>JANAVB010004600.1:20055623-20284804 GCA_029216955.1 Iris pallida | reverse complement strand
ACAAAATTTGATTGTGTTGCAGTGCGCGACAAATCATACGTACCGTCGAGATACCCCCCGTACGACCTTTTGCAAATTTGGTCATAACTTCATGTACACCAATCAAATCGTGACAAAACTTACGTCATTGGACTCAAATATTTTTCCGGTCCTGTATGCCAAGTTTGGTTCAATTCTGAGAAGGTTGATCGGGACGCTATTTTGGCGAACCCACAATCTCACTCAAGGCGATTTTGTGCACGCCCACCCAGAATCCAAAATTGGACATACTGTTGGGTTCGTATCATCAAAATAAATCTGTAGACATGTAGTTTGATAACTTTAGAGATCGTAGGTTCTGGCACATTTTTTGTTGCAAAGTGGGTCCAACGGCGGACACCATTTGATCCAAAATTATCGTTTTGCTCTGTATCCAGAATTAGACTTATGGGTAGGCGTTTCTAGCTAATTTGACTATTCTGAGAACGTTGGTAATGTCTGTTTTAGCATTAGGAGACAGTTGTGCGAGTTGACCGTTTGTGGCTCATTGAGTGGTTTGTAGTTCGATTTTCTCAGCTCAGGACAGCAGGCAAGTACATACTCTGATAGTTTTCATTGCTTTGATATCTACTATATTCGATTCAGTTGTAGTTATACTTGATTCTCGACACGAGGATACATGAATTAGTATATATTGAATCTCGTCATGAGATGTCATTCCCGATTTACCTGGTATATGAGTACATTGTTCGGTATTATTTCCTGTACTTGTATAGACACCGATTTGGGAGTGGGCTGGTCCCCTGCTCTTCGAATCCTGTGTTATGATATGTCATGTCTGGATTCATTATACTACTCGGGGATGGAGAGTTTTAGAGGTTATGTGATCATACCCCTACTTGTTTATTACTTGTGCATAGCTCCACCCTCACCACACGTAGGATATAGCCTGACCTTATACTACTTGTGCATAGCTTTCTATTTTGGCCGACCTGATCCCTATACTATTATACTACCTGTGCATAGCCAGTCAAATGGAACAGCCTGATCTTGACCCAAGCCGATCACATAACGCTCTAATATCTCATGGTACTTTATTTTTATGTTTACATCATACCTCAGATTACTTTCTATTGCTTATATTCTAGTTTTATCTTATATCTCACACATGACTGATATCCAGTTCTCTTGTACTGTTTTACTTTCAGTCTTGATATTTTATCTTGTATTTATTATAATTGTCTCTTATAGTATTTGTCAATTCACATGGAACTGCTATTGGTGTTTGTACTTGCTCATATCCTGGCAGAAAACCCCCGTTGTTTTTTGGAGGATTTAGATACATATTGCCCGACCTACTACGGGTTTGGCATAGATGGAGCCTACGACCAGGACTAGCATGTGGACCCGGTGCTCGTAGAGGACGTACCGCCAGTAGTGACCTAGTTACCTAGATTTTGGCTTGATTACATTACAGTTTGATACTTTGAGACTTGTAGTATTTATTTTGGAATATTATTTTATGTCTTGGTTTCTGAACTTGTGATTGCGACTCAGCTTTGTTTCAGACTATTTGTCTCATCTTTATCCATATCTTTATCATCGTGTTTATCTTTCTCAGAATTATATGATTGAGTTGTGGTTCTATTCCTTCGTGCGAGATGACAGGTTATATTGTAGTGTCTTAGATTCTATATATTCTAGATGACCTTTACAGCATTCTACCGTCGATACTGCCGTGTAGGCTGGACGTACCCACGTGCTCGTGCCCCTAAACATGGTGCGGGTCGTGACACGTTTTTATGGTGGCCCATACAGGTCAAGTTTGTCACTTCGGTTACGTAATTGTACCGATGTGAGCCTGTAACATAGGATTAGAGTAGGATCTCATCCATAAGCTTGACCACTTTCCTTGGCTTTAAATTTTGAACTCTCGTTTGCCTTCCTTGATTTGCATCTTGCTTGATTCCGTCCTACCGTGAATTCTTATTTTCCGTGGTTAGTGATAGCTAGGAAGATGACTACACTAGTATATACTCATTGGTCAAACATATGACTAGAGTGATTACATTGACACTTGGAATACATTGAGACCTTAACTAAGTTATAAAGGCATTTACTAAAAGTGTGACTTAAGGATTAGTAGTTTGTAAGTTGAGATATTACCAAAGTTTTTATCTTGAGATTTCTAGAGGATTGACATAATTTTATGTGATACTACAGGAAAAATAGCTAGAATCTATATACCATTAATTTAAGAAATGGATTGGATTTTTGAGTTTTGATATCCATGACTTAATGAGTTACAGTTATAGTTATACATCTTTGAGCAGATATAGATTTTAAAAAGTGGCAGTATGAACTATTTAAATCGAGTCGTACAAATTACGATTTATATGATCATTAATTTCAAATTTTAAGTGGAAGTAATGATATTAAAATTTAGTTTTAAAATATTTGGAAGATATGAAAACGATTTTGAGAAAAATTTCAAATTTGAAATCGTGTCCTTTGATTTAAGATTTACCAATCTATTTAAATTTTGGGTTAAAAAGTTGTGATTGTGGATATCAAATGTTGGTAAAAAAAAGTTTTAATAACTGATAAGATCATTTGAATATTGAGTTTAAAGTTAGATTGCTAATATTACAATTTTTGGGAAGAGTACTAATGATGTGATGAAAAGTTATTTTAATTGATTAAAGGAATTTACCATTTAAAAGTTGTGATTATGTTTGAATGACTTAAAAATAGAAGTTATGGTTGATGAGTGCGTTAAAATATTGAGCGAAAAATTTAGATTGCTCGTTATATGCTAAGGGTTTATCTTGAGGATTATTTGAGAAAATTTGGAGTTTTAAAGTTATGAAGTGATCTAGAAATTTTATGAATTCATGATTTATGAACTCTTGAGCTTAAAAGTTGGAGTGAAAATGTTAATTTTGGAAAATTTAGTGATAACGTGATAAAAGTTTGCTTTGAGATTTATAAAAGTGATTTAAATTATAGTCATGATTAAGTTGAACGGCTTGGAGTGAATACAAATTTGGTGGTTTATTTTGAAAGTTTACTAAGAAACTTTTGGAGAAACTTGAGTTAAAATTTTAATGGTGGGCAACCAAGAGGGTCCAAATAATAGATGTATTCCACACTAAATTGCAGTATCACTCATGACCATGATGGTAGTGTATACACAAGTGTTGTTAGTCATCTACCAAACTATGTGACTGTATCTCAACCTTGACTTACTCGACCTTTCCTCAAATCTAGAACTTTTATTGTGACATTCTAATCGTTTGCAATTTGAATAGTGATTTGATTGTTTCTTAACCGTATCCATCTAGGAGACTATTTTCTCGCTAGAACTGTGACCCTAAATTATATTATTGGATTCCTTAATTAATCTTATTTCATGCTTTAACTTGATATTCTTTATTTTTGCATTAATTGTCACATCATGAACTCCCACTTTCTATTTTAGATCTTTTGGCATCCCTTACCATGACTTGGATATTTGGAGCACACACTAGACTTTTCCTTACAACAAATTTTATATGTAAGACCTAGACGAGCCCACCTTCATGTAGATATGTCATATTCTACTAAAACACGCCTCCTTGTACTCTACTTTCTTGATATGACTTCTGGTCAAAATGGCTAAACTAAAATCTTTACCATGATACTGAAATACTTCCTGACTTCAATTAAGAGATCCAACCTTGACCCAACCCCTTCGACCCGATAGGTGAATATGTTCTACTAAACTCCTTAATGCATAACTTTGTGCATTATCTTGATTGTTTGACCCATTGTCCCATCACACCACTAGTTTAACTCTTGTAAGTTGGGTAGAATACCTCACGGCCCAACAAAGCCTTTGTCCTTGTGACCCATGTTGATAAGTTTACTCAGACTATAAATTCAGAGGACCCTATGTAAGCTCTCTGAAATTTAATTAGATTTAATTAGAATTAATTAGAGTAATCTATTTAATTAGAAATTTAATATGATTAATTATGATTTTCTAAGTTATTAATAATTTCCCACTTTTATTTTTGATTATTATCGATACGTTACCGTGACTTTTAAATTAGGAGCACAAGGTGGTCATTTCTCCAGACCAACTTGTCATGCGCAACTACTCGAGACGCTACACCCATGACCTTCGTGTCCCACTCAGACACACTCTCTTGTGCTTCATTTTTATCGTACAACTTTTCGGACAATTACCCAATCCCGATTTACCCCACCGAGTTACATTTAATTCCAACTAGTATTGGAGACACTAATTTGACCCAAATAGGTCGACCCAAGTTATGGACGTGGACCATTTTGAGTCTACTACACGCGTGCCACTTGTGTCCCATCCAATTTAGTTTCCGTGTACTATTTATTTATCAATGATATTAAATGGCTAATTTAAGTCATTTAATTTTCGGGACCCAATTAAACCCAATTGTGACCCAACCCGACCCATTGTGACCCAACCCAAGCCACATGGCATCTCCCTACAACAAATAAACACACACAACACCCTATTAATCCTACAAAACACCAAACACACAAACCATCTCTTTCTATAAATTAAATACACACACACACAAACCATCAACATCACTTCTCTCTCTCTCCATATTTTCAAAACATACAACACCACCACCATACTCACACTCCCTCACCCCTTCCTACAGCCGGATTACATCCCCCTCTCTCTACACATGTCACCATCACTTCCCTCTCTCCTTTAATTCAAACACACACACATCACTATCACTCTTTCTCTCCCTTATTTCTAAACACACATACACCACCACCATACCCCTCTCTCCTACATTTCCTCTCCCTACCCGAAAGGAGCAGCCTCCTCTCCCATTCGGTCCTCTCTCCCCTCTCATCATCTCTCTCACACTCCCCTTTCCTTCAAAACCCCACTTCTCCTTCACTCTCACTTCTTCATCTCCTTCTCCATTCTTCTTCACCTCCACTCCACCACCACCTTAACCACCACTCCACCACCACCACAGCAGCCCTCACCACCCTCTCCTCCACCACAGGCCGGCCACCCCCTCCTCCTTGGCCGGACAGAAGCCTCCTTAGGTCGAACACCACCCCCACCTCCATCTCCTCTTAGGTACCCTCATCTCCTCCTTCTTCATTCTTATATATATATATATATATAATATATATATATAATATATATATATATAATATATATATAATCTTCTCATTATGTATAAATGTATATAAGTGAGTATATATATTAGTGCTAGATGTATGTTAGGATATACATTAATTACATTGGGGTTGTGAAGGTTGAATGTGTTACATTATGTTGTAGGAATTTTTCATATAAACTAGTTATGGAGAGTTTGGTCTCCCAAACCTTATTATGAGAACCAATGTATGTACAAATTCAAATATATTTGTGGATATACATGTTGGTATGTATATATGTACCCTCCTACCATATACACATGACACATAATACATACACTCTTGGTTCATTATGTACAAATATATGTATAGGTATTTATACTTATGCACTTTCACATGAATAAATGCTCTTATATATATATATATATATATATATTATATATATATATATATAATATTATATATATATATATATATATATATATATATACACTCTTTCAAATATATATGTATACCCTCTCCCGTATATACTCTTCCATATATCAAATATGTATACCATGCTCCAACCTACAAATATATATGTATAAATGCTTCTTTATATACATGTATACAATATATATATAGTATATATATATATATATATATATATATATATATATATATATATATATATATATATACACTCTTTCAAATATATATGTATACCCTCTCCCGTATATACTCTTCCATATATCAAATATGTATACCATGCTCCAACCTACAAATATATGTATAAATGCTTCTTTATATACATGTATACAATATATATATATATATATATATATATATATATATATATATATATATATATATATATATATATATATATATATATATATATATATATATATATATACTCCTCCAAATATATATGTGTATGCAGTTTTATGTAATAAAAAGATATATTTTTGTCTCTAGGTACAAATATGAATATATATGTATATATATGTATATACTTGTATATGCACAAAATATATAAATACTTTGCCTCATTACGAGAATATATATATATAAATATATACCTTGCCTTTTGTACACACATATATATATGAGAATATATATATTTGAACTCTTAGCCTCATTATATATATATGAATATATATACGCACACTTTTTCCGTATATCAAATGTATATATACATGTATATACTTTTCATATATATATACTCCTTGTTACATTATGACCATATAGATATATAAGGTTATACACCAATACTTTCAAATGGATATACCCTTTTTTTCCACATATTTTATATCCTTTGTTCTCATTACGTTCTTGTAAAATAATTGGTAAATACTACTTTTTATATAATTATGCTCTATGTATACCTAGGACTAGTTGGTATAATTTCTATACCTGTATATACATATGCTCTAGGTGTACTTGTGTTTTATGTATAAAAGAGAATTTGTGTACATATAATCTCTACGCTTGTACCAACGTACTCTCTACTTTGTGTGGTTGTTAGCGTGGTTATGATGTCTTTGTAGCGTATCTTGAGCCTTGGTTATGGAATTGTAGGTCTCTTGGACGGCGTGGTTGCGACAGGAGAGACCGGAGCTCTGTTGGCACATAGCGGGATTGAAGGCAAGTATACCTTGCCTTGCATCTACTGTCTTTACATATACATTATTATATTCTTGTTAGAGTAGACTCGATTAGTAGAGTCCAGGATTTTCCCGGGTATGGTCGATGTGGACATCGACACTAGGACTACCTACTTGGCTTAGTTCTAGATGACGTACCCTTAGCTGCGGAGTTTTTGTTACAGCTCCTTAGACCATCACACGTGTTATGACACGGCACTGAGTGAGATCAGATCATGGCACGCGCTGTCGCTCTCGACTGGCCATCAGTACGAGTGGCACGTGTGACGGCACATATAGGGTAGTGATTGTCCTAGATAGCTGACTCTTCATAGAGAGTAGATGTTGGGTCGTGGATGCGACTTATACATCACGGGGCAGGAAAGACAACCAGTAGGCGTATGGGACAGACAGTTACATTATTTTATGTTAGCCTCAGGGATGGTCGTTGTTGGCATGGGCCCTTACTAGTAGGTACATCTCCGACAGTGGCCACTAGCTGCACGCTAGGTTCGGTCGGGAGGACGCTAGTATTGAGCTAATCGGCTCGTGATCCGACGTTCAGTCCGTGTTCCGACGCAAATCCTTCGGCTCGTGATCCGACGTCGGCCTGTGCTTCGATGACATTATTTTCACCTACCCATACGTTCCAAAGTTGTCTTTGTATGCATTCACTTAGATTGGTTAGCACATCCCCTTATGTTAGATCAGTATTTACTTTATGGTATGTCCCTATTTGTATCTTGCTATGTCCCCTGAGGACCTGGTTCTTTTTTAGATCCCGACGAGCACACATACTCGACGATATACGGTGCCGAAGCTGAGGCAGGAGACTTTGGCGAGGACTACGAGGTCTACCCCGAGGAGTTCCCTTGACCTCGGTATGCTGCTACTTGGGCTGAGAGTTTCATATTTAGTTAGCTGATACTCTTAGCTAGTTATCTTCCATTCATGTACTTTCATTTTGATGTACCGTGGGATTGTTTCCACCAGACCTGTATTTCCTTTCAGTTGTATTTGGATATTCAGACTACTCTGTGTTTATATTTAGCACTTTTTTCTATGTCATTTGTGGATGAGATTTAGATATTGCCTGTGTTTGGTTAGTTACTTTTACAGCGTAGTACGCCTAAGTGAGTCCATTAAATTGGGTAGCTCACTCTAGGTCGTATCAGCTGGCCAGGTTAGGCCCTAATTCTATATTTAGGAGTGGGGCGTGACATGGTTTTAGTGGTGGCCCATGCAGGTCTCTGTTCATCGCTTAGGGTAAAACCGACGCGAGCCTACAAATTAGAACTATGAAATGTAGGATCTCATCCATAATTTGATTACCGCCTTGACTTCCGCTTCTTAAATCTTAAGATTGAAATTTAGCATCCTGCTTATTTTTTGCACCTATCTTATGGAAGTTTTATCTCTTTCAGAGAGATGCATTTGCATGATGGACGCACGACTTATGGCGTTGCCCAGGCATCCGATACCTCGCCCAGCGATGATAGGACTCCAGATCCTACAGACAGTCAGACTTTCGGACGAGTTTAGGCCATCCCGATGACTCCATCCATCCATGCGGGGTTTGCACCGCAGCCGGCACCCATGCACCAGGAGGGCCAGACATCACAGACGTCGATGCGTCAGGAGGAGAACCCTTTGCCACCACCACCTCCTTTCCCTCCCCAGATGCTGCAGGGTGCATACCAGCAGCAGGTGCCCTATGTACCCCATCCTTCCCAGACGCCGCAGGGAGCGTACCAGCAGTAGGTGCCCTATGCACCCCATCCTCTCCAGATGCCGTAGGGAGCGTACCAGCAGCAGGTGCCCTATGCACCCCATCCTTCCCAGATGTCGCAGGGTGTATACCCGTAGCAGATGCCGTATGCACCTATCCCGCCACAAATGCCACAGACGGAGGGACAGTCCCAGATGTTCCAGTTCTTCCAGATGATGATGCAACAGCAGTGGCAGCAGACGGAGGCCATGAGGCAGACTCTGATGACTGCCTTGGAGAGGATGACGACACCAGCACCGATGCCACCACCAGCCCCAGCACCAGCCCAGCAGGTGGGTACCGTTTGGAGGTACTGTCAGATGAACCCAAAGTCCTTCAAGGGGAACGAGAGTTCGAAGGAGATATCAGACTGGATAGCCAGCACACAGAAGAACTTGGAGGCTTCGCAGCTACCTGTTGACTTGTGGATGACTGCCGTGAGGACTCAGATGGAGGAGAATGCCCATCATTGGTGGGAATCGAAGCAGCGTGAAGTCGGCAAAAACAAGACTTGGGAGCAGTTTTTGGAGTACTTTGAGGCGAAGTACTTCCCATCTACCGTCCGATATGCTCTCTACGATCAGTTCCTCCACCTCAAGCAGGGAAACATGACCGTAGACGAGTATGATGCAGAGTTCAGTCGTCTCAGTCGGTTCGGCACACTACTGCTACCAGACGAGAGGGAGAAGGCCCGAAGGTTCCATCATGGCCTGACGAAGGAGCTTCTAAGGTATACGAGCGCACAGTCGAGGACTACCTACGAGGAGGTGCTAGCCGAGGCCAAAGTCCAGGAAGCTATCAACTGGGATCCGTTGAGCGCGAGGCACCCTACTCAGACAGCTGCACCAGCCAGAGTTCAGACTGGAGGCCCGACTAGACGCCCGGGGACCCACCAGCAGCAGAGAGCCGTACCGTACCAGCAGAAGGAGCTTCCGACTTGTCACTACTGTGGCAAGAGGGGACACTTTCAGAGGGAGTGCAGGAAGAGGCTCAACCAGTGCCTGAGGTACGGATCGGGACAGCATCAGGCCATGGATTGCACATAACGCAATGACAGAGCTCAGCAGTTGGCCCCCAGGCCAGCTCCTCCAGGACCCAGGCCACCAGCATAGGCGACTACAGTCCAGCGAGCGCCAGGATATTAGCGGGGACCACTACCCCTACAGGAGATGCAGTACCGTCAGCAGACAGAGGCTCAGAGGAGAGGGCAGATCTTTGCTATGGCACTGGAGCAGGAGGAGCCAGAGGGAGTGGCGATCACAGGTACTATCTTAGTTACATCCTTGCCTGCTGTTGCACTGTTCGATTCCGGAGCCACTATTTCTTTCATATCTAGTAGTTTCGTTGCTATGCACAAAGTAGCCACCTCGCCCTTACCCAAGAGTTGGAGGATTCTTACGGGTGGAGGGATCGTCCCAGTCACTAGCACGTGTAGGACGTGCTCTGTGGTTGTATGTGGGAGGGAGATGAGAGCTCGATTTTTGGTATTTCCTATGCCAAACTTTGACATTGTTTTAGGGATGGACTGGTTAAGCCAGTATCATGCCGTCTTGGAGTGCCGAAGGGGGAGCATCATTTTCAGACCGCCAGATCGTCCTGAGTTTGAGTTCATGAGAGGGACCGTAGAACAAGGAGTAGGCCGGTCCGTCGGTGTCTACATGGCGATGGAGGCAGCACCACCGGCGATTGTTGCAGAGTTTATAGACGTCTTCATAGAGGAGCTGTCAGGTCTTCCACCTAACAGACAAGTGGAGTTTTCCATCGAGCTAGTACCGGGAGCAGCACCGGTCTCTTCTAATGTGTACCGGTTGGCGAAGAAAGAGCTAGATGAGTTGAAGCTTCAGCTGGAGGAGTTGCAGACTATAGGATTCATCCGACCGAGTGCTTCACCTTGGGGAGCCCCAGTTTTATTTGTACCGAAGAAGGATGGGACTGTCCGAATGTGCATTGATTACAGAGCCCTGAATGCACTGACCATCAAGAACAAGAACCCCTTGCCTTGGATCGACGACCTGTTTGACCAGTTGACTGGAGCTAGAGTGTTTTCGAAGATCGACTTGAGATCGGGGTACTATCAAGTGAAGGTGCGGAAGGAGGACATTCCGAAGACAGCCTTCAGGACTCGTTATGGTCACTACGAGTTCCTGGTGATGCCTTTTGGTTTGACCAATGCGCCTGCTGTGTTCATAAATCTGATGAACAGAGTGTTTCACCAGTATTTGGATCAGTTCGTGGTCGTCTTCATCGATGATATATTGGTGTACTCGAAGAGCCACGAGGAGCACGAGAGGCATTTACGGATTGTGTTGGAGACATTGAGGAGCGAGAGATTCTATGCCAAGAAGAGCAAGTGCGAGTTCTTTCTAGACAGTGTCTCTTTTCTCGGACACGCCATCTCAGGAGAGGGTATATCTGTGGACCCAGCGAAGATCTCATCCGTAGAGACATGGCCGACCCCTACCAATGTCTCGGAGGTGAGAAGTTTTCTTGGGCTTGCCGGATATTACCGGAGGTTCGTAGAGAACTTCGCGAGGATCGCTGAGCCGATGACCCGTTTGACCCAGAAGGAGCAGGAGTTTATCTGGATAGAGGAGTGCCAGGTGGCGTTTGATGAGCTGAAGAAGCGCCTTACCACAGCACCTATTCTGACTATACCATCCGGACCAGGAGGGTTTGTGATATACAGCGACGCATCCGGAAAGGGATTGGGACGCGTTTTGATGCAGCACGGGAAGGTTGTAGCATATGCTTCGAGGCAGCTGAAGGTTCATGAGAAGAATTATCCAACCCACGACTTGGAGCTTGCCGCGGTTATCATTGCCCTGAAGCTTTGGAGACACTATTTGTATGGTAAGAGGGTAGAGATATTCACGGACCATAAGAGCTTAAAGTACGTCTACACTCAGAAGGAGCTGAATCTGAGACAGAGGATGTGGTTGGAGCTAATGAAAGACTTTGAGATCGAGCTACAGTACCATCCAGGGAAGGCGAACGTCGTAGCAGATGCTTTGAGCAGGAGGCCTATGGCGTACATGTTGACGACTCAGCCCCATCTTCTAGAGGAGCTACGAGAGTTGGAGATCGCGATGGTACTACCAGGAGCAGATGGCCAGTTGGCTAGCCTTCAGGTGCAGTCTTCATTGGTAGAGAGGATCAGAGCCGCACTGCCGACAGATGCCAGATTCCAGTGACTTCGACAGAGGATAGATGTCGGTATGCAGACCAGATTGCGCATTCATGAGGATGGGACTTTGAGGTGTGGAGATCACCTCTATGTTCCCAATGGAGAGCTTCGTCGGGAGCTGATGACAGAGGCGCACAGTTCAGCATATTCCATTCACCCAGGAGGTACGAAGATGTACAGAGACCTGAGGCAATATTATCGGTGGCATGGAATGAATCGAGAGATAGCCCGCTTTGTAGCCAGGTGCTTGGTGTGTCAGCAAGTCAAGGCTGAGCACCAGAGGTCCGCAGGACTGCTCCAACCACTTCCCATACCGGAGTGGAAATGGGAGCATATCACAATGGACTTCGTCACAGGGTTGCCGAGGAGCCCGAGTGGATGTGATGCAGTTTGGGTGATAGTGGACCGATTCACCAAGTCAGCTCACTTCCTACCCTTCAGAGTGGGACAGTCTACAGAAGCCCTAGCAGATATGTATATGAGACAGATTGTGCGACTTCATGGAGTACCAGTTAGTATAGTATCTGACTGAGATTCGAGATTCACATCGCACTTCTGGCGGAGCCTACAGGAGTGCCTTGGTACTCGACTGAAGTTTAGTACGTCGTAGCATCCGCAGACAGATGGCCAGTCCGAGCACACCATTCAGACGCTGGAGGACATGTTGAGGGCGTGCATGTTAGATTTTAGGGGATCATGGGAGGACCACTTACACCTGATAGAGTTCTCATATAACAACAGCTATCAGGCCAGTATCCAGATGGCCCCTTTCGAAGCGTTACATGGCAGGAAGTGCCGTTCTCTAGTCTGTTGGAGTGAGATGGGCGAGAGGTAGATACTCGGACCAGAGTTGGTGGTTCGTACAGTAGAGAAGGTGAAGCAGATCCAGGGGCACTTGAGAGCAGCTCAAGACAGGCAGAAGCACTGGGCTGACACACACCGGTGACCCCTGGAGTTCAGGGAGGGAGACCATGTCTTCCTGAGGATCTCACCTACCAGAGGTACCATCAGGTTTGGAGGAAGAGGGAAGCTGAGTCCAATGTACATTGGACCCTTTGATGTGCTGGAGCGGATTGGAGAGGTTGCCTACCAGTTAGCATTGCCGCAGTCGTTGGAGGGTGTTCATGATGTGTTCTACGTATCTCAGCTGAGGAGGTATGTGCCAGATCCTAGCCACATCCTGGACCAGTCAGAGATCACTGTCGGGCCAAGATTATCTTATGAGGAGCAGCCAGTGGAGATCTTGGACCGGAGAGAGAAGGTTATGCGGGGTCAGACCATCCCGCTAGTTCGTGTCGCTTGGAGGCATCATGCACCAGACGAGTCGTCTTGGGAGCGCGAGGATGCGATACGCAAGCGCTTTCACCATCTCTTCGTGGGACTAGGTATGCGTGCATTTATGTTCAGTTATTTCTAATTTGCTGCTATAGTATATGTTTAAATTTCGAGGATGAAATTCTCTAAGGTGGATAGGTTGTAAGCTCTCTAAAATTTAATTAGATTTAATTAGAATTAATTAGAGTAATCGTATTTAATTAGGAATTTAATATGATTAATTATGATTTTCTAAGTTATTAATAATTTCTCACTTTTATTTTTGATTATTATCGACACGTTACCGTGACTTTTAAATTAGGAGCACAAGGCTGGTCATTTTCTCCAGACCAACTTGTCATGCACGATCTACTCGAGACGCTTTACACCCATGACCTTCGTGTCCCACTCAGACACACTCTCTTGTGCTTTATTTTTATCGTACAACTTTTCGAAAAATTGACCCAATCCAGATTTACCCCACCGAGTTATATTTAATTCCAACTTGTATTGGAGACACTAATTTGACCCAAACTGGTCGACCCAAGTTATGGACGCGGACCATTTTGAGTCTACTACACGCGTGCCACTTGTGTCCCATCCAATTTAGTTCCTGTGTACTATTTATTTATCAATGATATTAAATGGCTAATTTAAGTCATTTAATTTTTGGGACCCAATTAAATCCAATTGTGACCCAACCCGACCCATTGTGACCCAACCCAAGCCACATGGCATGTCCCCTACAACAAATAAACACACACACAATACCCTATTAATCCTACAAAACACCAAACACACAAACCATACTCTCTTTCTATCAATTAAATACACACACACACAAACCATCAACATCACTTCTCTCTCTCTCTCCATATTTTCAAAACACACAACACCACCACCATACTCACACTCCCTCACCCCTCCCTACAGCCGGATACATCCCCCATTTCTCTACACATGTCACCATCACTTCCTCTCTCTTCTTTAATTCAAAACACACACACATCACTATCACTCTTTCTCTCTCCTTATTTCTAAACACACATACACCACCACCATACCCCTCTCTCCTATATTTCCTCTCCCTACCCGAAAGGAGCAGCCCCCCTCTCCCATTCGGTCATCTCTCTCCCCTTCTCATCATCTCTCTCACACTCCCCTTTCCTTCAAAACCCCACTTCTCCTTCACTCTCACTTCTTCATCTCCTTCTCCATTCTTCTTCACCTCCACTCCACCACCACCTTAACCACCACTCCACCACCACCACAGCAGCCCTCACCACCCTCTCCTCTACCACAGGCTGGCCACCCCCTCCTCCTTGGCCGGACAGCAGCCTCCTTAGGCCGAACACCACCCCCACCTCCATCTCCTCTTAGGTACCCTCATCTCCTCCTTCTTCATTCTTTTATATATATGTATATATATATATATATATATATATATATATATATATATATATATATATATATATATATTTATATATATATATATATATATATATATATATATATATATATGTATATATATATATATATATATATATATGTATATATATATATATATATATATATATATATATATATATATATATATATATATATATATATATATATATATATATATATATATATATATATATATATATATATATATATATATATATATAATCTTCTCATTATGTATAAATGTATGTAAGTGAGTATGTATATTAGTGCTAGATGTATGTTAGGATATACATTAATTACATTGGGGTTGTGAAGGTTGAATGTGTTACATTACGTTGTAGGAATTTTTCATATAAACTAGTTATGGAGAGTTTGGTCTCCCAAACCTTATTATGAGAACCAATGTATGTACAAATTCAAATATATATTTGTGGATATACATGTTGGTATGTTTATATGTACCCTCCTACCATATACACATGACACATATATACATACACTCTTGGTTCATTATGTACAAATATATGTATAGGTATTTATACTTATGCACTTTCACATGAATAAATGCTCTCTTATATATATATATATATATATATATATATATATATATATATATATATATATATATATATATATATATATATATATATATATATATTAAAAATAAAATTATATATATATATATATATATATATATATATATATATATATATATATATATATACTCTTTCAAATATATATGTATACCCTCTCCCGTATATACTCTTCCATATATCAAATATGTATACCATGCTCCAACCTACAAATATATATGTATAAATGCTTCTTTATATACATGTATACATAATATATATATATACTCCTCCAAATATATATGTGTATGCACTTTTATATAAATAAAAAGATATATTTTTGTCTCTAGGTACAAATATGTATATATATGTATATACTTGTATATGCACAAAATATATAAATATATATATGTACTCTTAGCCTCATTATGTATATATGAATATATATATGCACACTTTTTTCGTATATCAAATGTATATATATACATGTATATACTTTTCATATATATATATACTCCTTGTTACATTATGACCATATAGATATATAAGGTTATACACCAATACTTTCAAATGGATATACCCTTTTTTCCACATATTTTATATCCTTTGTTCTCATTACGTTCTTGTAAAATAATTGGTAAATACTACTTTTTATATAATTATGCTCTATGTATACCTAGGACTAGTTGGTATAATTTCTATACCTGTATATACATATGCTCTAGGTGTACTTGTGTTTTATGTATAAAAGAGAATTTGTGTACATATAATCTCTACGCTTGTACCAACGTACTCTCTACTTTGTGTGGTTGTTAGCGTGGTTATGATGTCTTTGTAGCGTATCTTGAGCCTTGGTTGTGGAATTGTAGGTCTCTTGGATGGCGTGGTTGCGACAAGAGAGACTGGAGCTCTGTTGGCACATAGCGGGATTGAAGGCAAGTATACCTTGCTTTGCATCTACTGTCTTTACATATACATTATTATATTCTTGTTAGAGTAGACTTGATTAGTAGAGTCCGGGATTTCCCCGGGTATGGTCGATGTGGACATCGACACTAGGACTACCTACTTGGCTTAGTTCTAGATGACGTACCTTTAGCTGCGGAGTTGTTGTTATAGCTCCCTAGACCATGACACGTGTTATGATACGGCACTGAGTGAGATCAGATCATGGCACGCGCTGTCGCTCTCGACTGGCCATCAGTACGAGTGGCACGTGTGACGGCACATATAGGGTAGTGATTGTCCTAGATAGCTGACTCTTCATAGAGAGTAGATGTTGGGTCGTGGATGCGACTTATACATCACGGGACGGGAAAGACAACCAGTAGGCGTATGGGAGAGACAGTTACATTATTTTATGTTAGCCTCAGGGATGGCCGTTGTTGGCATGGGCCCTTACTAGTAGGTACATCTCCAACAGCGGCCACTAGCTGCGCGCTAGGTTCGGTCGGGAGGACGCTAGTATTGAGCTAATCGGCTCGTGATCCGACGCTCGGCCCGTGTTCCGACGCAAATCCTTCGGCTCGTGATCCGATGTTGGCCTGTGCTTTGACGACATTATTTTTACCTACCCATACGTTCCAAAGTTGTCTTTGTATGCATTCACTTAGATTGGTTAGCACACCCCCTTATGTTAGATCAGTATTTACTTTATGGCATGTCCCTATTTGTATCTTGCTATGTCCCCTGAGGACCTGGTTCTTTTCCAGATCCCGACGAGCACACATACTCGACGATATACGGTGCCGGAGCTGAGGAGGAAGACTTTGGCAAGGACTACGAGGTCTACCCCGAGGAGTTCCCATGACCTCGGTATGCTGCTACTTGGGCTGAGAGTTTCATATCTAGTTAGCTGATACTCTTAGCTAGTTATCTTCCATTCATTTACTTTCATTTTGATGTACCGTGGAATTGTTTTCACCAGACCTGTATTTCCTTTCAGTTGTATTTGGATATTCAGACTACTCTGTGTTTATATTCAGCACTTTCTTTCTATGTCATTTGTGGATGAGATTTAGATATTGCCTGTGTTTGGTTAGTTACTTTTACAGCGTAGTACGCCTAAGTGAGTCCATTAAATTGGGTAGCTCACTCTAGGTCGTATCAGCTGGCCAGGTTAGGCCCTAATTCCATACATTTGGGAGTGGGGCGTGACACCCTAACTTAGCTAGGCAACCAAGCCAACTGCACAGGCCCAAACTTCGGGCGAAACTTAGATTTTAAAAGATCCAGGACTATTTAATTTCCTTTATTATTCTTCCTTACTTATATTTTGACTATCTTATGCTACTAATTAGCCTCAGTTTTGCAAGCTTATTTCTTTACCAAGCTTGATCATGACATATTTTATTGGGTGCACCCACTAACATATTGTCTAATCAGAACCAGTGGATGATGGTCTAATCATCCTATTGCACTTTGGTTCGCCTTCATATATTATTCTATGTGGATGGAGACATAGTTAAACTTGCCCTAGAGTCTCATTCGGGACAGCCTTGGCAATTCTCTTTTGAATTATTTTCGTCGTCTATGAAACTCGTATTCGTACTCAATAGCCTCGTCTTTGAAACCTTTATTATTCTTGTCTTTTACTTATTTTAGAAAGACAATGCACTGTACTTGATAGATCGATCCAAGGTATCACCTTTAGTTGCCCTATCAGTTATGTATACACGAAATGAAGATAACCACCGACCGACTCATGTGGCTATATCTTCGCCTTAAACTACTCCTTCTACTCCTCAACCCCATCTACCCTATTATTCCTAAATTTCGAGGACGAAATTCTTATAAGTTGGGTAGGTTATAAAACCTCTAATTTTTTTATATATTTTTATTTAAAAAGATTTAAAATCGAATTTATGCAATTTATGGGGTTTTTTTTAATTAGAAATGACCTAAGCCATTGTTGAATTTTGGAGCACAAGACTACCATAAATTTTGGTACGAAAGATGTAGCAGTGTGCCTTGACTAGTGTACTAGCCGTGCCGAGGGAAGCCTAGCCATAGTGATATCCAAATGAGAAAAACCGGACCAAGTTGTGAATTGACTCATTTAAATTATTTTAATATGATATTATTTTATATATTGATTTTTAGATGATCCAGTTGGGCCAAACCAGTCCAAACTGGGCCCAGACCAAATTT
Source organism: Iris pallida (assembly GCA_029216955.1). Lineage (NCBI taxonomy): Eukaryota > Viridiplantae > Streptophyta > Magnoliopsida > Asparagales > Iridaceae > Iris > Iris pallida. Next base: position 20,266,609 of record JANAVB010004600.1, on the reverse strand, counting down.
AAGCCCAGGTAGGCATGTGATGGGACCAATGTGGCCATGTGGACATATTTTATGTACGCAAAAATAATTTCTAAATTATTTTATAATTTTATGTACAATTTTAAATTATTTAATTATTTGTGCAATTGGCATTTTATTATTTAAATAATATTTTACAAAATAGTATATTTTGTGGACCCGAGTATGGGTGTGCGGTATAAGTGCACCCATTGGGATAATTTTATTAATTTATTATTATTAAAGTTATTTTGTGGAGATTTATTAAACATGTTTATTCTATTAAGATATTATTATTATTTTGAGTTGATTTATTGTGAGTTGAATTTATATATATGTAGATATGTTTAAATATATTAAATATTTGGATAGATAATATTTAATTTGTTAATTGGTTTTTAAATAGATTATGGTATATATATATATATATGGATATATACATATACATATATACATATACATATATATATATATATATATATATATATATATATATATATATATATATATATATATATATATATATTTTATATATATATATATATATATATATATATATATATATATATATATATATATATATAGATTATGGTATATATATAATATATATATATATATATATATATATATATATATATATATATATATATATATATATATATATATATATATATGGATATATACATATACATATATATATATATATATATATATATATATATATATATATATATATATATATATATATATATATATATATATATATATATATATATATATATATATATATTAAATATTTGGATAGATAATATTTATTTAAAAACCAATTAACAAATTAAATATTATCTATCCAAATATTTAATATATATATATATATATATATATATATATATATATATATATATATATATATATATATATATATATATATATATATATATATATATATATATTTAAATCTTTCTATATATATATATATATATATATATATATATATATATATATATATATATATATATATATATATATATATAGAAAGATTTTAAAAAAAAATATATATATAGAAAAAAATATATATATATATATATATATATATAGAAAGATTTTAAAAAAAAGATTTTAAAAAATAATATATATATATATATATATAGAAAGATTTTAAAAAAGATTTGAAAAAAACAAAATAATAATAATAAAAACAATGTGTGGTCGGCCCCACCATGTGGGAACCAACCACAACAAATGAAAGCAGCAGCTGCAGCTACTTAGTTGGCCGCCCAAGCAACAATTGTAGCACATAATGGCCGAGACCCCTCCAACCCTTATATATATATATATATATATATATATATATATATATATATATATATATATATATATATATATATATATATATATATATATATATATTGGACTCTCAAAAGAAAAACCCTAATCTCCTCCTCCTTTCTCCTCTTTCCTCCTTCCTTCCTCCTCCCCCTCTCCTCGGCGTGCGTGTCCAGCCTCGCCGGAGGGACAGCAGTTCCGCCTCACGGTCGCCATGACGACAACAACAAACACTACAACAACAGAATTTAACATCGAGGTACCTAACTTTACCGTGCGCTTTCTCCTTCAATTCTAATCCATTTATAGATCCGTAATTCGTGTAGAAAGCCCACATGACCCTCTTCGAGATCCCCCAGGTGGATTTTGACATGGCCATCCAACTTGTTCGAAAAATTGAGACGAAGTTGGAGAAAAACCATTTTTCTGGTATATTAAAAACTGTTGTAAAATACCAACTTGTCGGCCAATTTTCGTTATGTACTTTAAGATTTTGTAGAAACTAATTGAAGACAGTCAAAGACAACATAACCGAGATTGTAACGCACCTTCTGGATTCACTTTTTATCTAGTGTGTAAAAAGCTACACGTTGTTAAATTTTTACGAAAAATTGTAAATTCTGTTTTCGAAAATTAGAAAAACACCTCGATACGGCGTGCGCCCCCACAAACCGTACGATGTGGTCGTGTACTATATGCATCAAAAGGCGCGTATGGATGTTGTCGACGTGAGAAAACTGACAGAATCCGATTTCGTTGCATGTGCGCGACAAAATCAGTACGTATCCGTCGAGATACCCCCGTATCGACCTTTTGCAAACTTGGCCATAACTTCGTGTAAACCCATCAAATTGCGACAAAACTTGCGCCATTGGACTCAAAATATTTTTCTAGTCCTGTATGTCAAGTTTGGTTCAATTCCGAGAAGGTTGACTGGGATGCTATTTTGGCGGGCCCACAATCCCACTAAACAGGCGATTTTGTGCACAGCCTACCGGAATCCAAAATTGGACATACCATTGGGTTCGTCTCATCAAAATAAATTCATAGACATGTAGTTTGACGACTTTAGACACCATAGATTCTGGCATATTTTTTGGTGCAAAGTGGGTCCAATGGCGGACACCATTTTGACCCAAAATTATCGTTTTGCCCTTGTATCCAGAATTGGACTTATGGGTAGGTATTTTTAGCTAATTTGACCATTCTGAGAACGTTGGTGATGTTTGTTTCAGCATTAGGAGACAGTTGTGCGAGTTGATCGTTTGTGGCTCATTGAGTGGTTTGTAGTTTGATTTTCTTAGCTCAGGACAGCAGGCAAGTACATACTCTGATAGTTTTCATTGCTTTGATATCTACTATATCCGATTCAGTTGTAGTGTTATACTTGATTCTCGACATGAGGATACACGGACTAGTATACATTGAATCTCGTCATGAGATGTCATTCCCGGTTTACCTGGTATATGAGTACATTGTTCAGTATTATTTCTTGTACTTGTATAGACACCGATTTGGGAGGGGGCTAGCTCCCTGCTCTTCGCATCCCGTGTTATGACCTGTCATGTCTGGATTCCTTATACTACTCGGAGATGGAGAGTTATTAGAGGTTATGTGATCATACCCCTACTTGTTTATTACTTGTGCATAGCTCCACCCTCACCACACGTAGGGTGTAGCCTGACCTTATACTACCTGTGCATCATATTCCATTTTGGCCGGCCTGATCCCTATACTATTATACTACCTGTGCATAGCCGGTCAAATGGAACAGCCTGATCTTGACCCAAGCTGATCACATAACGCTCTAATATCTCATGGCACTTTATTTTTATATTTACATCATACCTCAGATTACTTTTCGTTGCTTATATTCCAATTTTTTCTTAAATCTCACACATGACATGATATTCAGTTCTCTTGTACTGTTTTACTTTCAGTCTTGATATTTCATCTTATATTTTTTATAATTGTCTCTTATAGTATTTATCAATTCACATGGAACTGCTGTTGGTGTTTGTACTTGCTCATATCCTGACATGATAATCCCGTTGTTTTTTAGAGGATTTAGATGCATATTGCCCGACCTACTACGGGTTTGGCATAGATGGAGCCTACGACCAGGACCAGATGTGGACCTGGTGTTCATAGAGGACGTACCGCCAATAGTGACCTAGTTACCTAGATTTTGTCGTGAGTATATTACAGTTTGATACATTGATACTTGTAGTATTTATTTTAGGATATTATTTTATGTCTTGGTTTCTGAATTTGTGATTGCGACTCAGCTTTGTTTCAGACTATTTATCTCATCTTTATCCTTATCTTTATCATCGTGTTTATCTTCCTTAGAATTATGTGATTGAGTTGTGGTTCTATTCTTCCGTACGGAGATGACAGGTTATATTATTGTGTCTTAGATTCTATATATTCTAGATGATCTTTACAGCATTCTACCGCTAATACTGCGACGTAGGCTGGACGTACCCACGTGCTCGTGCCCCTAAACATGGTGCAGGTCGTGACAAATTTAGCCTGCGGCGACGGGATCATCTGTATTGGGGGTCAAAAGATCGGTCTTGATGCGATAGTTCTAGATATGAATGACATCATACTGGGTATGGATTGGCTCGGTCTTTGCAATGCTACCATCCATTATGCAAGAAAGAAGGTCACCTTTCGCATACCTGGAGTACCTGAATTCTTTTATACGTGTGGTGAAGTATCACCGGCCTGCATGGTGATCTCGATAATTTCTGCTCGAAAGCTGTTTCATTCCGGGTACGAAGGCTACTTGGCGTCCGTTCGTGACATGAGACATGATGGTGCAAACGCGGGTCAGACTGATGTTATGGCAGAATTTTCAGACGTGTTTTCGGATGAGCTACCCGGCATGCCGTCCAATCGAGAAATCGAGTTCACTATCGACACCTTTCCCAACACCCGACCGATCTCGAAAGCTCCGTACAGAATAGCCCCGGCAGAATTGAAAGAAATAAAGGCACAACTACAGGAATTACTTGACAAAGGGTTTATCCGTCCGAGTGTCTCGTCGTAGGGCGCGCCCGTGCTATTTGTGAAAAAGAAGGATGGATCGATGCAGCTCTGCATCGACTATCGGAAATTGAATAAGGCCACCATTCGGAACAAATACCCCCTGTCCCGTATCGACGACTTGTTTGGCCCGCTCTATGGTACAACGGTGTTTTCAAAGATTGATCTGCGATCAGGTTATCACCAACTCAAAGTCAAGCCACATGACGTGTCGAAGTCTGCCTTTCGCACTCGCTACGGCCACTACGAGTTCTTGGTAATGCCATTCGGTCTGATAAACGCCCCTGTCGTCTTCATGGATCTGATGAATCGGATGTTCCGTCCGTTCATTGAAAAATTTGTAGTAGTTTTCATCGACGACATCCTCGTCTACTTGAAGGATCGAGCACAACATGCAGAACACCTACGGACGGTACTCCAAACCCTTCGAGAGAATCAGTTGTATCCGAAGAGAAGCAAGTACAAATTCTGGCTGAACATCGTCTCATTTTTCGGGCACATCATCTTTGCCGCGGGCATCTCAGTCGATCCAAAGAAAGTTGAGGCAGTTGCTGTCACACCCCGACCCGGAATAATCCGAATCATCGTCCACGCAGGAGGTGTAATGCCGCACGAGCCTGGAGTTGCGCTCGTGCATGGCAAGATGACAAGTTCTCAAATGGTTATCTCTTGAATTGATATTAGCAACGAAAGGAAAACATAGTATATAAAATAATTCTCTTTATTTATATTCGAACTGAGATTACAAAGGCTTTCAATAGCCCAACTAAATTTGCCTGTTGGCTACAACACTCAGGTTCTCTCTTGTCTACAAAGAATTTCACTTTTCCATACATCATGCCTTCTATATCTCGGCCGCATCAATCCTGTTGCAAGTCCGAGCGTCAATGCGATCGCACGCTTCAATACGCTTCGGTATTCCAAGCCACTACGCGATCGAGCGAAGCTTCGCCGCGAGCAATCCATTCCCTGTACCCTGCTTGAAAGCTGGTGGGGGATCAGTACGTTCGTCCTCGCATGTACTGACAAAAAGACCTTTCTTCTAAACTGATATTTTAGTATTTATGTTCAATCATGCAACTTAGCTTATGAACTTGCTATATTCTCCTTAGGGTCAATTTCATGGCATATTCGAAAGTGTAAAGCATGTTATCATGGCAAGCATGTTAATCGAATTGAATAGGCAAGCAATCTCGTGTTTGTTTTGTGGCGCGACTTCTTACCAAGTCGACGCACTCGCCTTTACAGTGACGTAAAGTGAATATGCCCCATTTCTACCCTGTCATGTTATAAGTGCTCTCTATGAAGGATCTATGTGCGGGACACATACGTGCCTGCACTTTCAACCCATCGTTCATTAACTATATGATGGTCGTTGGCGTATTCGTGCCAAAATGGACTAAAGGTGTTTCTTTTCTTTCTTTTTTTTTCTTTTTTTTTTCTTTTCTTTCTTTATTTCTTTTTTTCTTTCTTTCTTTCTCGAATTTGGGTAGCCCGGCGTTTCACCGGTTGGGTTGCTACCCCAACAACCGAAACATACCGCGTGCCTGCCATCATTTTCGACTTTTCTCATCTATAACTGAGTGCTAATCGGACTTTACAGATGTGCATCCATCAAAGATTATATCCCTCCTAGGCCGAACGGTCCTGGTGCCCCGGTGCACCCGTTCGGAGGGAACGTTCTGTGCACAGAAGATTATCATAATTATCTCAAGTCCATTCGACCATGCAATGCCCTATTATTCAAACAACCAAACATAGTCTTGAGTCTGAGACTCAGACTTTATCAAACAACCAAACATAGTCTTGAGTCCGAGACTCAGACTTTATCATCTCGTATTTCTTTTATTAATTTTCTATGTTCTTATATTTCATACTTTGTTTCAATGTTTAATGGCATCATGCCTCAACTCAATGTTCGTCAATCGAACGACCTGAAGGTCCCGAACATCTTTCGAGGCATCATGTCATATCTGACAGTTCCGTCACATTCATGCCACAACTGTATTCTTTCGCAACGAAGCCATCTTTTATGATCTTATGCACGTAGGCACGTTTTGATACATTTATCATCTTTCCTTCGCGTCGTGTACTTGGTGCACGCATCGAAGCTGTATTTCCATGTTCTATGCCTTAGTGTTCAATGTTCGTGGCTTACACGCTAGGGCGCTCGCCTATTATCTTTCAATGTGCTAGCCTTACTAACTCGTGCGCGAAGGCACGGAATGGTTCGTGCACGAAGGCACTCGCCGAATACAGTTATCCCATGTTCTTGCGGCTTGCGTACCGAGGCGCTCGCCTTTGCGATATCCAATATTCTATAGCGACTCGTGCATATGATGCACGTTTTATTTCAATTATTCTAACTAGTATTCGACACACATTATGTTTTATCTTTCGATCGGACCATGCCCGTGGCGACGATAGGTTAACTTAGTATACAATGATACATTCTTACTTAGGTAATGAAGGAGTAAAAAGAAGAGTCAATCCTCCCACCTTGAGTCGATACGCCTTGTCGTTTTGCCGAACCGATGCGGCTCGATTTCATAACTTTGTTGTACGGCCAACTCTCCTGACTTAGCCATTCGAATACTTCGTGCTTTATTGAATTATACGTCCGATTTGGCTTACCGTGCCAATGTTTCAGTCCCTCGCAAGACGATGATTTAGTTTCGCGGACCCCTTACTGAATAAGGCAAAATGTCGACCTCCAATATTTCAGCGTAAACGTATAGCCTGCACATGAAACCAACTAAAATCAATACTTGCATCGATTCGGACTTGCGCCTTGGTCGATTCGATTTCTTAGAATCTTCGAGCCGACACAACGTACTTATCCTTCGGGGAAATACGACGCTTCGCATCGATTCAACTCGATGCATTCTTTGGGACAATGCGACTCTTCGCATCGACTTAGTGCGATCGTTGCTTGGGATAACGTAACTCTCGTATCGATTTGCATCGATACATTTTATACGGTCAATACGACTCGCTGAGTCAACGTCTCAGCGTAATGCGCCGTACGGAGCGGAGCATTACAGAATATACCACTCAAAACAAGGTTCGTCCTCGAACCAAAACCAACACTGCGATTAAGTTTTTATAGATCGTTTCACGATCTCGCCCCACCAATTTTGTTCAATTTCACACAATCTTACAAGCTTTTATTAACATTCCAAAGTCCTTTCTGCAGCTCGATTTGAATTTGTATACAACTCAATTTGGATCCTTACCTATATTCAAGGCGTCCCGAAGATATATGTATTTTGACCAAGTCCAGTGGTAGCAAATTGGAACAAAGATGACATGTAAATTTCAATCCTATGCTTGCCATCTCGTACTCCCTATCGGACATATCTTTAGCAACTGTTCTCGAAATTTTATCGCATACGTATATTCGATACAAATGTGATTTATTTAATAGAGTCACTGCACGCGACGCGATTCAAAATCGCATTTCTCGTTTCGTATATTTCTTATGGACGATCAATCTTATACGTTGAGTCGAGTCATCGCACATCCGATCGCAACGATCCTCCGCAACGCCTTGCATTCGAATTTGCCACCCAACTATTTTCGAAGTCTGGTCATGCAACTTATTTTAATATGATTTTCTTTGTTGACTTGTAAATGCATCAACATTCAGGACTACGTCTGCTAGGTTACTTACTGTAAAATCCATTCCTAATAATAAAATAATAATAATAATTTTTCCTTATTCCCTCTCAGCCACAAGCTTTCCCCATCTCTCCACCCTCTCTACGATTTCACCTCTCCCCTAATGTCATGCCACAGAACTAGAATACTGGAGAGCGGGGGCAGACATAGCCAGCTACGTATAATGAAATGGGATCCACTCCACTATACGGTCACGGCTGTCTAGATATATGAGGGTTTATCTACAAGCCATCAGTCTCATATGGTCAATAACAAACCTAGTGTCTCAATCACAAGCAAATAAGTGAATATTACAAGATGTAAGATCACCAAATATACAATAGTAAGGCATCCCAAACATTACATATTCAGTTGATCATGAAGCTAGTCATTACAAAATGTGAGGGCTAGCAAGAGTTTAGTCATACATGATCAACCCTAGGTTGCCAATCATGTTACAGCCCGTAGGCAGACATTAAGTAAAAAATATACACGAGCTAACACTTGCTCGGCGGCTAAACGCCTCAAAAGAATAATTTTTACAATAGAGTGGGAGAGCCAAAAATAAACCACTCGTTGCCAGGATTCCTTCTAGTGGTCACCATCTGGCTGGAAAGTCGGTAGATCCTCTGGTGCTGCTCCGGTATCTGGCCATACAAAACCAGCTGGGTCAGACCCCAGAAAGAGCAAGTGCCACAAAGGAGGCTTCACTTAGGAACTAAAACCAGCATATCACAAATGACTAGCAAGGGTAATTAAAAGATACTGATAGTAACTGAGATAACAATAATATATTGAGCACGAAGAAACCATTCAAGTAGCCAGACTGCAACCCTTAAACCAAACAAGGACCGGAGTTGCAATCCTTCGCCTGAATAGAAACCCGCCTCAATTACTATTGATAAGGTAAAACGTATCAAGCATGACAGGTGATATACGATGAGATAACCATGGGACTATTCAGATAACCAGGTTACAACCCGTAAACCAAACAAGGACCGAGGTTGTAACCCTTCGTCTGAACAGAACTTGGCTTCTTCCACCATTTATCGGCAAGATAAAATAAGAAAATAGGTCATGTAACAATCTTGTACAGGATCAAGACAAGACTAGACAGATTATACCTCATTCATTCAATCACGACCAAGCAAGAGGTACGGCTTGATACTTTAACTAACTAGGGTGATCACAGACCTAGTTACTAGCAAGATGCAGTGAGATTATTCCACAGCCACAAGCCCTGCAGACCATCCAAGTTATCCAGGTCGAATATTAGTACAATAAGGGTGCAACACATGACTGTGTGCCCTACTCGTCGGCAGGCTACAGATCCCAAGTGGGACATCCAGATAACGGGATTGCCTGTAGCTGGAAAAATCTCTTCATGACTACTGGATTATTCTAGTTATTAGCCTTAGTCGATTTCAGTGGGTACCCCTGACCGTGGTACTCAGGGGTCCCCATCCTATACATGATGCAAGACAATACTGGTTCATTTGTACAAGCACAATCGTCTACGGTGTCCAGGCCATTCAATCTTGTCATGTCATGCTAGCCGTCGCAACAACATTTCGAGAAATATATCATATCAGGTTCACTGTCAAGAGTGCGCCACGTCGGACCACTATCAAGAATTATTATGTCAAATTTGTCAAGTCAAGTTATCTTGTCGGGAGTGCACCACGGTGGGTCACTATCAAGTCATGTCATTTATTAAGGAGGGAAGAAACTTGCACAATTAAATAATAATATATTAATATATATTCTTGAAGCCAAGGAGAAACTCTACAACTTTCATATTGGGAGTGGAAAGAAATTCGGACCACAATTTAAGCAAATAAAATATAAAACAATCAAAGTGGACCCCATGCGGCCAAAAAGTGGGAGAACATACATGCGGCCAAAGAGAGTGGGAGGCCACCTATGCGGCCAGCCAAAGCTTATGCGGCCAAAAAAATAGCTGAAGGGACATGCGGCCAGCAAGAAATATTTATGCAACCAGAAAAGTCAAAGAGAGAGGAACCCGCAATAAATGTAAGCTTCCACTCAAGCAAAAGAAAAGGACACGTGACCACTCAAGTACTAGGGCCATATGGCCTAAAATAAAAAAAATGGCTATATACAATAATTAAGTAAGGCCATGCGGCTAATCTAAGTTGCCGAATGCAACTAAAAGCTAAGGGCCATGCGGCTGATTGTTCCCATGCTCCCATATACGGCTTACTTTTAGCAAGTGCATGCAAGCAATGGCACAAAGCTTGCAACAAAGCATGCATTAATGTAATGCAAGCAAAGTCACGTGGATTCAAAGCAAGCATGTATTAATATGCATGCAAGGCCACGTGGGTTCAACATAATGCAAGCAAAGCTTGTACTAGCATGCGGCTGATGGAAGCCATATGCGGCTGGCTTTCAAGAATGCATTAATGCATTAATAAAGCCATGCATAGTGCACTAAAGAAAGTAATATAATAAATGCATTAAAGTAAATGCATTAACAATGCAGTAAGTGATGCATTTAACCATGCATTAAATAATAGCACTTAGGAGTGCATTAATTGTATTCCTGAAGGCTATACGGCTGGCTAGTAACAATGCATTAAGTAATGCGTTAGGAAAAGCATTACAGCATGCATTAAATGCAATGCATTAGAAATGCATTAAGGAATGCATTTGATGAAATGCCATGCGGCTGGTGCCAAAGATGCATGCGGCTGGCTAGTAACAATGCATTGAATATGGATTTAAGCATGCGGCTGGCATGCATTCTTGTAATGCATTTATAATGCATTAAATATGCTTATGCGGCCCAACGTTGCGCCATGCAAATAATTGCATGCTGCTCTACATGCTATGCGGCTCACTTTTAAATTCTCATGCAGCCAAGTTAGCTTGGCAATGTAAGCAAGATGCTAAATACATTAAAAATAACAAAAATCCATGCGGCCAAGAGTGCAATTAATGGCTCCCACAGAGAACATGTCTATGGAAGATACCATGACCTCCATGCTTCTCCACACAACATTAGGAACCCAACCCAGACTCCCGTAGGTCAATTTGAGCTAAATGGAATTCTCTACAACATGGAACCATCAACTAGCAAAATATACAAGTTTGATAGATCAAAATTTTTGGAAACCGAAAATACGATAAAGTTAGATCTGCAAGAATTTAACCATAGAAATAAAAAATGCTAAATACAAAAGTGGGTTAGAAACACATGAGGAAGACAATGGAACAATAAAAATGAGGTTCCTCCATGAAGGAAGATGCACTTGACTAAGCTCTCCACTCTCTCAGGTTGGTGGAGAAGTAATGGTGGGGAAGAAGAAGTAAATGAAGAGAGAGAATGAGGAGATGGGATATTTAATGAAGGTGGTGGTAGGTAGGAGTGGTTTAGTTCACATAAAATCAAGCAAAAACTGAACCAAGACAAACAAACCAACCGAACCAAGATAAACCAATCAATGAAATGCCAAAATAAATCAAGCAGGGAGACATATAATATGGATCAAAATACGTACACGTATTCCAAATACGTAATACGAGATATGGGCATTACACCTAAATTCCTCACTACCACTTGCAGCTTCCATCCTTCCCAAACATCCACTCTCCCACACGTTCACCCTTCCCTTACTTATATCCCCTCATTTTACCCACCAGCACCATCTCTCTTCACAGAGAAGGAACCCTCCCCCAACTCCAACTATCTCAGCACATCCTCCTTCCCTTTCTTTCCGAAGCCCACACCCCCTAAACCACTTTCGACCCCCACCGACGTCCGCCTCCCACGCCGATCCGCGGCCAGCCCCGCGGTCGATCTCTCCGGCCGACAGCCCCTCCGGCGTCCAATTACCTGTGCAGCCTGCCCGTGCATCCGCAGCGCCTCCGTGCGCACATCAGCAGCCCGTCAGGCCCCCTTTCGCGTGGTGCCAGCCGCCGGGCCCCTCGTCGGCCGACCACCGTCCGTCCGCCCTGCTCGACCGGACCCTCCCCTTGCAGCCTCGCCGGCAACACAGCCCGGCCAGCGCCCCGCGCTGCCCGCCTTCTCGAGGTCAGAGCTCCAGCGCCTCCCCGGCGCAGCTCGCGCGGCCCTCTGCCGCGCACCCGCAGCTCGTCCCCGGTCCCGACTCGAGCCACCGCTCCCACGTGGCCGCAGCTCCGCGAGCCCCGTTCCACTTTCGGTGACCCGCGGGTTCTCCGATCCGCTTCTCGGCCGTACCCGCCGTCTCTCGGCCACCTCGAGCTCCATCCGTTGTTCCCGTGCCCCAATCCGCTGTCCGCAGCATCTCGTGGGTCCAAATCCGCTGTTCCCGTAATCGATCTTTGCTGTTCGCATATTTTAGAGTTTTTCCGAGTCCGCGAAATTTATTTTTCTCCTATTTACATCTGAGAGCTCTAGCCGAGCACCCGAGGTATAATTTCATGTCCCTGTGTCCCTCCCCTAGCTAGTCTGCGACGACTCAGTCCCGATCCCATTTTGGGAATCGGTATTTTATCGTTGCTTTTGGGTGATACGTAGAGTATCGGTTACGTCGCGGCATATTTTTCTATGGTTGGATATATTGTGCTGTGTTCATTTTTCGGTTAGATATTCATTTTGGGTTGGTGATCCCTGGTTTGGGATATTTAATTGTGTTGTGGTTGGCATCCTCCCAGGATTGGGTTGTCCCAATTATAGAGAAAATGCTGCTCAAATTTTTAGGAAATATTTTAAAAAGAGATTTCCTTATAAAATTAGCATTTTGAATAAAACCTATTTTTCAAAGAAAATCGGTCTTTGTAAAATGATTTATAGATTGGATTTGTTGGTTTTTGGATTTTATGGATTTTGTATCACCAGTTAGGCGACAACCATATCGGTTGAATGAGCCTCGGCAAAACGCAAACGCTACAGGGTTTCCTGTACGTTAAGGCGTAAGCCAGCAACATGAGATTGCACGACCAAGTCTGAGACTCTTTAAATTTTAAATTAATTATAATTTATTTTAGAAATGGTACTGCTTTTAGTATTTATGGTGCAGGGCCTCGGCCTACTGTTTGGACCGTTCGCGGCACTCAGATCTCGCCTTAGGATTAATTAATTTATGTAAATAATTTGTAAAGGGCATAGGCCCAGTTTTTCTTTTATTTCTCTGTGACCCTGTATTATGTAGAATAGCTTTTTCTTATTTTTCTGGAATGTTAATTTTGCCGTTAAACGCATAGAATATAAAATGGACATATTTATTTTATAAAGAAAATTAATAAGTTTTCTCATAATAAATAACCTGGTAATTTAGCAATTCACATGTTTCTCATTTAAAAGAAAAAGCCTATATATATATATATATATATATATATTTTTAAAGCCTATATATATATATATATATATATATATATATATATATATATATATATACTTAAAATATAAAGTTTTGCCAAATTAACCGGTAATTGCTATTTTTCCCAAATCAGTAACCGACTTATTTAATTAAAATGATAAACGAACGTAGTTTGCGACATTAGACAATTTTTTGGTAGATTAACTTAGTAACTTAAAATCTGACTAGGGTCTGCTTCTAGAGATTGTAACTAGCACACCTAGAATGGTTTCATTATAGTTCTAAGTCAAGGTTCTCAACTGTAGGATCTCGGAGACGTACTTGACTTCCTCCTCGGTACCGACATTTCCGATCCAGTCAATTAACAGAGGCAAGTTACGGTTATGTTTTCTTGCATTTTATTTAGTAATTGTCAAGTTGCATGTTTAAACCACATTGCTACACGAAACCCTCTCCTAGGGTTCAAATATTGAATGATATTGATTGTGGAGAATTGGGAGAATAGTGTAACGTTTATGACCAATACCCCCCCATATTGCATGATTGTGCGAGCTTACCCCTCTTACACACGGGAATAAGCCGTATCGCGTCGCTAGGACGCTATTGTACAACCCAAGCCGGTCATAGACGATTACACATTCAAATCATATTGTTTTAAATTATTAAATTGCTAGAAAATATTGTTTCAACTGTTTAGCCTGCACTTTTCTATTATTACTTGAAATGTGAGATACATATTCGTACTTGCTCCTTTCTGACTGGAGACCCACATTTTTAGGTGACATTGAGGATGCTGAGCTATTGTACAATAGCTACTACAACCCGGTATTGTATCCTGTGGTGTTGCCAGAGTCCTCCTTGGAGGACGCAGAACCTGAGGCCGATGAGCCGACCGCCTAGCTAGTTATTTTTTCAATTTTTTAGTTTTATTGTTTTGGAGTTTGTTAATTTGAATTCAGTACTTTACTTCAGTTCTTTTATTTCCAGTTGTACTTTTCAATTGTTGAATAAAAGTTTTAAAATTTTCGTATATTGAGTTGTGACAAATGTATAGATATTGTTGTGAATACCTGCATATAGAACAGCTTACTGCCGTCATCTCACAACGGTGCAGGCTGGGCATAATCCGTTTTGACCCATTAATTTAGGATCGGGTCGTGACACTTACCTAGACACCATGCTCAAAATCTTCCGATGCAACTTTAAATTGACATTGCACAAAGGCCACAATCTATCCGACACAATAGTTTACATCGAGGCGACGGTGTCCAAGGCAACAATCGTTTTGACTCAAAGTCTCTATGATGCATCTTACGTTCGATTCCTAACGAGTAGGAAATCACTAGCCAAATTTCCAACTTATCCGTCTCGCAACGTCGAATATAAGTTCGATTTACGCAAGCTAAATTGCAAGGTGAATCCAAATCTAACGACATGACTCGTAAGTCATTCTCTTATCACTCACACTCATGCATTGTACGATTCTCAAAATTGCCTAGACTTATCATCAACATGCACCACATTATATTTGTTATCGACGCAATTTTATATATGATATCATATGGGTCATCTTACGGTCTGCAACATTTAATTTGATTTGGCGGTCAAGTCTTCTAGGGTTAGCTGCCCCGAAGCTACGCTCGATAATTGTGGATCATTAACAAATGATAGTTTACTACGAACCATGCTATATCTTATTTCGGAGCCAAATCACGTTCTGACGATTTCTATGCGACTATCCAATTTTGGACAAAATCGTTTCTATCGGCGCAACTGATGCGCAACTCTCCTCCGAGTAAAGTCATGCACTACCGTCGATGATTCCGTAATTCACGAAGCATCTACTCGCATAGAGTTCGAGTCTACCTTATTTGCGGTCGACACACGAGATGCTATACGCATCGAACAATCGTCGATGACTTATAGTCTCGTCTTGATCAATCACAAAGTTCATGATCAACCAGTTCGTTCATTCTTGTATTGTTATTTACAAAAATTTTGATAGTACGAGGCACACTCCTATTTGTATTCTTATATCATGCTTACGTTTCTTTACATATCGATCTCGATACGTCGTATCAATTTCGATAGCATAAGGGTCAACTTTGATTCTGTTTCAATATTTACAACTTGTATTGCATATGTCCAAGTTCTCCACAAACATTTCCGTACGTCTTGAATCGTTTCTCGATTCATTGCATTCCGTTATGCTTTGATCGCGTAACCGAGTTACCGATTATCCAACATCGGACCCTCGATTTATACGATCACTCCTCTAAGTTTTTGCGTGTTTCGGTCGTACCCAAATGAGTTTCGCCGTAACATAACCAACTATCTCTTAGATACGACCATCCGAATCAACCATTGCCTTCATCGAAATCATAAGTCATGCGATTCGATTACACTTTGCATCGGCTAACATTTCTATCGAGATCGCAAGTAGTGCGATTCGATTACCATTCGTGTATCCTAACATTTGTCGAGATCGCAAGTCATGCGACTTATTTGTAAGTTCGAGTTTTTCTTTCCCGTCGATCCGATTATTGCTTCAAGGCATAGTCGTTCCGCTAGTCTCGGTCGTTCGATCGACTTATAAATTTTCGTCCGACGTATCATTCATTGATACGAGTCTCGTCTTATCGTCCTAACCGATTTTCGAAGAACACTTGCATCAACATACCGTCATACAAATTTTCTAATCAAATCTCGGTACTCTCACGTCCGTTACGGACAAACCTTCCGCAATTCTTACAACACGTCGATGCAATTCATCGCACAAGTGGTATATCATATACCACTCGGAATTGAGTCATTCATCGCATACGTGGTATGGCATATACCACTCGAAAATGAAGTCATTTCTCTCACATTATACTCACTATGAACCAACCATCTCTTCCGACTCACGATTTCTGCAGTGATCGTGCTTGATCACAACCGTAACTTTGATTAAATAAAATCTGACACAACTCGGCCAATGTTTTCATTTGCCAACACAAGTTCGGTGTGCAATCGAACGATTTATTCTATCGATTTATGATTTTCAGTTCCTTCCATTGCATCTTGTGCAACGATTTTGTTTCTAATTTCCTTTGTACTCCGTGCAACGATTACTTTGATATGTGTTGCACCACATGCAACAATTTACTTGTGACACGCGTTGCACATCTTGCAACAAATTATTTTCGACATTCATTGCACCTCGTGCAATAATTTATTTTTGACATCAGTTGCACCTCATGCAACAGTTTATCCCGACATTCAAAGTCAATGCTCAAATCCGTTCAAGACATTCGATATTGACTTATCACTTCCATTTCAACGCACATTCACAATCATCTTATTGCACTTCATGCATTGTTTCATTTCTCTTTTAACATATTACATTGCAACAACAATATCTCAAATCGTATTTGACAATTTGTTGCACTTGCAACAACTAACATTTTGTGGCTCGTTGCATTTAATGCAACGAAACGTTTCACGACTTTCTTCGTAACATCATGTAAATTCGAAGTACTTGCGACAATGTTACCTGACTTTGTATTAGACTTATTGTATGGAACATCCAGTGCGACATCAAGTAGAGTCAAGAGTGATTTTGATTGGTGGTGGGTAACTCTTTGGAATTAAAACAAGCAAACGTCCGGAGGAAATTGAGCCTAGAGCTCTGATACCAATTTGTCACATTTCGACCCAGAATCATCCGAATCATCGTCATCACAGGGGACATGATGCTGCACGAGCCTGGAGTTACGCTCGTGCAAGACAATATGACAAGTTCTCAAATGGTTATCTTTTGAATTGATATTAGTAACAAAAGAAAAACAGAGTATACGAAACAATTCTCTTTATTTATATTCGAACTGAGATTACAAAGGCTTTTAATAGCCCAACTAAATTTGCCAGGTTGGCTACAACACTCAGGTTCTCTCTTGCCCACAAAGGATTTTACCGTTCCATACATTATGCCTTCTATATCTTGGCCGCATCAATCCTGTTGCAAGTCCGAACGTCAATGCGATCACACGCTTCAATACGCTTCGGCATTCCAAGCCTCTGCGCGATCGAGCTAAGATTCGCCGCGAGCAATCCATTCCCTGCACCCTGCATGAAATCTGGTGGGGGATCAGTACGTTCGTCCTCGCATGTACTGACAAAAAGACCTTCCTTCTAAACCGACATTTTAGTATTTATGTTCAATCATACAACTTAGCTTATGATCTTGTTATATACTTCTTAGGGTCGATTTCATGGCATATTCGAAAGCGTAAAGCAAGTTATCATGTCAAGCATGTTAATCAAATTGAATAGGCAAGTAATCTCGTGTTTATTTCATGGCACGACTTCTTACCAAGTCGACGCACTCGTCCTTGCACTGACGCAAGGTAAATACATCCTATTTCTTCCCTGTCATCTTATAAGTGCTCTTTATGCAGGATCTATATGCGGGACATATACGTGCCTGCACTTTCAACCTATTGTTCCTTAACTATATGGTGGTCGTTGGCGTATTCGCGCCAAAATGGACTAAAGGCATTTCTTTTCTTTCTTTCTTTTCTCTCTTTCTTTTCTTTCTTTCTTTCTTTTCTCTCTTTCTTTTCTTTCTTTCTTTCTCGAATTTGGGTAACCCGGCATTTCACGGGTTGGGTTGCTACCCCAACAACTGAAACATACCGCGTGCCTGCCATTATATTTGCGACTTTTCCTATCTATAACCGGGTGCTAATCGGACTCTACAGATGTGCGCCCATCAAATATTATATCCCTCCTAGGTCAAATGGTCCCGGTGCCCCGGTACACCCGTTCGTAGGGTACGTTATGTGCACGAAAGATTATCACAATTATCTCAAGTCCATTCGACCATGCATTGCCCTATTATTCAAACAACCAAACATAGTCTTGAGCCCGAGTCTCAGACTTTATCAAACAACCAAACATAGTCTTGAGTCCGAGACTTAGAATTTATCATCTCGTATTTCTTTCATTAACTTTTTATGTTCTTACATTTTATACTTCGTTTCAATGTTCAATTATATTATGTCTCAACTCAATGTTCGTCAACCGAACGATCCGAAGGTCCCGAACACCTTTCGAGGTATCATGTCATATCCGACAGTTCTGTCACATTCATGCCACAACTGTATTCTTTCGCAACGGAGCCACCTTTTATGATCTTATGCACTTAGGCACGTTTAGACACATTTATCATCTTTCCTTCGCGTCGTGCACTTGGTGCATGCATCGAAGCCGTATTTCTATTTTCTATGCCTTAGTGTTCAATGTTCGTAGCTTTCACGCTAGGACGCTCACCTATTGTCTTTCAATGTGCTATCCTTACTAACTCGTGCGCGAAGGCACTGAATGGTTCGTGCACGAAGGCACTCGCCGAATACAGTTATCCCATGTTCTTGCGGCTTGCGCACCTAGGCGCTCGCCTTTACAATATCCAATGTTCTATAGCGACTCGTGCATATGATACTCGTTTCATTTCAATTATTCTAACTAGTGTTTGACACACATTATATTTTATCTTTCGACCGGACCATGCCCGTGGCATCGATAGGTTATCTTAGTATACAACGATACATTCTTACTTAGGCAATAAAGGAGTAAAAAGAAGAGTCAATCCTCCCACCTTGAGTCGATACGTCTTGTCATTTTGCTGAGCCGATGCGGCTCGATTTCATAACTTCGTTGCACGGCTAACTCTCCTGACTTAGCCATTCGAGCACTTCGTGCTTCATTGAATTATACGTCTGATTTGGATTACCGTGCCAATGTCTCAGTCCGTCGCAAGGCGACGATTTAGTTTCGCGGACCCCTTACTGAATAAGGCAAAATATCGACCTCTAATATTTCAGCGTAAATATATAGCCTGCACATGAAACCAACTAAAATCAATACTTGCATCGATTCGGACTTGCGCCTTGGTCGATTCGATTTCTTAGAATCTTCGAGCCGACACAACACAATTATCCTTCGGGGAAATACGGTACTTCGCATCGATTCAACTTGATGCATTCTTTGGGACAATACGACTCTTTGCATCGACCTAGTGCGATGTGTTGCTCGGGACAACATAACTCTCGTATCGATTCGTATCTATATATTTTATTCGGTCAATGTGACTCGCTGAGTCAACGTCTCAGCATAATGCGTCGCACGGAGCGGGGCATTACATGATATGCCACTCAAAACAAGGTTCATCCTCGAACCAAAACCAACACTGCGATTAAGTGTTTTATAGATCGTTTCACGATCTTGTCCCACGAATTTTGTATACATACGAAGTACAGGGGCCTTGTATGTATACATAAGCTGTAAAATGCAGTTGTCCAAGACAAACTAAATCTCATCCACAATGAAAAGAATAATAATATAAAAATCAACTTGAATATTTATGATACAATCGTTGGGCGGAGACAAAGTCCACTACCAACTATCTCAATGAAAGAAATGTACAAGAATCGATCCATAAAATGGTAAGACGAACCAAGCGCAATTGTCTTCGAAGGAATAGAGAGAATCACAGCCTTGGCTGAACACCTGCAGTGAATCATGAAAGCACACACCTGGAAAATAACCAGGTCCTCAGACGGACGTAGCAAGATACAGGAAGAACAAGCTAATATGAACTGTCAGAATAATAAAATAATATATAAAAGACTATCCTAGACACAAATATGCAAAGGAGATTCTAGCCGCCTAATGTGCAATTTAGAGGACAACTTTCATGCACATGGGTGGAATTTTAGGCTATGTGTACGTAACTGGAATCCAGTCATCTGTATCCGTCAGTAACGTCCAAAACGTCAGAGGGCATCTGCAAATAAATTGCCACAGTTCCATCTGGAGACTGTGGTTTACCTGTTTGGATTCCCATACGCACTAGCGACTGTCCTTTCCCAATATTTCCCACACTATTCAAGTCAGGTCCATGGCTCATTCAGTTTTGTAACTGCTTGAGTCTCTAAAATCCTAGTCATAGCAGTTACGATCATCTATCCGTCATACGACTTTAGAGAGGGCCAGTCCATAAGTCGCGCCCCTAGCAACATGTCTCCAACCGTGTAGTGTGTGTGTCATAGCCAAAGGAGATATAAGGATACCCCACAACAAGAGGGTAGTCCGCTAACACTAAGTTAACATGCATAAATAAAGTAACGACTAATAAAGTTGCTTGCACCCAAGTGTGGCTTGGACGCACAGTTTATAACAAAGGAAAATAACAATATGAAACAAAGTAAATAATACGGAAAATAAATAATATGACAGTAAATTAGCAAGGTATACTTGTCTGTTGCGATGCCTGGTGAGCTGCCTGGTGTGGTACAATCAAGGTAGCACGAGATCGACTTTGGTGTTACAATTACGCAAGACGACATCCGAAAATAGCACAGCATATTCCATCGGGTCTATAGTAGTCTAATTAGCTAGGGACGATAGGAGGAAGGATAGAATTGGCGAGTGAATAGGAGTAATGGGCCTAGTTATGGACATAAGGATGATCGAAGGAAATTAAATAGATACTATATATAAGATTCCAGAAAACTATTTATAATATTTGAAAACTATTTTTTTATAACCTAAAATATTTTAGATAAATCCTAAGAATCATAATTTGTTTTTAAGCAAAAAAATAATTTAGATAACTATTTGAAAATACTTTAGAAAATTATTCTATAATTTGGAGCCTATATTTTTCCTATTCAATTTATTTTATATAAGTACCTAAAATCTAGAGACTAAAAACTGAATTTTTGTCAAAAATATAATTCATAAATATGTTTATAAAAACTAAAGGAATTATTTTAGGTCTAAAACCCAAAGTTGGTCAAAATAAAATTTTAGTAGAAAACTATATGTTTTTATTAGCCAAAATTAATAAACTAGAAACTTCTAGTACAATTTGGTGACCACTTTTATTGATCAATATTTTTAGAAATATAAAATCAAATAAATCGTTTAGGCTATAAATGAATTTTGTCAAAGTATAATTTTTTTACAAAAAGAAACTACCTTTGAAAATATTTGGAAACTAATAATAATTTCATAGAAATTCCAAAGAATAATAATTTTAGCAAATAAATAGTTTTAGCAATAACAACATCAATAATCATAATAAAAATAATATGAAGAATAATAATACTAATGAAATTATTTACAACCATATACATATAAATAGTTTATACACAAATTATTATACAGTTATGCAAATTTGTAACCCCAGATATTAGAACTGATAATAATAATAATAATAATAATAGTAATAATAAAAATAATAATAATTATAGTAATAACAGATACTTAAAAAAATTAATAAACCAAATAAAACAAAATACAAAGAAAACAACAACAGCAAACAAACCATTACTAACCAGTTATTCCTAATCAATGAAAAGAGGAGAGAGAGAGAGTGAGAAGAAAAAGGGCAAAGGGAGATAAGGCGGTCGGGAGGTCGGTGGGAGCTCGGGAAGCGGCTCGGTGCGCGGCAGAGGAAGGGGAAAAGGGGACGGAGTGGAAGAAGAGGGGAGCGGGAGGCGGATGGTCGATGTTGGTGGTGGTCAGGGGGTCGGACGTGGCTGGGATATTGTGCTCGGGTGGCAAGAAGGAGAGGAGGGTGGCCGATTAGGTTTAGGGTTTGGTTAGGGATTTGATGAATCGTGTCGAGGTTGTCGACACGAAGGAGGCAGATATTGTAGATGTAATATTAGGAATAAGATGTGGGAGGGGAAAACATGGACACGATGCACGTGGGTGGTGAAGAATTTATGGAGGAGTACCTGCCTATATATAGGATGTGGGAATACCCAGTTGGGTAAGGATTGGACCCATTTTAATTATTGAAATTCAAATTGGGTTCAATCTACAATTTAAATCTAATTTTAGATAATTTACCATATTTGTTTTAAAACAAAAATTAAATCCAATCAAATCCAAATCCAAGTCGAATTAGATAAATCTAATCTAAATTAATATAGATAAATTATATTTTCAAATGAAAGCTATTTAAAATCTTTTCAAATTTAAGTTATCACAATCAATTAAATTTAAACCAAAACACTATTTTAAAATAATTTTTCAAAATAATAATAAAATATAAATATTAATTAATTTTGAAAATAGAATTATATTTATAAATTTAAATTTTCGTACCACATATGAAATAAATATTTGCATAAAATATTGTTTTCAAAATTACCATTTAAATTACTACCATTAAATTCAAAATATCTTTTTTATAAATAATAATAATTAATTAATTTTGAAAATTATAATAAATATTTAAGTATTAATAGGAAATAATTTTAAACTATATTTTTAATAATTTAGATAAAATACTTTCGAAAATAAACATAAATAATCAAATCTTTAAAATACCTTCTTGCTAAATTAATTTTAATAAAAATAATTATTATATATATTATTTTGAAACCATCATCGATAATAAAATCAAAAACGTTTTTTTACCTCGCACATATTCGCACTCGACGAGTAAATACGAAAAACGTAAATTTTCGTGCGACGTACAATACAACTTTGCGACGTACAAATACAAAAAAAATCAGTACTAAAAATATAGTAGAAATTTAGGGATTTTACATCCTACCCAACTTACAAGAATTTCGTCCTCGAAATTAAAAATAAGTAGGGGTTGAGAGGGTACAAGGGTGTATCAATGAGGAACAATCAAATCACGACGTTCTAAACATGCACTAGAAAATCGTGACTTCGATAACTACAAAAATAAATCACGAATTTAATTTAGGGAGTGAATGATGGTCGCGACAATGAATCTAGGGTCAAGGGAAAGGACGAGTAACTCGAGATGGGGATATAGTCCCATCGGTTGGTCAGTGGCTAACTATTTTGGCAATAGTTAGGGGGATAACTAAAGGTGATACTTTGGGTCTATTTATTAGGTACGAGTCTTCATCTAAATAAGTGAAAGATGAGAACCAATATGAGTCCAAAGAAGTTGTTTTCGAATATCAATATGTGGTTCAAAGGCGAGGGAGTAATTCAAAAAGAATTGTCAAGGCTGTCGCGGATGGGACCCTAGAGGACAAGTTTAACTATCCCCATCCACATAGAACGGTAGATAAAAGCGAACCAAAGTGCACTCGGTTGATCAGACCATCATGCACCGGTTCTGACAAGACAATATGTTAGTGAGCGCGCGCTCAATAGCATGTGTCTTGAACAAGTTTTATAACGGTTAAACTTGCAAAACTAGGCTATAGTAGCAACATTTAGTCAAGATGGTAAAATATAGGCACGTGAGATTATTATTGAAAGAGACTAGAATTAGTTCGAACTCCTTAAGAATCTAAGTCTTGTTTGGTGCCTATCACTACCAAAATACAGTAAATTAGCGACCGAACATTAGCGACAAAAATTTTCAGTCGACGTTAGCGACGGCTTCGTGGTCGCTCGCCGACGGATTACCGACCACACGCCGTTACATTTTTTATTTTAATTTTAGGGGGAGGAAAGGTCGCACATCCGTCGCTAGGGTGTCGACGATATAGCGACGGATCGCCAGTCGTCGCTACGCAGTCGATTATTTGGCGGGAATTGTATAGAGAATTGGCGGAACATTTCTTCGACTACGTAGCGACGGATAGTCAGTCGGCAAGTGTCAAAAATAGCGACTACCTGGCGACGGATTATTAGCCGTCGCTATTCCGTCTCTAAATATATGTTCCAGAATTAAATTGAAACGGCGGGGGAAACTTTTCGCATTCCCCCCAAATTCACTCTCTCCTCTCTCTCTCTCTCTCCCCCGCGACTTCGGTGATCGGCGTCAGCATCCTCTCCTCTCTCTCTACCGAAGGTAATCCCCTCTCTCTCTCTCTCTCGATCTCACTCTCTCTCTCTTGTACGGTGTCGACGTAGGGACAGCGAGGGCGGCGGGCTTGGAGACATTCGGGGGCTGGGCGGCTGGCTTGGGGCGGGGGCGTCGGGGGCTGGGCGACGGGCTTGGGGCGGGGGCGTCGGGGGCTGGGCGACTGGCTTGGGGCGGGGGCGTCGGGGCTGAGCGGTGGGCTTGGGGCGGGGGCATCGGAGGCTGGGCGGCGGGTTTGGGGCGGGGGCGTCGGGGGCTAGGCGACGGGCGTGGGGCGGGGGCGTCGGGGGCTGGGCGGCGGGCTTGGGGTGGGGGCATCGGGGGCTGGACAGCGGGCTAGGGGCGGCGGGCTTTGGTCGGGGGCGGCGGGGGGCTTTGCTTCTCAAATTCATCTGAGTTTATATATTGGCTAAATAATGTGTTATCCATATTGGGTGTTATCCATTAGTTTGGTGGTGTTTGGATTAGAAAATGTGAATATGGAGTTTGGTTCATGGTATATATGTTCACTGTGTCAAGGAAAGTGCGAGTTCTTCATCTGCATCATTCACTGAATAAGTAAAGTTTTTCCTAGAGTTTGGACATTCGCTTCACCAAAGTCACTGAATAAGTAAAGTTTTTCCTGGAAAACCGACCCTTAGAGTGTATCAGTTGTGTGCTTCTATATAGATGTATATATCTATACATCTAACTGTGATATACATATATATGTGTATGTGTGCTTTAGAGAGTGAGGAATGAAGGCATGCCTACCATGCCTATTAGCATGAAGGACGGCTTGGGGTGTAATGTGTCAGTGTAGACATGGTAGGAATTATAGGTAATTAATGCTAGTGTAACTAGACTAAGGTAGTGCTTGCTAGATAGTAAGGACACTCTAGTATCCTAACCAAGTTAATTTTAGCCTAGATATTTAGGATATAGCTCCCATATCCTAGAAGTGGACTCTTGCAATTTAGAAATAGATAGATTGACTCAGTTTGATTAATTGACCTATAATGACTCTAAAACTTGATTTGCTGCTGCAAGCATACAACACCACAAAAATATTTAAGAACTCGTCAAGTTGAACCGTGTATAACATGCTCGACGCTTAAGAGGAATCATTTCGACTTAGTAGACTATCGAAGAATCGGTATCGGACTATCGGTATCGGTATCGGTATCGGTATCGATATCGAACTATCGGACTATGGGTATCGGTATCGAACTATCGGTATCGCTAGCGGACTATCATACTATCGCACTATCGGTATTGGTATCGCACTATCGGTATCGGACTATCAGTATCAGTATCGCACTATCGGTATCGGTATCGAACTATTGGTATCGGTATCGGTATCAAGCTATCGGTATCGAACTATTAGTAGCAACTGTACTTAGATTTTTCTCTTCTCGAGCTAGAATACCAGCGGATCCACCAGTTACATGATTATATACTAATTATGTTTAGTTTGTCTTACTATACAGATTTTTACATCCAATCTGTGATGGATCATTATTTCGTTGATCGTACATAGATGTACAAACGACAACACGAGAGCAGAATAGGTGTGAGTGACAATTTTCAGGCAGGCGTGGAAGTGTTTCTTAAGTATGCCATGAGCAAAGCTCAGTTTATGGACGTTAACAAAATCAAGTGTCCATGTCGTAATTGTCGCAATAGACGTTACGAAGAAGTGGTGAGTGTAAGAGATCATTTGACCCGTAAGGATTTCGTACGTGATTACGGCCTGTGGTCATCGCAAGGTGAACTATATGCGGAAAGACAGGTTGTGAATGCTGCTACTTATGCTTTTGATGATAATGCTGCAGCGGATTTTGTCGTCGATGACGACGAATGCTCCGTTGATTATGGAGACGTGCAGAACCTTGCACGAGATATGGTGTACAACGCGCAAGGGCCTAATTTTGATCCGGAGGATCCTAATCCCGAGGCGAAGGAGTTCTATGATATATTTCAGGATGCTGAAACTTCTTTATATCCTGGTTGTGAGCCACATTTTGTACTGTTAGTGACGATGCAGTTGTTGAACATAAAGTTCGATTTTAACTTGCCACAAACTTGCTATGATCGGATTACACAACTAATAAAGGAGGTGTTACCGAAGGAATCAAAAGAGCTTCCAAAAAACTTCTACAAGTCGAAGATGATGGTCCGACAACTGGGACTGGGGTACGACAAGGTAGATTGTTGTCGCAACGGATGCATGTTGTACTACAAGGAGAACGAGGATGTAGAAAGTTGCAGCTTCTGTAATGCGGATCGTTACAAGCAAGTCAGAGGAAAAGGAAAGTCAACTAGAAAACGATATCCTTATAAGTATATGCATTACTTGTCGATCACGAAGCGCTTGCAGAGGATGTATATGTCTCAAAATACAGCAGAACACATGACGTGGCACAACGAAGAACGCACAAAGGACGATGGAGAATTGTCACATCCTTCAGATGGAGAAGCGTAGAAATATTTCAATTTTTGCCATCCAGATTTTGCTGCAGAGCCTAGAAATATACGCGTGGGGTTATGTTCTGATGGATTCGCCCCTTTCGGGCAGTCGGGATCTCAAAACTCCTACTGGCCGGTCATTCTGACCCCTTACAATCTGCCACCATGGATGTGTATGAAGACTCCTTATATGTTCTTGACAGCTATCATACCGGGTCCTAAAAATCCGACGAAGAATATCGATATATATTTACAGCCGTTGGTAGATGAGCTGAAACAGCTGTGAGAGATCGACGTCACGACCTATGATATTTCCAGGAAACAGAACTTTCAGATGCGAGCTTCACTGATGTGGACAATCAATTATTTTTTGGCATACGGTATGCTGTCGGGATGGAGTACTCACGACACCCTGTCTTTTTCGATATGCATGCAAAATGGTAAGGCGTTTCGCCTTAAGCATGGAGGAAAAACTTCTTTCTTTGATTGTCATCGTCAATTTCTACCCGCGAGTCATCCTTGGAGAAAGAACAAGGACGCGTTCTGAGCTGGAAAACAAGAATTTTCTCATCCGCCTGCCAGATTGTCGGGATACGATATTTGGGAAGATGTAAAGGACTTGCCCACTGTAATGGAAGATCCATCGAACAATCGTGTCGATAGGTTCGGACAAACCCATAACTGGACCAAACGGAGTATCTTCTGGGACTTGTCTTATTGGAAATATAGTCTTATAAGGCATAATCTTGATGTTATGTATATCGAAAAGAATGTGTTCGATAATGTCTTCAATACCGTCATGGACATTAAAGGAAAGACGAAGGACAATCCAAAAGCAAGACAAGATATTGCCGAGATATGCAAGCGTCCTTATCTGAACTTGATACAAAGGGGAGCTGCTGGACAATTAAGTAAGCCGATAGCACAATACACATTGAGCAAGGAAGATAGATTAATAATCTGCAAGTGGGTATCTACTTTAAGATTTCCCGACAGCTATGTGTCGAATTTGTCTAGATGCGTTGATCTCAATGAACGCAAGCTAACGGGAATGAAGAGTCATGACTGCCACGTGTTTATGGAAAGATTACTGCCCATTGCTTTGAAAGAGTTGTTGCCTTCTGCTGTATGGGTTCCGTTGGCCGAACTATCAATATTTTTAGGGATATTTGTTCAACTAAGTTGACTGTACAACACATGGTTGAACTTGAGGAGAAGATTATCTTAACAATTTGCAAGTTGGAGAAAATATTTCCTCCTGGCTTCTTCGACAGCATGGAGCATCTACCGATTCATCTAGCATACGAAGCCCGTGTCGGTGCATTTGTTCATTATCGATAGATGTACCTATTTGAAAGGTACATAAAAATTGATATAATTTAAGTTGAATTTTAGTGGGTTTTAAAATTCTTTCTTAATTTTCAAGATAATTTGTCTCTCTAGATACCTACACCATCTAAAGAAGAAAGTTGGCAACAAATCTCATATAGAGGCTTCGATATGCGAAGCATATCTTATCGAAGAGGTGTCAAACTTCTGCTCAATTTATTTCGATATTCATGTTAATACAAATCGAAATAGACCTCAAAGGAATGACGAGGACGTTGAGGATGGAGGAATATTCAATGTAAGGGGCAAGCCTGTTGGGACTAGTAAAAGACGGTGGTTGACAGACGACGAGTATGATGCCGATCACCGATATGTCTTGTTAAACTGTGACATACAAGAAGTGAGAGATTTAGAGAAGTAAGTCAGTACACTTGTACTCGTTATAATCTCAAATTTGATAAAGTAAGTGACTACACTTATATATTCTTATTTTCTCTAATAGTGTGTTTAGATATGAAGTCAAAATGAGGACACCCGATATTACCGATGAGGGACTTCAAAGAAAGGTTGATTGTACATTTCCGTCATGGTTTGGTAAATACGTAAGTAACTGTGATTATAATTGAGATTATAAATATATAATCTGAAACATTTAAATTATAAATATTTGTTTACAGGTTTTATTGCCTGAAACAACACCCACTCATGAGAGTGTTCGTTATCTGGCATTGGGACCGAAGAAGCAAATAAAGACTTGGCCAGGCTATGTCGTTAATGGCTTCAGGTTTAAGTCAACTCAGAATGCTATAAATTTTGAATTTATCAATGACGACATCAGTACCAAGGATTCCAGTGTTTGCATAAGAGGTACCATCTATGACGACGAGTCAGACTTCGAATATTATGGAGTGCTTCGAAATATTATAGATTTACAATATACTGGCCCATATGATATGCATATTATGATGTTCAAATGTGAGTGGTTCGATACGACACCAAATATCAGTTGGAGAATCGATAAACAATTTGGATTCGTCGATATAAATCATCGCATGAGGTATAGAGGGTCCGATACATTTGCGATAGCAAATCAGGCTGTTCAAGTCTACTATACAAGCTACCCAAGGCGTCGTAGAGATCGATTTGACTGGTGGGCAGTATGCAAGATTAAATCTAGAAATACATTCAACGTTGGAGACCCAGCATACCAAGAGGACCAGATCGAAAAGTCCCAATACTTGGGACAACACTGAAATACAATGGATGTTGAAGATATTGTTGAGGAAAATAGAGGGGAGGAAGAGGTTGATACACAAGACTTAGCTATCAACCAGGAAAGAAAGAGGCGTCTTGTCCTAAATATTGAGGCAGAAGAAGAAGAAGAAAAAGGCGAAGAAGAAGAAGAAGAAGAAGAAGAAGAAGAAGAAGAAGAAAAATAAAGAATTTGATGGGGATGAGGATACAGATGAAATCGACGATGAAGATAAGGATGAGGATGAGGATGAGGAGGATGATGATGAAGATGAGGCCGAGGATGAGAACGAAGACGATGATTAGGTTAAATATTGTTGTATATTAAAAACACTTCCAATTACGTGAATTAAGTTTGACCTCATAAAAGCAATTACGTGAATTTATGTTTTTTTTATTCGATTATTTACTTATTGCAGATGGACTCCTAGTCTTTTTCGTCGCGGCGGCATTCGTCTCCCTACTGGTGGTATGTATATTTTAGTTTAGTTTTTTATATTTATTTACACTTTGATATTGTTAATTATGTTTATGTGTTCTATTTACAGGTCATGATGGCTGGCCGTGGTGGTGGTGGTGGTGGTGTGGTGGTGGTGGTGGTGGTGCGGGTCGTGGTCGTGGTCGTAGTGGTGCTGGTGGTCGTGGTCGTATTCAAAATTCTCGGGATGTGACCCCATCCAGCGACCCCGACCCAGAGAGTACCCCGGGCACAGACGCATCCCGTCCTCGATCGACCACTTCATCGAGGCATGAGTCCGGATCTGCTTAGCGGATCCGTTTCGCTATCGGAACCACCAGCAGCGGATCCACCAGTGGAT
Source organism: Iris pallida (assembly GCA_029216955.1). Taxonomy (NCBI): domain Eukaryota; kingdom Viridiplantae; phylum Streptophyta; class Magnoliopsida; order Asparagales; family Iridaceae; genus Iris; species Iris pallida. The sequence continues at coordinate 20,236,547 of JANAVB010004600.1, read as the reverse complement.
GCCCCAGTTACTGTACAGTGGGCCCCGGAGTACCCCCATACTTGGTTCCATCCGATTACTGGAGAGTACATGCACGGACCCGCGGATCCTCCGACGGCACCAGAGAGGCCGAGAGGCGAGTTCCGACGAGAGCTATTGCCCGCGGGGACCTCGTAAGTAAATTTAAGATAATTTATTAAATTTCTTTCATTTATTCTAATTAATAATTCAGTCGTTTCTTCTTTGTAGGTTTTTTTCGTTTAATGTTGGCAGGGGTCTTGGAGAAATTATCAGGGCTAACTTCCATGGTTCCTACCTCAACTTTTTGTCGGTGCCCCTAAACGTGAAGTACGCCTGGCTCGACGAGTTGAGGGTATATATCTATATCTTCTGGTTAATTATTAGTTATTCTTTAATCAACCATTTTTTAAATTACGTGATAAATGAATTTTTATGTTAGACGACGTACTGGTGGCCCCCCCATCTGAGGACGTGATCCGCAGGACCTACAGAAGCGCTGCCTCGAAGAAGATACGGGATATGATTCATGACCTAAAAATAGGGCATACGAGGCCGAATTGGATCCGGCAGGAGTATTATGAGGACCTCTTAGGTATGATGGATACCCCTGTGTACAAGGAGAAATCGGAGAAGGCGAAGGCGAACCGACAGGCCGCGGGCCTTCATACGGGGGGATCAAGGCCCCACGCAGCGACGCTTGCAGATCTGGTGAGATACCGTAAATTCATTTCACTATCAAATTAGGTATTATTAATTAAAGGAGTTAATTAGGTTCTACGAAAATTTCGTATGCAGGCCCAACGGACGGTGAAGGAGGAAAGGGCGCCAGAATCGGTCACCATGCACGAAGTGTTCCAGCATACGCACAAAAGACGGAAGGACAGGAGCTTCATCGATGAGAGGGCCAAGGAGACTGATGTAAGTACTTATGTTTATGAGATTTACGTTAGAATTAAAAGTATTCTGACTATAACTTAGGTAAACTTAGGATTCACACTTAACTTAGTGAAACAAATGATTTAGATTACAACTTAGGTAAATCTTATAATATAAACACATTCATTTGATAGGCTGCGTATCGTGAGGCCCTTAGTCGGGCTCAGTTAACTGACACCGAGGATGTCGGTGAAACGACGCCCGTCCGGACGTTCTCTTCTTTGGCCGCTCGCAACGACTTGTTCGTAGATACCGTCGGCGGCTTTAAGAAAGGGCTCATGTACGGACTCGGCTCCCTAGGGCCGTTGCACATGGCGACGCAGAGATTTCCACCGATACCGCCTCCTCCCATGGCCCCGGCAGACGATGATGTTAGGTCACAGCTTACGCAGCTGCACGAGGCGGTGTCGTCCTTATGGAAGCAATTTGCCACGTACTTTTCGCCTTCGTCTGCTGATGCCGGTACATGTGCTGATGGTGTTGGTCCGTCGACTGCTGGTGTCGGTCCTTCTTCCGTGGGTCATCTTTCTTTCAACCCTGATGTCCCTGTGGTACCGCCTACGACTGTGACGTCACTCCTGGATCTCATGTCGCCAGAGCAGCTACGCCGACTTTCGAGAAGTGTCTACAACGGCTTGCCGCCGTACCTAGTGGAGGAGAATATTCGTCGGTCGCAGCTGGGATTACCACCACCGGACAATCGACCTCCTCCTTCTTCTTAAAATATTATATTAAGAAAATTTAGAATATTTGTGGCAATTTTGGATTAATTGTGCTATAATCGGATTATAGCGACGGATATTATGTTACTCTTCAGGATACATTTTCTATTAATTTGGTTTGGTCTGTGATTCTTGGATAATTGGTGTGCATTAAATTCGTATGTGCATATTTGGTCTATGTGATTCTTGGATAATTGGTGTGCATTATATATTTGGTCTATGTGATTGTTGGATAATTGGTGTGCATTATATATTGGTTTGGTTTATGCATATTTTTGTGAACAGGAAAAGTGCTGCAATTTTTTTCTAAAAAATCTCAGTTAGCGACGGACTAGTGACCGGTTAGCGACGGATATTCCCAGTTTCCGACTGATATTCGACGGATCTGCCGTCGCTAACTGGAGATTTAAAACTGTTTTCAGGTAGCGACGGGTGGTCGACGGAATATTCGTCGGCAAGGTTCTGATGGTATATAATTCGACGGAATTGCGACAGAAAATCCGTCGCCACGGCGACGGATAATCAGCCACTAATCAGTCGCTCTCGCGACGGCGTAGCGACGGACAATCCGTCGACAAGGTTCTGGAAATGCCTGACATTTCTAGAACTATGGCGACGGATAATCAGCCACTAATCAGTCGCTCTATCGATGGTGTAGCGACGAATTCGCGACGACTATTCCGTCGCCATGGTGCTGGAAATGCCAAGCATTTCCAGAACCTGATCGACGGATTATCAGTTGGCTTACCGTCGCTAATCCGTCCTTTATTATCGACGGCGTTCGACGGAATAGCGACGGAACGATACACTCTGATACGCTATTACGACGGTTTATCGACGGACCTTTACGTCGCTATTGTATACACAGTTCAGTATTTAATACTTGAAATAGACGACAGTCCGTTGGAAAGTAGTCGCTAATGTTTCATATTTTGAAGTCGATATGCCGTCGCTATTCCGTCGCTTGACCACTACGTAGCGACGGACCATGATTAGCGACGAGCTGATTGCCGACGGATTTTTTTGGCCAAGATCCGTCAGTGATTGGTCGCTAATTGAAATTCCCGTCGGACGGGCGACGGATCGGGCCGTCGCTAAATCGACAAATTTTGGTAGTGTATAAAGTCGACTTATTGTCTCCTTCTCTAAGGCTCTGGTCGATCGATAAGGTACGATCCTTAAAGATTTATAGTCTAGGTAATCCACCTAGTAGCTACTATAATGAGTCATAAGGATGAAGGCAATGCTAGGTCATGCGACATTTTACCCAACTTACAAGAGTTAAACTAGTAGGGTGATGGAACAATGGGTCATGTTCAGCTAGTATGGGTTACCTTATTAATCTCTATCACGCACGAAAGAAGGGCACGAATCACGATCGAAGGGATCAAGCAAGATGCAACTCGAGGAGTCAAGCGAGAAGGCGGTCAAGTATGTGGATGAGATCCTAGACTCCAATCCTATACGCAGGCTTGCTTGGTACGGTAAAGTAACCAAACAATTTATTTAGACCTGCATGAGCCACTACAAAAATATGTAATACACCAGTCCCAATATACGTAGGCCTAGGAACGTAGACATGCCAGCTGTATACATACGAAGTACAGGGGCCTTGTATGTATACAAAAGCTATAAAATACAGTAATCCAAGACAAACTAAATCTCATCACAATGAAAAGAATAATAATATAAAAATCAACTTGAATATTTGTGATACAATCATTGGACGGAGACAAAGTTCACTACCAACTATCTCAATGAAAGAAATGTATAAGAATCAATCCATAAAATGGCAAGACGAACCAAGCGCAATCGTCTTCGAAGGAATGGAGAGAATCACGGCCTTGGCTAGAACACCTGCAGTGAATCATGAAAACACACACCTGGGAAATAACCAGGTTCTCAGACGAACGTAGCAAGATACAGGAAGAACAAGCTAATATGAACTGTCAGAATAATAAAATAATATATAAAAGACTATCCTAGACACAAATATGCAAAGGAGATTCTAACCGCCTAATGTGCAATTTAGAGGACAACTTTCATGCGCATGGGTGAAATTTTAGGCTATGTGTACGTAACTGGCATCCAGTCATCTGTATCGGTCCGTAACGTCCAAAACGTCAGAGGACATCTGCAAATAAATCGCCACAGTTCCATCCGGAGACTGTGGTTTACCTGTTTGGATTCCCATACGCACTAGCGACTGTCCTCCCCCAATATTTCCTACACTGTTCAAGTCATGTCCATGGCTCGTTCAGTTTTGTAACTGCTTGAGTCTCTAAAACCCTAGTCATAGCAGTTACGATCATCTATCCGGCACACGACTTTAGAGAGGGCCAGTCCATAAGTCGCGTCCCTAGCAACATGTCTCCAACCGTATAGTGTGTGTGTCATGGCCAAAGGAGATATAAGGATATCCCACAACAAGAGGGTAGTCCGCTAACACTAAGTTAACATGCATAAATAAAGTAACGACTAATAAAGTCGCTTGCACCTAAGTGTGGCTTGGACGCGCAGTTTATAACAAAAGAAACTAACAATATAAAATAAAGTAAATAATACAAAAAATAAATAATATGACAGTAAATTAGCAAGGTATACTTGCCTGTTGCGACGCCTGGTGAGCTGCCTGGTATGGTACAATCAAGGTGGCACAAGATCGACTTTGGTGTTACGACTACGCAGGACGACAACCGAAAATAGCACAACATATTCCATCGGGTCTATAGTAGTCTAATTAGCTAGGGGCGATAGGAGGAAGGATAGAATTGGCGAGGGAATAGGAGTAATGGGCCTAGTTATGGACATAAGGATAATCGAAGGAAATTAAATAGATACTATATATAAGATTCCAGAAAACTATTTATAATATTTGAAAACTATTTTTTTATAACCTAAAATATTTTAGATAAATCCTAAGAATCATAATTTGCTTTTAAGCAAAAATAATAATTTAGATAACTATTTGAAAATACTTTAGAAAATTATTCTATAATTTGGAGCCTATATTTTTCCTATTCAATTTATTTTATATAAGTACCTAAAATCTAGAGACTAAAAACTGAATTTTTGTCAAAAATATAATTGATAAATATGTTTATAAAAACTAAAGGAGTTATTTTAGGTCTAAAACCCAAAGTTTGTCAAAATAAAATTTTAGTAGAAAACTATTATTAGCCAAAATTAATAAACCTGAAATTCCTAGTACAATTTGGTGACCACTTTTATTGATCAATATTTTTAGAAATATAAAATCAAATAAATCGTTTAGGCTATAAATGAATTTTGTCAAAGTACAATTTTTTTTACAAAAAGAAACTACCTTTGAAAATATTTGGATAATAATAATAATTTCATAGAAATTCCAAAGAATAATGATTTTAGCAAATAAATAGTTTTAGCAATAACAACATCAATAATCATAATAAAAATAATCTGAAGAATAATAATACTAATAAAATTATTTACAACCATATACATACTAATAGTATAAATAGTTTATACACAAATTATTATATAGTTATGAAAATTTGTAACCCCAGATATTAGAACTGATAATAATAATAATAATAATAATAATAATAATAATAATAATAATAATAATAATAATAATAATAACAGATACTTAAAAAAATTAATAAACCAAATAAAACAAAATACAAAGAAAACAACAACATCAAACAAACCATTACTAATCAGTTATTCCTAATCAATGAAAAGAGGAGAGAGAGAGAGTGAGAAGAAAAAGGGGAAAGGGAGAGAAGGCGGTCGGAAGGTTGGTGGGAGCTCGGGAAGCGGCTCGGCGCGCGGCGGAGGAAGGGAAAAAGGGGACGGAGTGGAAGAAGAGGGGAGCGGAAGGCGGATGGTCGATGTTGGTGGTAGTCAGGGGGTCGGACGTGGCTGGGATGTTGTGCTCGGGTGGCAAGAAGGAGAGGAGGGTAGCCGATTAGGTTTAGGGTTTGGTTAGGGATTTGATGAATCGTGTCGGGGTTGTCGACACGGAGGAGGTGGATAATGTAGATGTAATATTTGGAATAAGATGTGGGAGGGGAAAACATGGACACGATGCACGTGGGTGGTGAAAAATTTATGGAGGAGTACCTGCCTATATATAGGATGTGGGAATACCAAGTTGGATAAGGATTGGACCCAATTTAATTATTTAAATTCAAATTGGGTTCAATCTACAATTTAAATCTAATTTTAGATAATTTACCATATATGTTTTAAAACAAAAATTAAATTCAATCAAATCCAAATCCAAGTCGAATTAGATAAATCTAATCTAAATTAATATAGATAAATTACATTTTCAAATAAAAGCTATTTAAAATCCTTTCAAATGTAACTTATCACAATCAATTAAATTTAAATCAAAATACTATTTTTAAAATACTTTTTCAAAAAAATTATAAAATATAAATATTAATGAATTTTGAAAATAGAATTATATTTATAAATTTAAATTTTCGTACCTCATATGAAATAAATATTTGCATAAAATATTGGTTTCAAAATTACCATTTAAATTACTACCATTAAATTCAAAATATCTTTTTATAAATAATAATAATTAATTAATTTCGAAAATCATAATAATTATTTAAGTATTAATAGGAAACAATTTTAAACTACATTTTCAATAATTTAGATAAAATAATTTCAAAAATAAACATAAATAATCAAATCTTTAAAATACCTTCTTGCTAAATTATTTTTAATGAAAATAATTATTATATATATATTATTTTGAAACCATCATCGATAATAAAAATTAAAAATATTTTTCTAAAAATGTGTACCTCCCACATATTCGCACTCGACGAGTAAATACGAAAAACGTAAATTTCCGTGCGACGTACAATACGACTTTGTGACGTATAAATACAAAAAAAAATCAGTACTAAAAATATAGTAGAAATTTAGGGGTTTTAAAACCAACGCAAGCGGCGTGAAAAACAGAGCAACGGGAGGTCTCTTATGACTCAGCCGCAGAGTCAATCCTTGAGGCGCAACTCGCTGAATATGGGACTTGGTTCCGAAGAAGCCAATCCATAATGGGGAATGGATCTTAATTCAACCATTCCCGTTCGACCGATTCGATCGATCCCGACCTATCGATCTCGACCGAATTGATGGCGACATTGTTCCTTTCTCGCGCACCCCGTGGATGGAGAACGGGACACGATGTAGGGACGGGGCACAACAAATTTGACCCGTATCCGTAAAAAAATACAGTATCGACCTTTTCCAAATTTTTTAATTACTTTGTGCACACTTGTCAAATTGCGACGAAACTTGCGCCATTGGACTCAAAATATTTTTCTGGTCCTGTTAGCCAAGTTTGGTCCGATTCTGAGACAGTTGATCGGATCGCCGTTCTGTGGGCCCCACGATCCGATTCAGCGGATGATTTTGTGCACGACTTATCGGAATCCAAAATTGGATATACCGTTGAGTTCGTCTCGAAAAATTAGATCCGCAGACATATATTTTGACGAATTTAGAGACCGTAGGTTCTGGCACGCATTTTGGTCCAAAGTGGGTACAACGGCGGACATCGTTTTGACCCGAAATTACGATTTTTCCCGTGTTCAGAATTAAACTTTTGGGTAGGCATTTCAGCACATTTTTTATTATTCTAAAATTGTTGGTGATGTTTGTTTCAACATCCGGGGACGTTTGCGGAAGTTTCACCCATGTAGCTTCTTATCACTTGTTGATTTCATCTACTGGACGTCTTCAAAATACCAAACAACCACCAGGCAAGTATACCTTGCTATATCTACGGTCTAAATATTTATTTTCAACATTTATGTACTTTGTTACATATTTGTTAGTTTCATTTGTTATAAACTGTGCGTCCAAGCCATACTTGGGTGCAAGCGTGTCACGACCCGATCCCAAATTGTTGGGTCGAATCGGATCATGCCCAGCCTGCACCGTTGTGAGACGGCGGCAGTATGCTGTTTCTATATGCAGGTATTCACAACAACATTTATTTGCATTTGTCATAACACGAATTTACGAATATTTAAAAACTTTTTATTCAACAATTGAAAAGTACAAACTGAAACTGAAAGTACTGAAATAAAATACTGAAATCAAAATCTACACACTCCAACACAATAAAACTAGGTAACTGAAAAACAACTAGCTAAACGGTCGGCTCTTCGACCTCTGGTTCTGCCTCCTCCAAGGGGGACTCTGGCAACACCACAGGATATAACACCGGGTCATCGTAGCTATTGTACAATAGCTCAGCATCATCAACATCACCTATTGGGGGGATCCAGTCAGAAAAGGAGCAAGTACGAGTACATAATCCGACATTCTAAATAATAATGGAAAGTTGCAATTTTAAACAGTTGAAATACTTTGAACAATATTTTCCAGCAATTTTCAGTAATTCAGAATTTTAAACAATGTGATTTGAATAGGTAACGTCTATGACCGGCTTGGGTTGTACAATAGCATCCTAGCGATACGATACGGCTTATCCCCGTGTGTAAGAGGGGTAAGCTCACGCAATAATGTAATATGAGGGTATTGGTCATAAACGCTACACTACTCCCCCAATATCCCTACAATCAATAATCGAACTAAAGGAGAGAGTTCCGTGTAGCAATGTGGTTTAAGCATGCAATATGACAATTACTAATTAAAATGCAAGGAAACATAACCGTAAATTACCTCTGTTTGTATGACTGGATCGGGATGTCGGTTCCGAAAAGGAAGTCAAGTACGTCCTCGAAATCCTGACTTAGAAACATAGATGAGCCAAATCTAGGTGTGCTAGTTACAATTTCTAGAAACAGACCCTAGTCAGGTTTTAGGTTATTTAATTAATCTACCGGAACGTCTAACGTCACGAGCTATATTTGTTGTCATTTAATTGGATGAGCCTGTTACTGGTTTAATTGGGGAAGATAGCAATTACCGGTTAATTGGCAAAAACTTTGTATTTTAATAATATATATATAACTAAATTTCTTTAAGTGATAAAGCATGGACTTGTTAACTTACTAGTAATTATCCATTAAATATGAGGAATCCTTATTAATTTTTATACAAAGTAATTAATACCCAATTATAATTTATACGACTAGCTACGCAAATAACCAACTCAGAAAAGAAATAGAAAATCTAAGCTACAAAATACAGGGCCACAGAAAAATAAAAAAAGCTGGGCTTATGCCCTTACAACAAATTAATTAAATTAAATTAATAATGCTGAGGCGAGCTCTGAGTGCCGTGAAGCGGTCCAATCAGAAGGCCGAGGCCCTGTACCCAAAATACTAAAGGCCAGTAACAAGTTCTAAAGTAAAATATAATTAAATATAATTTATGAAAGAGGGTGTCTCAGACTTGGTCATGCAATCTCACGTTGCTGGCTTACGCCTCAACGTACAGGAAATCCTGTAGCATTTGCGTTTCGTCGAGGCTCATCCGACCGATACGGTCGTCGCCTAATAGGGGATACAAAATCCACAAAACCAAACCAACAAAACCAATTTTGGAAATCATTTGCAAAGACCGGGTATAAAAATAGGTTTTAATTTAATAAACTTAATTAATAATAATAATTTGAAAGATTTTACTAAAAATTTGGGCAGCACCTCCTCTGTAACTAGGACAACCTAGCCACGAGGCGATACCGCACCACACCCAACCAGTCGATCCCAAAACGGGGAGAACACAAAATCAAAACACAAAGATAATATCTAATTTTAAAGAATAATAAGCCACAGGCAAAAGCAAAACATCCCACTCAGGTAGATAATCGATACAATATACTAAGATAGGAAACCAAAAAAATATACGCAACCAACAACTACTATCCAAACCATAGAATACTCAAATAATCACTAACCAATGGGAAAATATTAGCCAAGCATACCAACTACGAACAATCCACAGAACTAATTCGAGCCGAACTCGAAAAAAGTATCCTCTAGTACAACTAGTAAAACCGATCCCCACGTCGGGGTCGGGACTGCGTCATCACCGACTAACTAAGGGAGGGACACAGGGACACGGAATTATACCTCAGTTGCTCGGCTAGAGCTCTCAGATGCAAGAAAAATAGGGAAAAGAATCTGAGCATCTCGGACGGACTCGGAACGGTCCAGAAGCACGCGGAGGAGGTCGGAGCGTCCACAGGGAGCAGCGCCAGAACAGCGCACAGGAGGCGCGGAGTGCGCAAGACAGGGGCGGACATCGAGCCCTGCTCGTGGGTCAGCGCTGGAAGGCGCGACGGACGGGGAGTCGGCCGGCACGGGGACGGCTAGGGCAGACGGCCGGTCACAGGGCCGCAGGGCCGGGGTCAGATGGCGCGGAGAGCCGCGCGGGGAGGCGCTGGCCGGGATAGAGCTCGAGGAAGGCGGCCGCGGGATCGGGGATCGAGCGGCGGCGGAGGCCGTTGGGAGGTGGCGGATGGCCGGGCTCGGGGGTCGCCGGGAGAGCACGGGGAGAAGCTCCGATCGGTGTGGCCTAGGCTAGGGCTTGGGGATGAGGAGTTGTTGATGATGATGATGGCGGTAAGAGGCTTAGAGAGGAATGGGGAAGGTTCTGAGTAGAGAGGATATTGTGTATGCTTGTCTTCTTCTTTTTTTCTTTTCATTCTGTTTGCAATTTAGAGATGAGTAGTAGAAGGGAATTAAGGGGGAAGGAAGTGGCTGAGAGAAAAAGAGGGAGGGAATGGGAGTGGCTGGGTAGTTAGGAATTAGTCTTAGGATTTATGTATATTTTTTCCATCAAACATACATTATAAATATATATTAATAACCAGAATTTAAAAGGAAGAAATAAGGACGGGTTCGGAATGGAGTCAGGCTTCGGGAAATCGGGTTCGAACTCAGGGTCGGACTTCGGACACGGAATCGGGACTGGGCCACAATCAAAAATATAATTAATTTATTTTGAAATAATTATTTTTCTGATCCGACTAAAATAATAATAATAATAATAATAATAATAATAATAATAATAATAATAATAATAATAATAATAGTAACTAATAAAAATCTAAGACTATGCTAGCAGCCGAAATCCAATAATTTAATAATAAAATCGAATTTACGGGTTTTACGAAGCGACTCTATTAGTCGTTTTTTTGTCACTTTATTTTATTTGATGCATGTTGACTTAGTTTTAGCGGACTACCTTCTTGTTGTGGGATATCCTTATATCTCCTACGGCCATGAGACTCTCACTACACGATTTGAGATATTTTGCTAGGGGCACGGCTTGCATATTGATTAGCCATCTCTATAGTCGTGTGTCGGATAGATGATTGTAACTGCTACGATTAAGAGCAGTTACAAAACTGGACAAGTTATGGATATGTCTTTGTCAGTGTGGAAAATATTGGAGGAGAACAGTCACTAGTACGTATGGGAAGCCAAACTGATAAATCATAGTTTTCTAAAGGAAATATGACGTGGTATATTTGTAGATACCCTCTGACATTTTGGACGTTACGGCCGGATACGTATGACTGGATGCCAGTTACGTACTTATAGCCTAAATCCCACCCATGCGCAATGAAAGTTGTCCTCTAAATTGCACCATAGACGGTTAGAAACCCCTTTGCATATTTGTGTCTATGATAGTCTTTTGTATATTATTTTATTATTCTGTAACGCCCCAGTCCCAAATACTTGAGACTAGATGCGTATCATGCCAGCTGTATACATACGAGTAAATGTACGACTCGTATATATACATAAGCTGTAAATGTAGTAATCCAAGATAACTAAATCTCATCCACAATGAAAGGAATAATAATATAGAAATCAACTTGAATATTTATGATACAATCGTTGGGCGGAGACAAAGTCTACTACCAACTAATTTAAATATGGAAAAATATACAAGGAAAGAATTTAGCAAGCGAGAGCAAGTGACGAATCCAAGAGTAATCATCACGACGGAATAGAGCGCAAGTCATGGCCTTAGCTAGAGCACCTGCAAGAAATCACGAAAACACACCTGGGAAAAACCAGGTCCTCAGAGGGACGTAACAAGACACATAATATCATGCCATAAACTGAATAGTAAGAGCTCATTAGAAAACATACATGCGTAAAGGTTCCTAACCATTCTATGTGATATATACTTTGAGAAGGCAACGTTCTACGCAGGAGCTTATAGTGTTCAGCATAGATGGAGAGAGAGTAATAGTAGGTAGCGCTCATAAGAGGCACTATCAACTATGGGCAGAAAGTAGTCCTCATATGAGAACTATCGGCCCCGGGGCAGTAAGTAGCGCTCATACGAGACACTATCGGCCCAAATCTATATGTGTACTGAACAGGTAGCCCCTACGCTAATAACTGTCTTCCCCCTCCCAATGATACTATACATACGTCGCCTCCACGACACTGTTTAATCCTTAATAACTGCCAAGTCTTCTACCAAAAATCTATTAGCAGTTACATCCTAACGTACGGCCTTTACGCACCGATGTACGGTCGATACGCAAGTCCGAAGCTATATGCGACTCGCAGCTCACACACAACCCGTGGCACATCGTGACAGTTCATGAGATGCACTTAAACATACGGTGGTCCCTTAACTCTAAGTCAATTGCACAAAATATAGTAATTTGCATCTACATATAATTTAAAAGAAACAACTAAAGAAAAGCATGCATGATATTGAGCAAAAAATTAAACAGCAAAGGCAAGGTGTCTTGCCTGATGAGTCGTCTGGTGTGACGTCGGGTGTGGTGCAATAATCCGGCAAGTTTCGGTTGTCCAATAGCCATGTTCAGTGTGTAATGGTTCGAGGTTGCGACAAAATAGGAAAACATGATTTAGTCATGATTGGTGATGATGAAAGTTACGTATAATATTTTGGAAAATATTTGTATACTTGAAAACTATATCTTATTAGTCGAAATATATATATATATATATATATATATATATATATATATATATATATATATATATATATATATATATATATATATATATATATATATAGACAATTACTTGAAAATCAAAAGATCATTTTAGGCGAAAACTCTAAGATTGTTAAAGTAGAAATTTAGTATAAACCATATTTTATTTCAAAAATATTTTAGAAGAATATGGAAAATCTAGAAAAATTATTTAAGACTAATATTAAAATTTAAAATTATAGGGCCAAGCCCCAATACAATAAAATATTTTTATAACCTCAAATTCCTAATATAAGATTTTTGCAAAATATTACCTATCTTTTATAAGAGAAAATAAATATTTAAGTAACAATACACTAATAATTATAAAAAATTATTAACCTAACAAAAGTATTAAAATAATACTAATGATACAAAAACAATAATAGTAATAATTAACGGTAATAATAATGATACAAATAATAATAACTATGATAATGATAATAATGATAATATTAATAATAATAATAATAAAAATATGACCACAGTAATCTATAATAATGATAATAATAATACTAATAATTATAATAATAACACTAATAATTATAATAATAATAATAACAAATAATAATAATAATAATTAACCAATATTATAACAACTATATACATACACCCAAAAAACCCTTCAGTCATTTCCCCTCCCCCCCAATTTGTAACAGTAGAGAGAGTGAAAAAAAAGAGATCGGGGAAAAGCTGAGAACTTACTGGAGCGGATGGCGCCGGCGTCGTGGCCGACGGTGCCGGCGGTGGAGGAGACCGCAGCGGAGGAGGGAGGAGATGGGTCTCGCGGAGAGGCGGAGGCGCGGTCGGGAGGCTAGGGCGGCACGCGCGGCCCAGGTGGACGACGGCGCCGGGTTTGGGCGGTCAGCGCCGGGAGGAGCGGCGTCGGCGCCGGTCGGCGGAGGCGAACGCTCCGGCGGGCTGGGGCCCTCCCTCACGGAGGCACAGGGAGAGGCGCACCGGCGGGTTGGTCGGGTCGCGGCTGATGTCGGCGGACGGAGGAAGCCCTCGGCGCGGTGGAGGTAAGGGTTTCCCCTTCTCTTCTCTTCCTGTGGTGGTTGTTCGGTGGGTTATGGCAGTGGCCGGTGGTGACGGGAGTCGGAGATGGTGGATGAAAGCAGTGATGGTGATCGGCCTGAAGAACGAGGCTACGACGGTGGTGGTTTCGATAAAGAAGAGGACGGGGAGAGGGTGGTCACAGCAGAGAGCGGTGGTGATCGCAGCGTGGTGGCGATGGAAGGTGGTGACAGACGGCTGGTAGGAGATTAGGGACGGGTTTGGATTCTCGGGCTGTGTCGGGGATGAGTTGCGTCGTGTCGAGAGTGTTCGACACGACGGGGATGGAGGTTCGGATTTGTCGTACTCGGGTTGGAGGAATACTTGTATTTGTAATGGAAAAATATAATGGATGGGGAGGGGCACGAACACGATGCACAAATTTTTGGATGTGTTGTGGTAGAAAATTTTGGAGGAGTACCTACCTTTATATAGGATGTGGGAATACCCCATTGGATATGAATTGGAATAGTTTAAACCCAAAATAGAATATTCGTAATTGGATTTAAATCAATTTAAATCCAACCCAAATACAAATCAAATTTTTAAATCTAATTTAATTTTTAGCTCAAAATCAAATAGAATAATTCAAACTTCAATATTTAACTATTTAAATAAATTCATGGAATCAAATCAAGATTTAAATCGCCAATATAATTCAAAAATGTATTTTCAAAAATACCTATAATAATAATTTCGAAAATAATAAATATTTAAATATCTTTTTGAATAATAAAATATTAATTTTAATACATTCCAAAAATTATATTTTTATTTAAAAGAGACAAATAAATAATTACGAAATATATATGTATGCACAAATAATGCATACATGCTTTTCCTAGTATATAATAAAATATTATTTGTGATTAATAACTGCTAAAACAAAAGGCTTTTTATAGCAAGAATAATAATTATATAATATTTTGAAATAAAATAAAAAATGTTTTTCTAAAAATATGTACGCTCGCACATATTCGTACTTGTCGAGCAATTTCGAAAATCAAAATGTCGCACGTGACGTACAATACGATTATGCGACGTACAATACAAATTTTTAAATCAGTACCAAAAAAAAATACAGTAGAAATTTAGGGGTTTTACAATTCTGACAGTTCATATTAGCATGTTCTTCCTGTATCTTGCTACGTCCAGACCTGGTGATTTCTTCAAGTGTGTTTATGATTTTCGCAGGTGCTCTAGTCAAGGACATAGTTTACAATCTACCTTCACGATGCAAGCTTTTGGATCGTCTTTCGCTTCGCTCGATTGTTCCATCGTTGCTATGTATTCTCTCTTTTTGTTGGTAGCGGATTTGTCTCCGCCCAACATTTTGTACAAATGACTTCAATAAGTTGATTTTATGATATATTGGTATGTGGATGAGATTAGCTTCATGGTTACTATATTTTACAGCTTATGTCTACGTACGCACTATGAATTCCACAGTAGAGAAATTCTTGACCAACATTCACAACTCCTCCAAACCGGAGAAGTTTGATGGTCAGAATTTCAAGCGGAGCCAGCGCAGGATGACCTACTGGTTGACCTGCCTGAAATTGTCTAAGGTTCTCAAAGAACCAGAAATACTGCATGTTTTACACAAACCTACCAGGACCTTTGAATTAGAATCGTACAATGAGACATACTTTATTTGTCAAGAGAAAAATCCTTAGATGTTTGTCTGACATGCTATATGATATCTACTGCATGATTACCACTTCCAGAGCGCTTTGGGAAGCCCTCGATAAGAAATACTCCAACGAAGGAGCAGGTTCTGAGGTTTACATTGTAGACAGGTTCTTAGAGTGTTGTTGAACAGACTAACACCCTGCAGACCATTATTCACGAGATGTCTCAAAAAGATATGCCACTAGCTGATAAATTTATGATTGCTACATTTATAAATAAATTGCCTCCGTCCTGGAAAGCCTTTGGCTTAAAGTTGAAACACAATAAGCAGCTCATGTCCTTAGATGAATTGTTTGTCTCTCTCCGTGCATTGAGGAAGAGAGTAGAACTAGGGACAAGGAACCTTTGAGTAGTAAATTCGAGGTTAAGTGACATATTGCTGAATCCAAGGGAAAGCCTAAGGGCCAACCCTTTCAACAGAGGAATAACCCCCAGAACAGGAACCCTACAAAGAAACAATTCCTGAAACCAAAACATGTTATTGGGAAAGACAACAGGACAAAGTGGGAATGCTATGACTGTGGTAAGCCTGGCCACTTTGCTAGGCAATGTTGCCACAAGAAGAAGGGTCAGGGATTCCAGAATCCTGATCGTCGAACTCCTGTATGCTGATGACGCTCCTGTTGTTCCACGGGCTCACGTAGTCATAGCCGGGAACGAATCGATCGGTACCAATGATCAAAGGTTTGTAGCTATATGTTCTGGTTTTGATAGCTTGTATCAGCCTACTAATTGGTGGGTTGATACAGGAGCAAATGTCCATGTATGTCCTAATATTGATTCATTTTCCTTCTACCGACAGGATAAGGAAGGCGAATCAGTAGCTATAGGAAATTCGAGTGCTGCCATGGTGCTTGAAAAGGGAAGAGTGAATCTCAAGTTGTCTTCGGGCAATATCCTCCCTTTGCATAATGTGCAGCACGTACCGGACGTGAACACAAATATGATTTTTGGATATTTGTTAAACAAACATGGCTACAAACTAGTTTTTGAGTCTGATCGTGTTGTAATCTCCCTAAACAAAAATTTTATTGGTAAAGACTATGTTTGTGGGGGTCTATTTAAACTTTTTGTTGACATGCCTTGTAGTACTTTGAATTCTACTTTAAATAATATTGATTCTACTCATGTTTCTGTTTCAAATGCTATATCTTCTAATGTTGATAGCTATGATGTTTGGCATAATCGCTTGGGACATTAATTTTAATTCTGTAAAGAGAATGTCTAATTTATAATTGATTCCCAAGATATATAAGCAGGAATGATGTAACATCCAGTCCCAAAATACGTAGGACTAAGTACGTAGACATGCCAGCTGTACTTATACGAAGAATACACCAATATATGGTAATCCCCGTATTAGTACATAAGTTATAATAATGATACATGATAAGCCACAACAATATAACTAAATCTCATCCACAGCTCAACACAGAGAATATAATAAAGTCCACTAAATAAGATAATGATGATATCAAAATATAGCCGGGTGGACATTTCCACTCTAAACAACTATGAAAAAATAGTCTCAACTAAATGGAGTCCAACCTCCTCAAACAGCAAGAAAGATGATAAAAGATGTCTAATACATGGTCTCAGATAAATAAGAGTAAAAGCTAAGTATGAACAGGAGATGCCTCGTCATCGATGTATGGTGGATCCACTGCTGCACTGTACTCCTCGGGATAGTCCTGCTCGTCTAATCCTGGAGAGATCACCAGGTCCTCAGAGGGACGTAACAAGATACAAAAAATATGCCGAAATAACTGAATATGAAAATATACAACCATGACACTACAGGTTATCCTAACCGTCTATGTGAGATGCACTTTATTGGACAACGTTCTACGTAGGTGCTGTAACGGATTCACGCAAGCAAGTAATAAAGAGTGGCCGTCAAGTAGCGCTCATCCGAGACACTATCGGCCGGACAGCATGTAGTGCTCATCCGAGTCACTATCACCCATAATGTGTGTAAAAATTAAATGTAGCCCCTATACTAGTAGCTGTCCCCTCCCTCCAATGCTCCTGTCCAAGATGTATCCATAACCTATCCAGTTGGCAACTGCTATGGCTTCTAACTCGACTCACTAATAACAGTTACCTCCTAACCGTCGCACGTCCCGTACGTATTGATGGCCAGTCGAGTACGCAGGTCCGTGTCCTATATGAACTCACTCATCACGTGATACACATGTGTCAAGGCCATAGGGGATATAAAAATGCCCTACATACTCATAGGGTAGTCAACTGACACAAGGTCGACATGCAAATAAGACATAAATAAATATAACGACTAAATTTAGCCGCTTGCATCCAAGTATGACGTGGATGCCCAATATAAATAAAATGACAAATAAGAGAAAAAATATACAATAATAAAATATACTGAAAATAAATGAGCACAATCAGAATTTATGGCAAGGTATACTTGCCTGTGGTGCGAGAAGGGCAATCCAAGAGTAGCAAGCGTCCGCAAAAAACTCACAAATCATAGATGACTCCAGACGCTGAAACAAACATCAAAAATGGTCTCGATGAAGAAGATATACCTAGGAAACGTCTATCTAAAAGTTCAATTCTGGAACAGAGGCAAAATCATAATTTCGGGTCAAAATGATGTTCGTCGTTGGACCCGCTTTGCACTGAAACGCGTGCCAAAGTCTATCATCTCTAAAGTTGTCAAACAATATGTCTACAGATTCAGTTTGAGGAGAGGAACTCAACGGTATGTCTAGTTTTGGATTCCGATAAGCCGTGTGCAAATTCGTCCGTTTGAGTGGGTTGCGGGCCCGCCAAAAAGGGGCTCCGATTCGACCTTCTTAGAATCGAACCAAACTTGGCACACAGGACCAAAATTTTGATTCGTACCTTTTGGTGCAAGTTTTGTCTCGATTTGACGACTGCACACGAAGATAGGGCAAAGTTTACAAATTGGCGATACGGGGGTATATTGACGGATACGGACTGATTTCATCGCACACACACGACGAAACTGAGTTCCGTCAGTTCCCACACGTCGACAACATCTATACGCGTCTTTCATGCGTATAGTGCGCGACCACGTCGCCCGATTTGTCGTGGTGCACACAGTATCGGACAAAATTTTAGAAATTTTAGAATCAGAATATGTAGATTTTTTTCGATTTCTCGAGACTCATAACTTCCTGCACATACCAGAAAATTCGAAAGTACGAACTCTACTGCATAGCCCTGTATGTTGTTAACAAAAATTGTTCATATGGGTTTTAGAAATTAGTCTTGGATTGGCAAGTTTTCGCCTTCCAAAGTAGGGTGCTCAAGTATGAAATCTGCTCTATTTTCGAGTAATCAAATGCCAGTTTTGGCTTCGATTTCGGGGACAATACGAATCATCTAAAATCGAAGTGTTTGAAGATACATACAGCCGTATAGATGGTCTTTGTACATGAGAATACGGAACACGAAATGGTGGAGCGTGCGTCATAGAAATCAGACGCGAAGTCGGGGTCGGACAGCGCGGCTGCTGTCACTAGGCGGTCGTCGGGGCTGCTCCCCTTGCTGGCGGTGGCTCTCGCAGAGGTCGGGGGGCGCACGACGGCGAGGAGGCTCAAGATAAGGGTGACGGAGGTCCAGGGAGTCGAAGTGTTGGGCTGGGGGATGAATTTCGTCAGGAGATTTCTTCCGAGCCCTATTTTCCGAATAGTTTTTATAGGTCATTTAAATCCTAATTTAGGAAAAATTTGAATTTGTTTTTGTATCGGTTATGGGTCCAAGTAGTGGAGAATTCTCTAAAGATATAGGAAAATTTTTCTAAAAATTTTTGGATGAAGTTTTGATAAATTCAAATCTTTAATCCGCACCTTTCCTTCTTCTCGGCCGAGCACGGCTCGGGTTGCCCTCTGGTACTGTAGCAATGCTACAGTGCCGAGTATAATATATATTTTTTTACTTAAGCCAAAAAGGCTGATAGATATGGTGGTGGGCGGCTAATACTCTATAGTGCTGTGGTTGGTCCCCTTGGGCGGACCACCACTGTAAATTTATTTTTTATAAAAAAAAATACTATATATATATATATATATTTTTTTATATATATATATATATATATATATATATATATATATATATATATATATATAATGTATATAATCACATAAAATTCCTGTAAAATACAATTAAGTACCAAATTTTTTTATAATAATTGTAAACTATATTTAGTAGCAAAAATATCATGCAACCCAATTATACATATTATATATATAACTATAATTACATACATATATACTAATTACCTCTTTAATTCTAAATAATATTGCAAAATAATTTTTAAAGCACTAAAATAGTTAGAAACTATTAGAGGCTTACATCCTACCCAACTTGAAGAAAATTTTATCCTTGAAATTAAACTAAGGTCGGGGGATCAAATGCAATACAAGAAAATTAATGGTAATTTAAGAGCTTTAATGCAAGACATACCTTCGTCTTCGAACAAATACGGGTAGCGATTTCGGTTGTCCTCCTCGCACTCCCAAGTAGACTCCCCTGGCGAGCGATGCTTCCATGCCATGCGAACCAATGGAATAGATTGATTCCGCAGCACCTTCACTCGACGATCGAGGATACCTAGTGGTTGCTCTTCGTACGACAAACTCGGTCCAACTGTGATCTCGGAGTGATCAATCACATGATTGTTGTTCGCCACGTACCTCCTCAACTGAGATACATGGAATACGTCATGCACTCCCTCCAGCGACGGTGGCAAGGCCAATCTGTAGGTAACCTCTCCAACACGTTCCAAGACATCGAAAGGCCCAATGTACTTTGGACTCAACTTGCCACGTCCTCCAAATCGAATCGTGCCTCTAGTGGGGTATATCTTCAAGAACACATGGTCGCCTTCTTTGAACTCCAAGGGTCGACGACGATTATCTGCCCACTGCTTCTGACGATCCTGCGCTGCTCGCAGGTGGCCCAGAATTTTCTTCACTGTCTCCACTGTGCTCAAGACCAACTCGGAACCTAATAGTTGTCGTTCTCCTATGTCGCTCCAACAAACAGGAGACCAATACTTCCAACCATACAACGCTTCAAACGGAGCCATCCGAATGCTCGCTTGATAGCTATTTTTGTAAAAAAACTCAACAAGATGAAGATGGTCCTCCCATGAACCACCAAAGTCCAGCATGCATGCTCTCAACATATCCTCTAGCGTCTGAATGGTACGCTCCGACTGGTCGTCTGTCTGCGGATGGTACGACGTGCCAAACTTCAATCGGGTGCCCAAAATCTCTTGCATGCTCCTCCAAAAGTGTGAGGTAAATATTGAGTTACGGTTCGACACAATACTAACAGGCACACCGTATAATCTCACAATCTGCTCTATATACATCTCTGCCAATACCTCTGTCGATTGGCCCACTCTAAAACCTAAGAAATGGGCTGACTTTGTAAGTCTATCAACAATCACCCACACTGCGTCACGTCCTCTAGGACTGCGAGAAAAACCCATGACGAAATCTATAGTAATATGCTCCCACTTCCACTCGGGAATGGGTAGCGGCTGAAATAATTCGGCCGTCCTCTGGTGCTCCGCATTCACTTGTTGACATACTAAGCTCTTGGCAACGAAACGAGCTATCCCTCGCTTCATTCCGTGCCACCAATAATACTGTCGTAAGTCACGGTACATCTTGGTTACTCTGGGATGAATAGCGTAAGTCGAACTGTGAGCCTCTGCCATCAGCTTCTGTCGTAGCTCTTCATTGGGAACATAAATGCGATCACCACATCGCAATGTCCCATCGGGATGGATCCTCAATCCCGTCTGCTCTCCTGCTTCGATCCTCTCCCTGAGTCGTCGAAATCTAGCATCAGTAGGCAATGCTGCCTTGATGCGCTCTACCAATGATGATTGCACTTGGAGGTTGGCTAATACGCCATCAGCTCCAGGAAATACTACCTCAATACCAAGCTGCGGCTTAATGCATCTTCCACGACAGTAGCCTTATCCGGATGATAATGTAGCTCAATCTCGTAATCCTTCATCAACTCCAACCAACGTCGCTGACGCATATTCAACTCCTTTTGTGTGAACACGTAGTTGAGGCTCTTATGATCAGTGTAGATATCAACCTTCTCGCCGTATAAGTAGTGTCTCCATAACTTTAAAACAAAGATAACTGCTACAAGCTCTAGATCGTGGGTCGGATAATTCTTCTCGTGCACCCTCAACTGTCGCGATGCATAGTCTACTACACGACCGTACAGCATAAATACACATCCTAATCCCTTTTCGGATGCGTTACTGTAGATCACAAATCCTCTGGGACCCGGTGGTAGTGTCAAGATCGGTGCTGTGGTCAATCGTTTCTTCAACTCATCAAAGGCGGCTTGACACTCGTCTGTCCATATAAACTCCTGATCCTTGCAAGTTAATCGAGTCAATGGCCCCACTATTCGAAGAAAATCTTCTACGAACCATCGGTAGTAACCCGCAAGTCCGAGGAAACTTGTCACCTCAGAAGATGGTGTGGGAGCGGACCAGGATTTGACTGCTGTGATCTTCTCCGGGTCTACTGATATACTATCACCCGTAACAACATGACCAAGAAATGATACCTCCTCGAGAAAGAAATCACACTTGCTAAGCTTCGCAAAGAGTCTCTTTTTCCTTAATGTTCCCAAAACTATCCGTAGATGCTGCTCATGCTCCTCTTGACTCTTGGAGAAAATCAAGATATCATCTATAAAGACTACTACAAATTTGTCCAAGTACTGGTGAAAGATCTTGTTCATTAAATTCATGAAAACTGCGAAAGCATTGGTCAAACCGAAAGGCATGACCAAGAACTCGTAGTGTCCATACCTTGATCGAAAAGTTGTCTTTGCAATATCTTCCTTCCGAACCTTCAATTGGTGATAGCCTGATCATAAGTCGATCTTGGAGAATACTTTTGCTCCACTCAGTTGATCAAATAGATCGTCTATACGCTGCTATGGGTACTTGTTCCTCACTGTCACTGCATTCAATGCTCTGTAGTCGATGCACATATGCATGGTCCCGTCTTTCTTAGGCACAAAAAGAACGGGTGCTCCCCACGGTGATGCACTGGCATGAATAAAGCCCTTCTCCAATAAGTCATCAATCTGCGTCTTCATCTCTACCAACTCTTTGGACGCTAGCCGATAAACTCGAGATGAAATAGGCTCGGCTCTCGAAATAAGCTCATTGGAAAACTCAATATCTCGGTCAGGTGGCAGTCCTGGCAATTCCTCGAGAAATACATCCTCGAACTCGATGATGATAGGGTGCTGAGGGGTATCCTGCATCATCATGTGAGTCCCCGTTGCAGGTGCATTGCTCCTCAAGGCTTCCTCTTTGGTGAACTCGAGCTCCGCATCACTCGGGGGTCTAAAGATGATACTGCCCCTATGGCAATCAATGAGAGCGAAATGCTGGCTCAACTAGTCCATTCTGAGAACCACATCGAACATCGACATAGGAAATACAAGAAGTCGTGCCTTCATCTCTCTACCATTTATCACTACAGGGCAATCTCTACAAACACCACTAACAGGTACCACTCCTCCTCCAGTGAGGATTCTAATGTTTTTAGATAAAGATGATATGGTTATACTATGTCTAGTGGTAAAGCTAGTGGCTATGAACGAATGGGTGGCTCCAGTGTCAAATAATGTGATGGCAGAAAATGATGCAACTAAAACCATACCTGCTATGACGACCACCTCTGGTTCTGCCTGTAACTCCCAAAAATCATAATTGGTAAAATTTGAGATTTTTCTTATTCTCTTCGGATTTAATGTTGTTCTCTTGAATTTAATTTGAATAGTTGAATTTCGAGTGTTGAAGAATTTTCTCAATTTGAAAAAGTATTTTGAATACTATTTTGATTTTCTAATGAATTGATTTATTTTAGAATTTTCTAATGGAGTGCAAAAAGAAATTGTTTTGCTAAAATTGAAATAGATTTTTGTAGCTAAATTCTGTTCCTACGAAAATGTATAGATATAATTGATTTCTTAGTAAAAGAATTTAATTGTTTGTTAATTAGTTAATGATTATTAGTAGTATTTCTAGCTGGCAATTATTTAGTTAAATTTTGTTTAATACTATTATTGACTACTAATGTTTAGAGAATTCTAAATATAGGAACAACAGTTTTATTTGTATTAAACAATTAGTGCTAATTAGTTTGTTAGCTAACTAGTTATTATTAAATGAAGTAATTATTTCTGTTTTGAAATCCATGGAGGGAATCTTGATTTTCGAAATTCCATTTTAAAATATTATTTTGGATATGAAATTCTGTTGGAAATGGTTGATTTTGAATTTTGAATCTGCTGCAACATTTGGAGGAAATATTTGGTTTTGAAAACTGTTTTAAAATTTTGTTTGATTTTGAAATTGTAATTCTGTTACAACCTATCTTTCTATGCCCCCAGATCTGTTTATTATTACTGCTACTGCCATTCTAATTACCCCTAGATCTACAGTTATTTACCTACACTGCCACTAATTACTACACTGTAAATAATATTATATTACACGATTCCCAAGGCACTGACACCACAGTACATTTCTCTCTCAGCCACGTCATCCTCTCTCTCTCATCTCTCTCTCTATAGTCTCTCATCTCTCTTTTTCTCTCTCCTCTCTGGAGGAGGCCGAGCCTCGCCGGAGCGCCACCGCCGCTGCTCTGACCGCCTCGAAGCTGGAGCACGCCACCGCCGCCTCGATCCGCGCGTCACCGTCATCATCGCACCGCCGCCTCGTAGACAGTGCTGCTCCTCGAGCAGTGAACCATCTCGAAGACCCCGCCACACCAGCGAGCTGCAGAGTGCCGACGTTCGATTTTCGCACCGACCCTTCGAGAAGTGCGCCGAGCCACCGCCATCAGCGCCACTTCGTGTGCTGAGCCACCGCCTCTGTGTTCTCGAAGACCGTGCCACCATCACGAGCAGCGGAGCCGTCGTCGCTCGCCGGGCCATCATTCACGTCGAGATCCGCAGCTCGCCGAGGATCGACATCCCCGTCAGGCCGGTGAGCAACTCCTCATCGATCTCTTGTCGAACCCTTTCTCTTGTGCTCTCAGTTAGGGTTAAGGTTTCTGACCTAGTTATTAGGGTTTTGGCCATGGGAGTGAAGGATAGAAATTAGGGTTTCGGGAAAGGGAAGTTTTGAGGGAGAAGACCTAGACCTAAGGTTTCCCGAGCGGAGAAGACGAAGTGGAGAGAAACACTAGGGTTAGGGTTTCTCTCGGCCGGGGTTGCAGATGCTGTAGGAAGAAGACGAAGGGGTTGAAGAAGACGTAGTAGGTTGGGGAAGGAGACAGAACGGGGTGGTCTTTCGCCGGAGGAGACGAAGCTTCGTCGGAGAAGACGAAGGGAATGGAGAGCCCTCTCGTCGTTTCTGGATTGTTCGAGTGGAAATGTGAGAGGAGAGAGAAGAGAATAGGATAATATCTGAGGATAACGGGCCGGGTTTCCGGGCCTTAGAGTTGGGCTCGGAGAATTGGGTTGTTATTTAAAGAGAAATTTAGTTTATTTTTCTGTGTTCGGTTGCATGTGAAGAAATTGTGTTGGACTGGACAGAGAGTTGGGCTCTGGGCCATAAGGAGAAGGCTTATACTATTTTAGCATAAATTAAGTTTATTAAGTTTTAACAGAAAGGTCGGGCTGGGTCTCTGGGCCAGAGCTTTGGGCTGATTAGTTTAGAAAGTTAATATTTAGTTTCTCCAACAGATAGTGTGAAGGATGGACTGGATTATTGGGTAGGTTGGGCCAAGTCAGAGTTGGGAATGGGCCGACTATTAGATTGAAGTAGGAAATAGGATATTTTGGCATTAGGAATAAGTTAGTTCAGTAAGTTTGGGCTTTGGGTCTATGGCCAGGAAAGATTCGAATATAAATTTTGAGTTGGTATTATTCTAGGGTTATCTTGCTAGTAGTATTATTTCAATGTTACTTATCTAAATAATATCACTTCATAATATTAGTAATTAATTAATCTTGATAATAAAATTGCTTTCATTGGGCTAAATTGTTTGCTAGGCATTATTTTGGATACTAAAAATATTTCTAAAAAGGTTTATATAGTTATAAATTTGTGCTAACACAGTGTTTTAATATTTCTAAAATAGTTTAAAGTATTTTCTAAACATAAATAATTTTCTTATTAAAATGGTTAAAGATATTCTCGTTAATATTTACTTGGATAAAGTTATATCTGTACATATTTTCACTAAATATTATTTTGATCGAACTATATATCTATATCTATTTTCTAAAATAGTGTTTTACAAGTGATTAAAACTATAATATTTTCCAAATATTATTAGCTAGAATGTTCCATTAGCTAAGTTAGTAATATAGTTGGCTAATCTTTATTTCAAAACCCTAAATAACTTGTACAAATATAACAGGTGAATCATTGCAACCATGCAGTACTATTCTCGTGCAACCAAACCGAGGCAAGTACACTGACTTGACTTGTACCTTGTTTTCTGTCTTACCTTCATGTGCCATGTTCTCATATCGGACACGAATTACACACGATTGTCTTGTACTCTTGTTCATTGCTTGTGCGTCATTGTTCATTGCGGGATTGGGGGAAATATTAGCTTTTGTGTGACCACACCCAACATAGGTATTGAAGATAGCCTAATCGTACACGTCACGTACGATGAAGCCGGACCTTGTAGAATTGACTCATTGATTCATTGCATCATTGATTGATTGATTGCTCCTAAGCCGGTCACACATTAGTTTTAATATTTCAAAATTGTCACAACTGCATATTGATTGATTGATTGATTGATTGCCTTGTAGATTGATAGCCGTGTTCATTGTCTAGCATCTTGATTGTCATCCATTGCCTGCAGTTTACATTTCATTTCTGGTACCACAGTTCAGTTTCATTTCATGTTCTAGTTTTTCTGGTATTCCTGTTTCACCTTGTACTCTGGATCACAGATTACATTGTATATTGTCTAGTCAGGGTTGTACTTTGCTCTTTTCCTGATAGGATCGTTGCAGGTGAGTGGGAGATTGCATGGAGCTGGTGATTGCTTGGATATTGCAGTTTTTATTTCAGTTTATTTTTCTGGAGATTGTATCTTAGAGTTTCATTTATTGTATATTATTTCATTGGACCGGATTTGTCTCCGGCTGAGTTTGTATTTTTTTAAAAACACTTGATGGATATTGGTGATTTCTGGGAACGTTATAAAAGCTGTGATTTGGTTTACATTACATTGTGACTTTGAGTTTTCCTTAGTATTGTACAGCTTACTTCGTCGTGTCCAATGACGAAGGCTGGGCGTGTCCGACTCGTATCCGATTATTCGGGAGCGGGTCGTGACACTGCCTCCTCTGTTACTAGTGCAAAAGCCTTCCCCACTCTCTGATTGCCCGTCTGTGCTCTAGCCTGCTGGAATTGGGTTGCCTGAGCAGGCAAGGGCGGTCGGGGTGCTCCTGGTCCTGCAATAGCTGGCCTCTTCTGCTATTATGTGGAGTGACCCTCTAAAATGAGCAATCCTTAGCCTAGTGTTGATTCCACTACCAAAATTTATCGATTTAGCGACGGCCGCATCCGTCGCTAAGACGACGGTAATTACCATTAGCGACCGCTTACCGACGGATATTGGCCAAAAAAATCCGTCGGCAATCACCTTGTCGCTAATAACCATCCGTCGCTAAGTTGTCGTCACATGACGGAAAAGCGACGGATAGTCGACGTCACAATATGAAGCATTAGCGACGCATTGCCGACGGAATCTCGTCCACCTCAGCTTTTAAGTACTGAACTGTGTACACAATACCGACGAGCAAAGCCATCGCTAACCCGTCGCAAAGGCGTACCAGATCGTATCATTTCGTCGCTAATCCGTCGATACCGTCGATATCAAGTGACGGATTAGCGACGGCTTTCTGACGAAAAAGCCGTCGGCCAGCTTCTGGAATTTCATGTCATTTCCAACAACTTGGCGACGGATATGTCGTCGCTACGTCGTCGCAATATATCGACCGCATAGCGACGGATTAACCGTCGACCTTGTTCTGGAAATTCTTGTTATTTCCAGAATACGGGCGACGGATATGTCGTCGCTAGTCCGTCGAACAATAAATCATGCCGACGAATTTTCCGTCGATCATCCGTCGCTACCTGGGAATAAATTTCAAATATCCAGTTAGCGACGGCATAACCGTCGAAAAGTAGTCGGAAACTGGAGACTTCCGTCGCAAAACGGTCATAAGTCCGTCGCTAACTGAGAATATTTTGAAATTTTTTTTACATCTTTTTAGCTGTTCACAAAAATTTGCATAAACCAAACCAATATATAATGCACACCAATTATCCAACAATCACATAGACCAAATATATTATGCACACCAATTATCCAAGAATCACATAGACCAAAATATGCACATACGAATTTAATGCACACCAATTATCCAAGAATCATATAGACCAAACCAAATTAATATAAAATAGACATCAGTTATCCGGAAGAGTAACCTAATATCCATCGTTATAATTCGATCATTGCACATATATTCTAAATTTTTCACAAATATTCCAAAACACATAGGAAAGTGTTGGCCAGTTACAGTAACCTAATATCCAATCCTGACGACCGATCATAGCACAAATATTCCAAAATTTTCACAAATATTCTAAAACACATAGGAAAATCGACTTTGGCCTCAACAAAGACCACAAGTCAGACGATGAATCCTCACAGCCAGGGATGATAGTTGCGTTGAGGCATGTACCATTCTATCAGCCACTTTGCATACGAAGGCTCAATCTGGTTGAGGTCTTCTGTAGGGACAGGAGGGTCGGTCCCGATGCTACTACTCTCTGACGGTGGCTCCTCCTTAGCTTCAAGCTTGGGAGCAATCTCTTCCCTGATGGTCATCGGTTCTTCCTTGACCTCGACCTTTGGTAACACCTTCTTCTTAACAGTCATCGGCTCTTGTTTGACGACGGAGACTTCCTCCGTGTCGACCTCTAAGGGTTTTTTGCCTCGACCCCTTCCTCGACTAGCAGCACCACCTCTTCGAGTTCTAGGAGCCATCTTTCTGACAACAGAAATTTTCATATAGGGTAAAGAAATTTACTCAAGTTATAAAAGTTGTGACGTTGGTTTTTTGCGTTCATCATCATTAGAGGGAGCAGCACTGGAAAAGTTGTGACGTTGGTAGCATGAGTAAAAATCTGTATCACAAGACTAACAGAATTACTATGTAATCATGTACTCACCAATAATCGGATGTAACTGGAGTCGTTGGGCCTATCGTGCAGTAATTTGTGGATCCGCTGGTATAGGCCAGATGTACTTAGTATCTAGTGTATCAAGCCTGTATCGGTCTATCGGATTGGTATAGGACGTATCATAGTGGTATTGGCCTTAACAAATTGGTATCGTCCTATATCCGATATGTACATGTATCGGCCGTATAGCTAGGATTCATATTGGCCTTATCGATTTGGTATCGGTCATATCCGATATGTATCGGCCGTGTTGGATTATTATATACCATTTCGGATTAGTTTCATGGAAGGTTTAGTAACAACTGTACTTGGATTTCTCTCTTCTCGAGCTAGAATACCATTGCAGGAGAATCACCAGATCATGATTGGCCAGTTACAGTAACATACATACTTCCTTTTCTATCAGGAAAAGCGAGATTGAAAAGGAAGTATGTATGTTCTGTAACTGGCCATTTACGCTCTCGTAACTCTCTTGCAATGGTAATCTAGCTCTAGAAGAGAGAAATCCAAGTACAGTTGTTGCTAAACCTTCTACGAAACTAATCCGAAATGGTATATAATAATCCAACACGGCCGATACCTATCGGATATGACAGATACCAAATCGATAAGGCCAATATGAATCCTAGCTATACGGCCGATACATATCGGATAGGACGATACCAATTCGCTAAGACCAATACCAACCGATACGGCCCATACCAAAACGATAGATCGATACTAATCCGATACGGTCAATACTTATAAGTACCTACGGTCCAGGAGGTTGATCCGCTATAGTACACCCATGTACGATCAACGAAGTAACGATCCATTTCAATTTGGATGTGAAAATCTGTATCGTAAGACAAACTAAACATAATCAGTTCTATTTCACATACTTAATTGCCAAGTATGGGAACGAATGGCTCAGAACACAACCTAAAATTCATTCTAGCATACATTAGTGTGAATCATCTACGTTCTATACATATAGTGTAGTATATGTTCTTATCGTATCTAGTATCTGAAAGATGTAACAGAATCAAGATGAACTCACATAGATTACAGGTGCCCCACATTTGAGTGCTACACCAAGACTCACCGTGATGAGGTTAGTGATTTATTTAACCTAATATAGTAATCTTGTAATTTAAAGTTGGAAGAACGTGCAAGTAGCCTTATAGTTTCTATCTCGCCAGTCGAATGGCTTAATTGCCAAGTATCGGAACGAATGGCTCAGAACACAACCCGAGATTCATTCTAGCATACATTAGTGAGTTCAACTTGATTCTGTTATGTCCTTCAGATACTAGATACGATAAGAACATATACTACACCATATGTACAGAACATAGATGATTCACACTAATGTATGCTAGAATGAATCTTGGCTTGTGTTCTGAGTCATCCGTTCTGATCAGGCATTTTCCTTCTCCTCTCCTCCACCATGGCTCTGAACAAATCTGCTCCTCCCTTTACTTCCCTTCTTCTTATTTGACTCTCTCAGCAACATACGACATCCAACTCAAGTGCAGAGTCAGGGGAGAAGAAGTGGGCAGAAAGAGGAGGGGGAAGCAGCACAGCCGGCAGCATGACCCGGAGGAAGTACAGAGGTTTTCTTCAACAGCCGTAGGAGAACTATAAGGATATATCTTTTTAGCGACATATCATATTGTCAAAGACCCTTAATGTGACAATCATGTTACCGCGGTGTCGGAAGACTAACATGTTAGTCTTCCGACACCACGGTAACATGATATTCACATGAAGGGTCTTTGACAAGATGACATGTCGCTAAAAAGATATATCCTTATAGTTCTCCTACGGCTGTTGAAGAAAACCTCTGTACTTCCTCCGGGTCATGCCGCCAGCTGTGCTGCTTCCCCTCCTCTTCCTGTCCACTTCTTCTCCCCCGACTCTACACTTGAGGTGGATGTCGTATGTTGCTGAGAGAGTCAAATAAGAAGAAGGGAAGTAGAGGGAGGAGCAGATTTGTTCAAGGCCATGGTGGAGGACGAGGAGAAGGAAGATGCTTGATCAGAACGGACGGCTCAGAACAAAAGCCAAGATTCATTCTAGCATACAATAGTGTGAATCATCTATGTTCTGTACATATGGTGTAGTATATGTTCTTATCGTATCTAGTATCTGAAGGACGTAACAGAATCAAGATGAACTCACTAATGTAATACTAAGACATCATCTACTACTATATAAGATATAGTGATAGGTTGTCGTATCATCATTGTCGAGGGATGAGGGTCGGAGGACAGTCAACTTTATCTAAGTCTACTTGCATAGTTTCTGCCTCGTCAGTCGAATGGCTGCAGGGACTATGTCCTGATCACCATTAGTGTGAATCATCTATGTTCTGTACATATGGTGCAACACTTTTCCTGTTCACAAAAATATGCATAAACCAAACCAATATATAATGCACACCAATTATCCAAGAATCACATAGACCAAATATGCACATACGAATGGCTGCAGGGACTATGTCCTGATCACCATGTCGTACCGTAGATTAATACAAATAGAGCTGGAGCCAAAATACAAAAACCAAAATATAAAATACAGAAACCAAAATACAAAATATAGAATTCAAAATAGGACCCTCTGTGAGAACGGATGGCTCAGAACACAACCAACCGGAGAGGATACCCTGAGAGATCCATCTGAGTAGGACGTATACTCTGAGAGATCACCTTTACAAGAATGATATCAGTAGTGGGATTGAGTGCTGGAGGGGATACTATCAGAGTATACGTCCTACTCAGATGGGTCTCTCACTGTTACTATTTTTTTCTGACAGCATGGTGGATGTGCTCCGTCAACAGAATCTGACTCCAAGCCAAAACTTTGCCCCGGAGCTCAAGTGGACATCCTTCGTGTAGAGCTCGAGTGAGAGGTTCCTGACAGCATGGTGGTCTCCTTTGTCAAAGTATCCGTGCTCGTCCCACAACCAATGTGGGATGAGCACAGATACTTTGACAAATGAGACCACCATGCTGTCAGGAACCTCTCACTCGAGCTCTACACGAAGGATGTCTACTTGAGCTCCGGGACAAAGTTTTGGCTCGGAGCAAGAATCTGTTGACGGAGCACATCTACTATGCTGTCAGAAAAAATTAGTAACGGTGGGAGACCCATCGGAGTAGGACGTATTCTCTGATAATATCTCCTCCAGCACTCAATCCCACTACTGATATCATTCATGTAATTGTGATCTATCAGAGTATACGTCATACTGAGATGGATCTAGAATTCTCTCTTGTTGGTTGTCGTATCATCATTGCCGAGGGATGAGGGTCGGAGGACAGTACAAATAGTCTAATACAAAAACAACCCAATAAGTAGTCCAATACAAATAGTCTAATACAAAAATAACCCAATACAAATAGTCCAATACAAATCAGTACTAATAGCTAATGAGAAACATGCTGCTCACGCAAACGCTCAGTGATACGTTCACGCATCCACCTCGAAAAAGCAAGTTTTTTGGCACGAGGAGAGATGTCGTCCCTTGCAAAGATTGATTGAAGAGAACTCTCGGTCTCACTAGCTACCGGTGCTGGATGAATAGAACTTTCGGTCTCACTAGCAACCGGTGCCACTTCCTCCTCAACTGTAGGAGGAGCCACCTCAGCATTCACTGTTTTCTTCAAACGACGTGCTGCTCCTCGGGTCATGGGTGCCATCTGGTAAGATCGATAGTCACAAATAATATAATTGTAACATAAGCAAGCTAACTAAAGGAACCATCATGTAATTTGAGTACATTTTCGAAAGCCGATAAAGTATTACCAATTCGATTTTTTGCCAAGTGCGAGAACGGACGGCTCAGAAGATAACCCAAGATTCATTCAAGCATACATTAGTGTGAATCATCTATGTTCTGTACATATGTTATAGTATATGTTCTTATCGTATCTAGTATCTGAAGAACGTAACAAAATCAAGATGAACTCACATAATGTAATACTAAGACATCATCTACTACTATATAAGATATAGTGATAGGTTGTCGTATCATCATTGCCGAGGGATGAGGGTCGGAAGACAGTCAACTTTATCTACGGCTACATAGTTTCTGCCTCGCCAGTCGAATGGCTGCAGAGACTATGTCCTGATCACCATGTCGTACCGTAGATCAAATGGAGCTGGAACTGGAGCCAAAATACAGTACTACTTCACCATGTCGTACCATTTTACTCTCTCTCTCTCTCCTCCCCCTCTGGCGCTCTCACTCTCTCCGGCGCTCTCATACTACTAATTCCTATGTGTTTTAAGTGTGAGAACGGATGGCTCAGAACACAACCCAAGATTCATTCTAGCATACATTAGTGTGAATCATCTATATTCTGTATACATATCGTGTAGTATATGTTAACCTTATCGTATCTAGTATCTGAAGGACGTACGTAACAGAATCAAGATGAACTCACTAATGTAATACTAAGACATCATCTACTACTATATAAGATATAGTGATGGGTTGTCGTATCATCATTGCCGAGGGATGAGGGTCGTAGGACAGGCAACTTTATCTACGACAACATAGTTTCTGCCTCGCCAGTCGAATGGCTGCAGGGAATATCCGTCACCATGTCGTACCGTAGATTAATGCAATTAATGGAGCTGAAAATATCCGTCGCTAACTGGTAACTAGTCCGTCGCTAACTGAGATTGTCACATACACATATGTATATCACAGCTAGATGTATAGATATATACATCTATACAGAAGCACACAACTGATAGAACTCGCACTGTCCTTGAGACAGTGAACATATACACCATGAATCCAAACCCCATATATATTCACATTTACTAATCCAAACACCACCAAACTAATGAAACACCCAATATGGATAACACATTATTTAGCCAATATATAAACTCAGATGAATTTGAGAAGCAAAGCCACCCGCCG
The DNA here is from genome assembly GCA_029216955.1 of Iris pallida. NCBI lineage: Eukaryota > Viridiplantae > Streptophyta > Magnoliopsida > Asparagales > Iridaceae > Iris > Iris pallida. The sequence continues at coordinate 20,202,993 of JANAVB010004600.1, read as the reverse complement.
CATCCGACCAAAGCCCGCCGCCCCAAGCCAGCCGCCCAGCCCCCGACGCCGTCGCCCCAAGCCCACCGCCCAGCCCCCGACCCAAGCCAGCCGCCCAGCCCCCGACGCCCCCGCCCCAAGGCAGCCGCCCAGCCCCCGACGCCGCCACCCCAAGTCCACCGCCCAGTCCCCGACCCAAGCCAGCCGCCCAGCCCCCGACGCCGCCGCCCCAAGCCCACCATCCAGCCCCCGACCCAAGCCAGCCGCCCAGCCCCCGACGCCGCCGCCCCAAGCCCACCGCCCAGCCCCCGACCCAAGCCAGCCGCCCAGCCCCGACGCCCCCGCCCCAAGCCAGCCGCCCAGCCCCCGACGCCGCCGCCCCAAGCCCACCGCCCAGACCCCGACCCAAGCAAGCCGTCCAGCCCCCGACGCCCCAAAACCCCAAGCCCGCCTCCCAGACCCCGACGCCCCCGCCCCAAGCCCACCGTCCAGACCCCGACGCCCCAGCCCCAAGCCCGCCGCCCAGCCCCCGACCCAAGCCAGCCGCCAAGCCCCGGACGGCCCAGCCCCAAGAGCGCCGCCCAGTCCACGACACCGCGAAAGAGAGAGAGAGAGAGAGATCGAGAGAGAGAGAGAGGGGGTTACCTTCGGTTGAGAGAGAGGAGAGGATGACGACGACGACACCGAAACCGATCACCGAAGCCGACACCGGCGAGAGAGAGAGAGAAAAAGAGAGAGAGAGAGAGAGAGAGAGAGAGAAGGGGAGGAGAGAGAGTGAATTTGGGGGGAATGCGAAAAGTTCCCCCCGCCGTTTCATTTAAAGTCTGGAACATAAATATAGCGACGGACTAGCGACTGGTAGATATCCGTCGCCCGATTGTCGCCCTTTTGGATAAGTGCCGACTGACTATCCGTCGCTACGTCGTCGAAAATATGTCCCGCCAATTTCCTACACTATTCCCGCCAAATATACGACTGTGTTGCGACTACGGAAGATCCGTCGCTATGTTACCGTCAGTCGAGCGACGGCTGAGCGACTTTTCCTCCTCCTAAAATTAAAATAAAAATGGCAAAGGCTTGTAGTCAAAATTCAGTCGCTGAGCAGCCACTAAACCGTCGCTAATACCGACGAAAAAGTTCCATCGCTAAACATCCGTCGCTAAATGGGTATATTTTGGTAGTGTTCGATCTGCAAATCAAACAATGTCCCAACCGTCGTCTACAATCTCGCAAAACATGACTACCTTTACCATGGTAATGGCAAGTGGCTTCTCATGTGTTTGGTATGGCCCAGTCCTCTACTGATGCTGATGTGTGGGAGGACGTCTCACTGGCCCTCCTGTAGTGGTCTTAGCTGATCCCACAGTCGATATAACTCGTCGGGTTACCTTCTTGCTTATGGCCTCCTGAGTTCTAGCCTCTGCCAGAACAGCTGCTTGGAAGACCCGCGACTCGGAGCTGGTGTACCTCTGCAACTCTATACTCAAGCCTCTATGAAATCTTTTGGCTTTCTCTAGCTCTGTCGTAACCAACCCCGGTGCAAAATGACTCAGTCAACTAAACTCGGCGTCATACTCGTCAACGGTCATATTTCCCTGCTCCAAATGTAGAAACTGGTCATATAGAGCATCCTTGGCTATGTCGGAGAAAAACTTCTTATCGAATAGTCCTTTAAATTCCTTCCACGTCTGATCAACTCCTAGCCGCCTCTCCTCTGCGGCCCACCAATCATAAGTATTTCCTTCCAGCTGTAACTTCACTGCCGTCATCCATAGATCTACGGATAACTCTGAAGCCTTCAGAAGATTTTTTGTCTTAACCAGCCAATTGGTGATCCCATTGACGTCTTTCGTTCCCTCGAAGTGTGGAGGTTTCATATTGTGGAACCCTTCGATAGAACCCGCAGAGGCTTGGGGTGCTCGGGTCAGTGCTGTCTCCAAACTTCTTCTGATAGCCTCGCTCTGCTGCATCTGAGCCTGTACTAAGCTCTGGAGGATCTTCTCTGTAGTAGTCCCACCAGCCTGAGGCATGGGCTGCTGTGGGGGCATGTATGGCATCTGGGGTATAATCTGTGGGGCATCCTGTGGCCCGTACTGTGGAGGATACGAAGGATATGGAAAAGGATACTGTGGGGGGTATGTGGGTGGATACTGAGGTGGACATGGTGTTGGATATGGTGAGGGCTGCTGGGGTGGATAAGATGGTGGATACTGTGATGGCTGATGTGGTGGATATGATTGTGGTAGATATTGTGGAGGCTGTTGTGGTGGATATGATGATGGTGGATATTATGGAGGCTGTTGTGGTGGATATGATGGTGGTGGATATTGTGGAGACTGTTGTGGTAGATATGATGATGGTCGATATGGGGGTAGAATTTGTGCTAGGGGCTGGGGTGGATAGGGTGACGGAGGCGGTAGGTACTCCTCTGGAGTTACAAGGTTTTCGGGGTTTGCATGCCCCCACTTGAGGTGCTGGGGATTGTTGCTGAGTAGTGGGTGGCATCATCACAGACTGCAGTCCGGATGGTGCTTGGGTGGTAAGGAACATAGGTGGCTGACTCACCGGTCCTTCTTGAGCAGTGGTGTTCCCGTCAGTGATGGTGAGGGGAGTAGCGCATCCACTACGAAGATTTATCCTATATTGGCATGAAGAAGTGAGTTGGTTAGAACAATTTTCAAACTGGATGTAATCAAGCAATCAATTGAGAAGTTGAGAAGAGGTCAAGGGAGATATTAATAAGTGGATGAGATTCTATATCCTATTTATAATTGCAGGCTTGTTGGACACTGTCAGGGTAACCCAACAATATTAATATCGGACCTGCATAGGCCACCACAAAAACATGTAACTCTCCTGTCCCAAAATAAGTAGGACTAAGTACGTAGACATGCCAGCTGTACTTATACGAAGAATACACCAATATATGGTAATCCCTGTATTGGTACATAAGCTGTAATAATGATACATGATAAGCCACAATAATATAACTAAATCTCATCCACAGCTCAACACAGAGAATATAATAAAGTCCACTAAATAAGATAATGATGATGTCAAAATATAGCCGGGTGGACATTCCCACTCCAAACAACTATGAAAAAATAGTCTCAACTAAATGGATTCCAACCTCCTTAAACAGCAAGAAAGATGATAAAAGATGTCCAATATATGGTCTCAGATAAATAAGAGTAAAAGCTAAGTATGAACAGGAGATGCCTCATCACCGATGTATGGTGGATCCACTGCTGCACCGTATTCCTCGGGATAGTCCTGCTCGTCTATTCCTGGAGAGATCACCAGGTCCTCAGAGGGACGTAACAAGATACAAAAAACATGCCGAAATAACTGAATATGAAAATATGCAACCATGACACTACAGGTTATCCTAACCATCTATGTGAGATGCACTTTAGAGGACAACGTTCTACGCAGGGGCTATAACGGATTCACGCAAGCAAGTAATAAAGAGTGGCCGTCAAGTAGCGCTCATCCGAGACACTATCGGCCTGGTAGCATGTAGTGCTCATCCGAGTCACTATCACCAATAATGTGTGTAAAAAGTAAATGTAGCCCCTACGCTAGTAGATGTCCCCTCTCCCTAATGCTCCTGTCCAAGATGTATCTACAACCTGTCCAGTTGGCAACTGCTATGGCTTCTAACTCGACACACTAATAGCAGTTACCTCCTAACCGTCGCACGTCCCGTACGTATCGATGGCCAGTCGAGTACTCAGGTCCGTGTCTTATATGAACTCAATTGTCACGTGATACACATGTGTCAAGGTCATAGGAGATATGAAAATACCCCACAAACTCATAGGGTAGTCAACTGACACAAGGTCGACATGCAAATAAGACATAAATAAATATAACGATTAAATTTAGTCGCTTACACCCAAGTGTGACTTGGGCGCCCAATATAAACAAAATGACAAATAAAAGAAAGAAATATGCAGTAATAAAATATACTGAAAATAAATAAGCACAATCAGAATCTATGGCAAGGTATACTTGCCTGTGGTGCGAGAAGGGCAATCCAAGAGTAGCAAGCGTCCGCACAAAACTCACAAATTACAGATAACTCCAGACGCTGAAACAAACATAAAAATGGTCTCGGTGAATAAGATATACCTAGGAAATGCCTGTCCAAAAGTCTAATTCTGGAACAGGGACAAAATCGTAATTACGGGTCAAAACGATGTCCGTCGTTGGACCCACTTTGCACCGAAATGCGTGCCAAAATCTATGGTCTCTAAATTCATCAAACTACATGTCAACGGATTTAGTTTGAGGATAGGAACTCAACGTTATTGTCACGCCCCAGTACCGAAATACGAAGACGGACTAGGCCAGCTACTCCATATGAGGTATATAAACGTCATACGACGATCGTGGCTGTCAAGAAACAAGGGGGTGCATGCTACAATCAAGTCTCCTATGGTCTCATAGAGCATCTAGGTCTCAATCAATCAAACAAGAAGCAGTAAATAATGATCATATAAGATAAAGCAGTAAGGCGTCCCTGACGCATCATCAAAATGATCATGGAGATCTAGCTTTATAAGTTAGCTAGCCCAGAGAGTCATAGGTACATAATTGTATTCAGCTGCAGTCTAATTTAATTACAAATTATGCAAGACAAAATATCCAGATTAGTCGGCTAACAGGTGCCGGTGGCTAAACACTAGAACATAAGTAAAGATACTAGAGTGGTGGAGAAGAAACCCACTCGAGTCCCCTGCCAGCCATGCTCCTAGTATGCACCATTGACGTCGGAGAGGAAGTTTGGATCTTCAGGCGCTTCTACGAGATCTGGCCAAACAAAACCAGCGGGGTCAGCCCCGAATAGCAAGTACCACAAGGGAGCACAAAAAAGTGAGATAAAACCCAAGCATAAAATATTAATAATAGTAAATAATAAAAGCTTCCGGTCGTAACCTCGGTCCACAGCCTATCCTAGCACGATAGCCCAACCCAACAACCAAACAAGGACATGGGTTGGACCATGTACCATGACAGTCCATGTCTCTCGTCTACTAACAAAAGTTACAAGGCACAGTCAAGTCATTTTCCAAGCGGCCATTCATTCATACGGCTTTCTATATTTGGCGGAGCTATCCCCGTGATACTGATTAAAAGGAATCCTCAGATCGTGTCAACCCAGTAGGGCTAGCCAAACCATAAGACATATAGCACATTGATTATGCAGCGGTCCCCCGGAGGGCTACCGCGCTAAAACATATAACACATAGCTCGTAGGAGTCGGATATAGCCATCCGCTATAGGCGAGTGAAACCATATCTGTGGCGGCCAACCCGACACGTCAGGATTGGGCCTGGGGTGGCTAGTATGGCACGATCTCGGGATTCTTCCCACCCAATGCATCTACCAAGTTAGTTGCCTAGTTAATCCCTAGGTTATCCTCGGAGTTCACATGTCGTGGTCACATGCTTACTCCCCTAGATGTCGTACATTGTACGAGTACCCCAAGAAGTGATCCGTACTGGATCATAGAGTTATACGTATGTACCCCCTTCTTGGTATAATGCGACACACAATACATACCACGTCATTGCTACTGACCAATCGCTATGTAAATGCTGGACTCTTGGAGGTACTGACAGGTATCACATAGGAACACTTAGCACATAGGATAGCACATCGATGCTCACATAGATTGTACCTTAGTACACACATAGGATTATCCAGCATACGCATAGGAGTCAGATCAGGAATGAGGACCAAGACACAAGAGGAAATAGAACAAGAAGGCACTATACACTTAGGGTATGAAGTGCTCGCAAGTCATGAAGATTCTTGAAGCCAAGACAAAGATCTATAACTTTTATGTTGGGAGTTGGAAGAAATTCTGGCCACGATTCAGCCAAATAGGACATAAAACAGCCAAAAACAGCCAAAATAGGCTCTATGCGGCATTCTGCGGCACTATTCAGCCTTCTGCGGCACTATGCAGCCTTCTGCGGTACTATGTAGCCTTCTGCGAAACTATACGGCCTTCTGCGGCACTATTTATGCGACTGCAGAACTATTCATTCCATACGGCTGCGACACTATTCATTCCTACGGCTGTGGCACTATTCATGCGGCACTATTCATCCATACGGCTATGGCACTATTCATTCTATGCGGCTGTGGCACTATTCATCTATGCGGCTGCGGTACTATTCATTCCTGCGGGTACGGTACTATTCATCCATGCGGCTGCGACACTATTCATTCCTGCGGCTGCAGCACTATTCTTGTGGCACTATTCATCCATGCGGCTGCGGCACTATTTATTCCTACTGTTGCGGCACTATTTATACGGCACTATTCATCCATGCGACTGCGGCACTATTTATCCATGCGGCTACGGCACTATTTATATGGCACTATTCATCCATGCGGCTGCGGCACTATTCATGTGGCACTATTCTTCCATACGGCTACGGCGCTATTCATTCCTGCGACTGCGGCACTATTCATGCGGCACTATTCATCTATGCGGCTGTGGCACTATTCATTCCTGCGGCTGTGGCACTATTCATCGTCCCTGCCAAAACCAGGGCAGATGACATATAAAATGTCCAAATATTATTTTGGCCGTAACTTCCTCAAAATAAGTCGAAATCTAACTTTTTAAAGGTCAAAATTGTGTAGAATCAAATTTTCTACAACCTAGGACCATTAGTTTTCGAAAATAACCAAGTTTGATAGATCAAAACCATGTAAATATATAAACCCTAGTTTTAGGAACTTAGATCTACACAAAACTAGCCATTAAAATCAAAAACTCCAAGAACTAACTTGTAGAGAATGAAGAGAAGAACAACATAGAAAAATAATATCAAAAGAAAATTAAGAATGTAAAATGCACAAATCTCCACTTTTGAGCAAGTTGTACTTGCCTAAGGGTGGTGGTTGAGGAAAATAAATGGAAGAGTGAATGAGGAGAGAAAGTAAGGAAGAGAATATAAATAGGGGTTGGATTGGCTTAAGAAAATCCTAATCTCTAAACATGCTCTAACCATTCCACTAATGACATGCTTAAAAGCTACATGCAACCATTAAATAATAATAAATAAAATTATGCACATACTAAATACGGGATACCATGTACAGAATTCATGAAAAAATACGTATATCGGGATCGGGGAGTGACATCTCTATCCTCCTTAGAAAAATTCCGTCTTCGGTATTTCTGCTAAGACAAGATAGAGAAATTCGGGCAAGCAAGGTGCAATTACAATCTACGCAAGCAACCAATCATTAGCAGTCATTGGTCATATATTTCAAAATAGTGCAACATAAGAATGTAAACAGATTACCAAGGCATGAGAAGAAACATACCTTCTGAGTCGAACAAGTACGGATACCGAGATCTAATCTCGTCCTCGCGCTCCCAGGTTGACTCTCCCGGAGAGTGATGGCCCCAAGCGACACGGACAAGGCTAATAGTCCGATTCTTAAGCACTTTCTCTCGCCAGTCCAAAATAGACACGGGTTGTTCCTTGTAAGTTAGGTCGGTACCAACGACTAACTCCGAATGATCGAAAACATGACTCGAATCTGGGACTTATCCACGCAACTGAGATACATGAAACACATCATGTACGCCATATAACGAGGGAGGAAGGACAAGCCGATAAGCAACATCACCTATCCGAGCGAGAATCTCAAAAGGACCAACGAAGTCGGACTAAGCTTTCCTCGGGTTCCAAATCTAGTGACACCCCGAGTAAGCGAAATCCGTAGAAATACTTGGTCACCAACGCCAAACTTTAGAGGCCTACGATGCTGATCTGTCCAGTGTCGGTGTCTGTCCTGCGCGACTCGAAACCGCTCTCTGATCAACTTGACTGTCTCCACTGTCTGCGTGATCATCTCTGGTCCCAACAATTCTCGTTCTCCTATATCATCCCATGCCAGAGGGGACCTACACTTTCTTCCGTATAATGCTTCAAACGGTGCCATTTGTATACTTGCCTGATAACTATTATTGTAAGAGAACTCTACTAAATGAAGATGATCTTTCCAAGTTTTGCTGAAGTCTAAAGTACAAGCCCGTAACATATCTTCCAAGGTCTGAATGGTTCTCTCTAGTTGTCCGTCCGTCTGCGGATGATAGGCTATACTGAACCTCAATTTAGTACCCAAACTTTGATGCAAACTCTGCCAAAAGTGAGAGGTAAACCGTGTGTCACGATCTGATACTATGCTGACTGGAACACCATGCTGCCTTACAATCTGCTTCATATATATTTCTGCCAGCTGCTCAGTAGACTACCGTACTCTGAAAGAAAAAAAAATGAGCAACCTTCGTGAGCCGATCCACGATTACCCAAACTACGTTTCGACCGGTCGGAGATCTAGGTAAACCGGTCACAGAGTCTATCGTGATGTGCTCCCACTTCCACTCCGGAATAGGAAGCGGCTGTAATAATCCTGCTGGTCTCTGCTGCTCTGCCTTCACTTGCTGACATACCAAATATTTGGATACAAACCTCGCTATCTCCCTCTTCATACCATTCCACCAAAAGTGTTGCTTTATATCTTGGTACATCTTTGTGCCTCTGGGATGAATAGAATAAGGAGAACTATGAGCCTCTGACATAACTTTTTGTCGAAGGTCTCCACCTGGTACACAAAGACGGTTTTCGAACCTAAGTGTACCATCCTCATGGATTACTAACTCCTTTCTGAGACCTGACTTACACTCTGATCGAAGCTTCTGGATCCACGGATCCTCTGCCTGGGCTGCTCTGATCTTCTCTACTAATGTAGACTGAATCTGTAAACTGGCCATAACTCCTGTATCTTGTGGCAAGATCATTTCAATTCCCATTTCCTGAAGGTCTTCCAAAATATGCCTCTGTGAGGTTAAAACGAATGCACCACCTCTCCTGCTCAAGGCATCTGCTACCACATTCGCCTTGCCTGGATGATACTGAAGATTTACATCAAAGTCCTTCAGTAACTCCAACCATCTTCTCTGTCTCATGTTCAGGTCCCTCTGGGTAAATACATACTTTAAGCTCTTATGATCAGTGTAAATCTCTACTCGATCTCCATATAAATAGTACCTCCATAACTTAAGCGAGAACACTAATGCTGCTAATTCCAGGTCGTGGGTCGGATAGTTCTTTTCATGCTCCCGAAGCTGTCGAGATGCATATGCTATCACCTTACCATGATGCATCAATACACACCCAAGTCCCTTTTCGGATGCGTCACAATATACTGTAAACCCTCCCGATCCTACTGGAAGTATCAAGATCGGGGCTGAGATTACTCTTTTCTTCAATTCTTCAAATGATGTCTGACATTCTGCTGACCAAACAAACTCTACATCCTTATGCGTCAAACGCGTCAAGGGTGCCAAAATCCTGGCAAAATCTGTCACAAACCTCCGGTAATAACCTGCCAATCCTAAAAAACTACGCACTTCTGCTACCGTCTTCAGAACTGGCCAATTCTCTACTGCCTCAACCTTCTTCAGATCTACTGAGACTCCTGCTCCAGAAAAAATATATCCCAGGAACGAAATACGATCCAACCAAAACTCACATTTACTAAGCTTCGCATAAAGTTGATGCTCCCTCAAGGTCTGCAAAACTGTCCGAAGATGTTTCTCATGTTCTTCCTCACTACTGGAATAGACAAGGATGTCGTCTATAAACACTACTACAAACTTATCCAAGTATGGCATGAAGATACGATTCATCAAATCCATGAACATGGGTGGGGCATTAGTTAATCCAAATGGCATCACCAGAAACTCATAATGTCCATACCGTGATCTAAATGCTGTCTTAGGTATGTCCTGCTCCCGGACCCTCACTTGATAATATCCAGATCGAAGATCAATCTTAGAGAAGACGCAGGACTTACTCAATTGATCAAATAAGTCATCAATCCTTGGTAATGGATACTTGTTCTTCACTGTTACTGCATTCAACTGCCGGTAATCAATGCACATTCGCGTCAATCCATCCTTATTGGGTACTAAAATCACCGATGCTGTCCAGGGCGATTCGCTGTCTCGGATAAACTGTTTCGCCTTCAGTTCTTCTTCATACTGGTGCAACTTGTCCAACTCTGACTGTGACATCCTGTAAACTCTGCCGACTTTAGGCTCCGTCCCAGGATTCAACTCAAAGCAAAACTCCACATCCCTCATCGATGGTAAACCTGGAAGCTCATCCGGAAATACATCAAAAAATTCTCTGACCACTCTTGGAATCTGCTTCTGCTCTGCCAATGCTTCTGCAACGATGCCCTTGGGTCGATCCTCCAATGATCGAACAAAGACGAACTCCTCAACGCCAGATACATTAAATACTACCCTACCTCCCCGACAATCTATCGTCGTATGACTATCTCTCAACCAGTCCATGCCTAGGACAACGTCAAAATTGCCCATAGGGAACTCAATCAAGATGCGGGCAATAATCGCCCACTCACTACGACCGGACACGCTAAGCACACTCTGCTAACTCCTACGAGCCCATTACCAGTGAGTATATTCATCCTCTCTGGCAATACCTCGAACTCCAATCCAATATGTGTCGCAAATCGTACAGATATAAAAGAGTGGGTAGCCCCCGAATCAAACAATGCTACTGCAGGAAAAGAGGTAACAGAAATATTACTTGCAACCACGTCGCCTGAAGCTAGTGCATCCTCCAGTGGTAAGGTGAAGGCTTGGCCCTGGCCTTACTGAGCTCCCTGGTGCTGCCTTCCTCGACCATGCTGTTGCTGCGGCCTCTGTGGGCCTTCCTAGTTCTGCGCCTGGCAAAACATCTGAGCCTGTGTCGGTAGACGCTGGACTAGCGGCCTTACGGCAAATACTGGTCCTCGGTTCGGTGCTGCCCCCGGAGCTGGCAACGCCGAAAACTGCTGAACTGGCCCTCCTGGCCTCCGTATCATAGAAAAATTGGCAATCCTATGGTCTGGACTGTCGCACCTCATGCACAATCCGTTAGCTGAACGACACACATCCCTAGTGTACCCTCCCTTACCGCAGTAAGTACATCCAATGGGCGCCCCCTGGCGCTGCTGCTGGTTCCTCTGCTGCTGATGCCGAGCTGGTGTTGTTATTTCTGATACCGCCGTCCTTCGCGGCGCTCCTGACTCATGAATACGGATGCCGGGTGCTGGCGCCGATGTTCGTTGTACTGCTCCTCCGCCCCTACTCGGGGGATGGGACCTCTTTTGGCCCCCATGTCTTGCCACCAACCTTTGTTAGGTGAGTTCTTGCCTCCGAGCAGCCGTTAAAACGGCATCAAAAGTCTGATAGTCGTGCCCTTCTACTAGCTGTAGAATTTTCAAATGAAGACCTTGCTGGAATCTCATCGCCTTCTCTGGCTCTGTAGCCACCATCGTCGGTACAAACCGACTCAGTCTGCAGAACTCCGCTGCATATCCATCTACCGTCTTACCAGGCTGCTTGAGACTGATAAACCTCTGTTGTAGCTCATACCGCCCTACCACGCCAAAGTACTTGGCCTTAAATCTGGTACTGAAGCTATCCCAAGGAACAGGACGCCTCATTCCAACCTTTTCCGATGCCCACCAGTCGCGGGCGAGATCCTGAAGTAACAGTCTGACCTGGTCAACCTTCTCTTCTGCGGGAACCTTAGCTGCAGTCAATATGATCTCAGTATCCTGAAGCCATGCATCCGCCGTGATGGCGTCCTCCATGCCGTCAAAATATTTCGAGTTAAGTCGACAAAACCTCCCCGACGCTCCCGAATCATTCCTGACACTTCTCTCAAGGGCTGATTGTAACCCCTGATTCAGTAACACATTCTGTTCCTGCTGCTGGGTCTGCTGTTGCTGATAGGATGCCACCTGATGCTGCTGAGTGGCCAGGAATTCCCAGATGACCTCCAGGAGTGCTGCAGCATCAGGTACTGTCGTTGTTGTCGGTACCGCTGGGGGTGCGGGAGTTTCTAGAACCTGCGATTCTACCGGCTCTGATATAACTATCACTCGGATTTGGTCAGGAGAAGGCATTCTTTACGGCTGCTGCTCCGTCGAGCCATGCTCTACTGGACGTTCCTCCATGTTGGCCTCACCAGCTACTGAGAACGAAGCACCCCAATAGAGAAAGATACATGATATCAAATGATAGGACGAGGAAGATTCGAGGATGCAATTCAAGTTATCAATCAAGGTGAGGAAAGAGAAATTGAGGCAAGAGATTCAAAGGGAACAAGTTTTGATTGAGACTCCTATAATAGTAACACCCCACAAGTCTGAAAATCAGACCTGCATGGCCACCAATAAATCCTTGTCACGCCCCAGTACCGAAATACGGAGACAGACTAGGTCAGCTACTCCATATGAGGTATATAAACGTCATACGGCGATCGTGGCTGTCAAGAGACAAGGGGGTGCATGCTACAATCAAGTCTCCTATGGTCTCACAGAGCATCTAGGTCTCAATCAATCAAACAAGAAGCAGTAAATAATGATCATATAAGATAAAGTAGTAAGGCGTCCCCGATGCATCATCAAAATGATCATGAGGATCTAGCTTTATAAGTTAGCTAGCCCAGAGAGTCATAGGTACATAATTGTATTCAGCTGTAGTCTGATTTAATTACAAATTATGCAAGACAAAATATCCAGATTAGCCGGCTAACAGGTGCTAGTGGCTAAACGCCAGAACATAAGTAAAGATACTAGAGTGGTGGAGAAGAAACCCACTCGTGTCCCCCGCCAGCCATACTCCTAGTATGCACCATTGACGTCAGGGAGGAAGTTTGGATCCTCAGGCGCTGCTACGAGATCTGGCCAAACAAAACCAGCGGGGTCAGCCCCGAATAGCAAGTACCACAAGGGAGCACAAAAGAGTGAGATAAAATCCAAGCATAAAATATTAATACTAGTAAATAATAAAAGCTTCCGGTCGTAACCTCTGTCCACAGCCTGTCCTAGCACGATAGACCAAACCAACAACCAAACAAGGACATGGGTTGGACCACGCACCATGACAGTCCATGTCCCTCGGCTACTAACGGAAGTTAACATGCACAGTCAAATCATTTTTCAAGCGGCCATTCATTCATACGGCTTTCTATATTTGACGGAGTTATCCCCGCGATACTGATTAAAAGGAATCCTCAGATCGTGTCAACCCAGCAGGGCTAGCCAAACCATAAGACATATAGCACATTGATTATGCACCGGTCCCCCGGAGGGCTACCGTGCTAAAACATATAACACATAGCTCGTAGGAGTCGGATATAGCCATCCGCTATAGGCGAGTGAAACCATATTCGTGGCGGCCAACCCGACACGTTAGGACTGGGCCTGGGGTGGCTAGTATGGCACGATCTCGGGATTCTTCCCATCCAATGCATCTACCAAGTTAGTTGCCTAGTTAATCCCTAAGTTATCCTCGGAGTTCACATGTCGTGGTCACATGCTTACTCCCCTAGATGGCGTACATTGTATGAGTACCCCAAGAAGTGATCCGTACTGGCTCATAGAGTCATACGTATGTACCTCCTTCTTGGTGTAATGCGACACACAGCACATACCACGTTATTGCTACTGACCAATCGCTATGTAAATGCTGGACTCTTGGAGGTACTGACATGTATCACATAGGAACACTTAGCACATAGGATAGCACATCGATGCTCACATAGATTGTACCTTAGTACACACATAGGGTTATCCAGCATACGCATAGGAGTCAGATCAGGAATGAGGACCAAGACACAAGAGGAAATAGAACAAGAAGTCACTATACACTTAGGGTATGAAGTGCTCACAAGTCATGAAGATTCTTGAAGCCAAGAAAAAGATCTACAAATTTCATGTTGGGAGTTGGGGGAAATTCTGGCCACGATTCAGCCAAATAGGACATAAAACAGCCAAAATAGGCTCTATACGGTATTCTGCGGCACTATTCAACCTTCTGCGGTACTATGCGGCCTTCTGCAGCACTATTCATGCGGCTGTAGCACTATTAATTTCATGCGGCTGCGGTACTATTCATTCCTGCGGCTGCGGCACTATTCATCCATGCGGCTGCGGCACTATTCATGCGGCACTATTCATCCATGCGGCTATGACACTATTCATTCTTGCGGCTGCGGCACTATTCATACGACACTATTCATCCATGCGGCTGCGACACTATTCATTCCTGCGGCTGCGGCACTATTCATGCGGTACTATTCATCCATGCGGCTGCGGCATTATTCATTCCTGCGGCTGTGGCACTATTTATGCGGCATTATTCATCCATGCGGCTGCGGCACTATTTATTCCTGCGGCTGTGGCACTATTCATCCATGCGACTGAGGCACTATTTATGCGACACTATTCATCCATGTGGCTGCGGCACTATTCATTCCTGCGGCTGCGCTACTATTCATCCATGCGGCTGGGGTACTATTCATTCCTGCGGCTGCGGCACTATTCATGCGGTACTATTCATCCATACGGCTACGTCACTATTCATTTCTGCGGCTGCGGCACTATTCATCGTTCCTGCCAAAACCAGGACAGATGACATAAAAAATGTCCAAATATTGTTTTGGCCGTAACTTCCTCAAAATAAGTCGAAATCTAACTTTTTAAAGGTCAAAATTATATAGAATCAAATTTTCTACAACCTAGGACCATTAGTTTTCGAAAATAACCAAATTTGATAGATCAAAACCATGTAAATATATAAAATCCTAGTTTTAGGAACTTAGATCTACACAAAACTAGCCATTAAAATCAAAAACTCTAAGAACTAAACTTGTAGAGAATGAAGAGAAGAACAACATAGACAAATAATATCAAAAGAAAATTAAGAATGAAAAATGCACAAATCTTCACTTTTGAGCAAGTTGTACTTGCCTAAGGGTGGTGGTTGAGGGAAATAAATGGAAGAGTGAATGAGGAGAGAGAGTGAGGAAGAGAATATAAATAGGGGTTGGATTGGCTTAAAAAAACCCTAATCTCTAAACATGCTCTAACCATTCCACTAATGACATGCTTAAAAGCTACATGCAACCATTAAATAATAATAAATAAAATTATGCACATGCTAAATACGGGATACCATGTACAGAATTCATAAAAAAATACGTATATCGGGATCGGGGAGTGACAGTTATGTCCTGTTTTGGATTCTGATGAGCCGTGTACAAATTCGTCCGTTTGAGTGGGCCGCGGGCCCGCCAAAAAGGGATTCCGATTCGACCTTCTTAGAATCGAACCAAACTTGGCACATAGGACCAAAATTTTGATTCGGACCTGTTGGCACAAGTTTTGTCTCGATTTGACGACTGTATACGAAGTTAGGGCAAAGTTTGCAAATTGGTGATACGGGGGTATCTTGACGGATACGGACTGATTTCGTCGCGCACATAAGACAAAAACTGAGTTCCGTCAGTTCCCACACATCGACAACGTCCATACGCGTCTTTCGATGTGTATAGTGCACGACCACGTCACCGGGTTTGTCGGGGCGCACGTCGTATCGGACAAAATTTTAGAAATTTTAGAATCAGAATATGTAAATTTTTTCCGATTTCTCGAGACTCATAACTTCCTGCACAGACCAGGAAATTCGAAAGTACGAACTCTACTTCACAGCCCTATATGTTGTTAACAAAAATTGTTCAGATGGGTTTTAGAAATTGGTCTTGGATTGGCAAGTTTTTGCCTTCCAAAGTAGGGTGCTCAAGTATGAAATCTGCCCTATTTTCGAGTAATCAAATGCCAGTTTTGGCTTCAATTTCGGGGACAATACGAATCATCTAAAATCGAAGTGTTTGAAGAGACATACAACCGTATAGATGGTCTTCGTACCTGAGAAGACGGAACGCGAAACGGTGGAGCGTGCGTCATGGAAATCAGCCACGAAGTCGGGTTCGGGCAGCGCGGCTGCTGTCACTGGGCGGTCGTCGGGGCTGCTCCCCTTGCTGCTCCCCTTGCTGGCGAGGTGGCTCAGGAGAAGGGTGAGGAGGTCCAGGAAGTCGAAGTGTTGGGTTGGGGGATGAATTTCGTCAGGAGATTTCTTCCGAACCCTATTTTCTGAATAGTTTTTATAGGTCATTTAAATCCTAATTTAGGATAAATCCGAATTTATTTTTGTATCGGATATGGGTCCAAGTAGTGGAGAATTCTCTATAGATATAGGGAAACTTTTCTAAAATTTTTTGGATGAAGATTTGATAAATTTAAATCTTTAATCCCCACCTTTCCTTCTTCTCGGCCGGGCACGGCTCACGTTGCCCTCTGGTACTGTAGCAATGCTACAGTGCCGAGTATAATATTTTTTTTATTTTTTACTTAAGCCAAAAAGGCTGATGGATATGGTGGTGGGCGGCTAATACCCTCTAGTGCTGTGGTCGGTCCCCTTGGGCCGACCACCACTGTAAATTTTTTTTTAAAAATACTATATAAAAATATATATATATATATATATATATATATATATATATATATATATATATATATATATATATATAATCACATAAAAATTCCTATAAATTGTAATTAAGTACCAAATTTTTTTATAATAATTGTAGACTATATTTAGTAGCAAAAATATCATGCAACCCAATTATACATATTATATATATAACTATAATTACATGCATATATACTAATTATCTCTTTAATTCTAAATAATATAGCAAAATAATTTTTAAAGCACTAAAATAGTTAGAATATTGTAGGTTTACAAATGAAAAATGTAAGATTTATACTCAAGCCAAACAGCCTAGAAAGTCCTTTCATTCAGTTGAATGGAATTCTCAGCTTTTGGAGCTTACTCATAGCGATATCTGTGAAATAAACGGTGTCCTCACTCATAGTGGTAAGTGTTACTTCATAAATTTTATAGATGATTATTCCAAATACTGCTATGTTTATTTGCTTAGAACAAAAGATGAGGCTCTTAGTAAGTTTGTTTCTTTTAAAGCTGAAGTTGAAAATCAGCTTAAAAAAAATAAAAATTCTTAGGTCTGATTGTGGGGGTGAATACACCTCTGCTGATTCTGATTCCTTTTGTGAAATGCATGGAATAATACATGAAGAAACTGTCCCTTATGCTCCACAACAGAATGGGGTAGCAGAAAGAAAAAATAGGACTCTCGTTGATATGATTATTGCTATGTTAGGTAGCTCTGGTTTATCTGATAATTTGTGGAAAAAAAGCCTTACTTTCTGCATGCCATATTCTGAATAAAGTTTCTTTTAAAAAGACTGATAAAATCCTTACGAATTATGGAAGGACAGAAAATTTTCTTTGAAATATTTCAAAGTGTGGGGGTGTCTTGCAAAAGTCTCCATCCCTCCTACTAAGAAAAGAAAATTGGGACCCAAGACCGTAAACTGTGTATTTTTGGGTTATGCTCAAAACAGTATTGCTTACTGATTTCTTGTTATTAAGAGTGAAGTTAATGGTATTGATGCAAACACTGTTATGGAATCTAGGGATGCCACATTTTTTGAAAATATTTTTCCGTTGAAAAACAGAATCCCTAGATCTTCTATATCTACACAAGTTCCTATTGCAACATCTAGTTCTCACGTAGGCACCCTAGTAGAACCTAGGAGGTGTAAAAGAACCATAAGAGAACCAAGCCTAGGAGAAGGTTTTTTCACCTACCTTGTTGAAGAGGACCCTATATCTTATCAAGGGGCTATGTCTTCTGTAGATTCACTATTTTGGAAAGAAGCCATTAACAGTTAAATAGATTCTATTATGTCAACTAGAACCTGAGATTTAGTTAACCTTTATGTAGGTTGCAAACCAATTTGTTGCAAATGGATCTTCAGAAAGAAGCTAAGATCTGATAGGTCTATTGAGAAGTTCAAAGCAAAGTTAGTTGCTAAATAGTTCAAACAAAGGGAAGGAGTAGACTTCTTTGACACTTACTCTCCAGTTACTAGAATTGCCACTATTATAATGTTAATTGCTATTGCATCTGTTCCTAAACTGTTTATTCATCAAATGGATGTAGAAACTGCTTTTTTGAATGGAGATTTACATGGAACAATCTGAAGGGTTTGTTGTTCCAGGACAAGAACACAAGGTATGCAAATTGATTAAATCTCTTTATGGGCTGAAACAAGCGCCAAAACAATGGCATGATAAATTTGATAAGGTAATTCTATCTTATGGTTTTGCTATTAATGATTCTGATAAATGTGTATATAGCAAAATTATTGATAGTTCATGCGTAATATTGTGCTTATACGTTGATGATATTCTTATTTTTGGTACTGATATGGATATTATTTATGATATCAAAAGTTTTCTGTCTCAAAATTTTGATATGAAAGATTTAGGACCCGCTGATGTGATTTAGGACTTAAATTAAGTCGCTCTTCTGAGGGGAAATTGGTATCTCCCAATCTCACTATATAGAAAATGTCCTAAAAAGATTTAACAATTTTGATTCTAAACATGTAAGCACTCCATATGATGCAAGTATCAGGTTGAAGAAGAACAAAGGAGACAGTATGGCTCAGCTGAAGTATTCTCAACAAATTGGATGTTTGAACTATATTGCTAACCATACTAGACCTAATATTTCCTACGTAGTAGAAAAACTTAGTCGGTACACAAGCAATCTGAATAGTTCACACTGGACTACCTTAGAAAAGATAATGAGATACCTGAAGGGCACGTTATCCCATAGATTATTTTATGAAGGATATCCATTGGAAGGGTACACTGATACAAACTGGATCTCAGATACAGATGAGACCAAAGCCACAAGTGGATATATATTCACATTAAGAGGAGCTGCTGTCGCTTGGAACTCTACCAGGCAGACATGTATATATAGATCAAATATGGAGGCATAGTTCATAGCTCTTGACCTCACTAGTGAGGAAACAGATTGGCTCAAAAATCTGGTAACAGATATTCCTCTGTGGAGCAAATCAGTTCCTGCTATCCCTGCACACAGTGACAGCCAGGCTGCTATAGCAAAGGCTCAAAGGACAAGCTATAATGGAAAATTCAGACATATACGTCTGAGGTACAATCGGGTGAAGCAATTGCGGTCCAGTGGAGTAATTGTAATTGACTTCGTCAGATCAAATAACAATCTAGCGGATCCTCTAACTAAAGGTCTCTCAAGGAGACTAGTATTGGAGACGGCAAGAGGAATGTGGTTGAAGCCCATAGATTGAGTCACCTCAAAGGCAACCCAACCTTCGATTGGTAGCACCAAAAAAAGGTTCAATGGATAACAACAAAATTGATGTGACTAGAAAACACTATATGAATGTAATTGTAATAAACTATTTCTCTACTATATAGTGGTGATCTGCAATAAAAATGAGGTTGGTTGTAAAATCTTAATAAATTTGTGACTTGTAAAGCAGGGTATATAAATTGCAAAATACCCAGAAAGATTCACCTATTTAGGAGTGAAAGTGGGGCCGCTTCCTATGAAAACTCTGGCTGTTCTCTAGAGCTCTCAAGAAACAGAGAAAAGCACATGACCAAAAAGTGCACAACTGTTGATACGATCAAATACCTACAATGTGGTTGTGTGTATGTTGAATCTGTACAAATAAGATCCTAAGTTCAAGACTTACATCACTTTGGGTATGTATAGATGAAATATACAACACTAAGGGGAGGTTCAAGTCCGGAAGACACCTTTCTCTGATACACAGTGTAACTGTCCATATCTTATTCTCTTACCGATCGTTCTATCGATCTATATCCTTTTTTGTCCCTTTTTGAATCATGTGGGAGATTATTGATTTTTTTGGATTTTGTTGCTTGAAGCAACACCAATATGATTCAAAAAAGCATCCTCTCTTTTTTAGTTCCATATTAGAAAGAAGGAAAAGTTCTCCTTCCTATATAAGGTTTTCCCTGCAGTGCCCCGTCCCGCTTAGTCAATCGGAGGAATCGAAACTCCGACGGCGTTCGGACTTAGCCTTGCAACGGCTGCTCGAAGACATCGCTCGGTCGAGACGACCGCTCGTTCAGGTGGGGTAGTTTCGGTGAACTTGCCTCATCTTAGCCTTCACATAATAAATCGCATGTTTTCAACTCGCACAAGTAGGCTTGATAATAAAAGAGACGAATTCACATAGCTAAATGGAATAATCCCGACGGGTCGAATTGAGTTAGAATATGGAAAGGTCCAACGGTCGGCTTAGAGTTGGTGCACGACGTGCTTTGAAAATGACACTCGATCCTTCGTCCCGTGGCTTGGAAGAAGGAAAGTTGGTTTAGTAGGCAAAGTTATGAACGTAGCCTAAGTCATAGGCGTCGCCCGCATAAATACTTCATAAAGTATGCACGGTCCTATCGTCCAAGGCTTGGCATAGCCTTGGCTTGCCCTATGAGTTAAGTTGTATTGCACGGCTTGTGGCATAAGTCTAGGCACTAAAAATAACTTGGTTGTTTGAAGTCGAACGTGTGCACGGCACGTTCCCACGACGCAAAGCTTGACGCTGTCTTTGCTCGTCATGTTGTTGCAAAGTAAGTTAGGCAAGTTATGTTAAGCTATCAGGAGTAGTAGCAGGCATGCCCCTTTGAGTTCTACGGCCGGGTATAACCACATAGTCTCACGATCGTAAGGCCGGTCATATAGAGTATGACTTGGGCGGTGGTGTCACATAGAGTTTCAAGTTGGTTTGAGACACGATGGCACGAATTTAGTGTTAAGGCACGGGCCACGGTTGTGTCATTGAGTTTGGAAAGTGTTTCGATAGTTGTTCTTGGTTGAGTGAAATGATAGGGCAAGAAAAAAAGAATGCTCGCGACTGGGTCATCGAGGCAAGAAAGAAATAATGCTCACAACTGGGTCGTTGAGGCAAGAAAGAAGAATGCTCGCGACTACGGGTCGTCGAGGCAAGATCTCAGATGTGAGATGTGTTGAACTTAGCCCTGAAAGAGATAGTGATACTAGAAGTAGCTTTGACTGTGTGAGACGTCAGTTTGAGTCGAGTCTTGCATGGTCATTGGACAACTTGTACAAGGTAAAGAAAATCTGTTTCTCGAACAGCGACCCCGACGGTCCAGGGGAACCGTTGCGATGGAGACATTTATACTGTGCTGGATGACCATACGGGTTAGGCGGGGACTTGCAGCGGAGCTAGCTTCTCGCGCTGGCAAGGAGCGTCCGTCTAATCAAAAGCTAAAAGGGAGTCCATTACAGGGCTGGGCCCTAGTGACTAGTTCATATAGATGAGTCGGCATGGGCGGCGATCCGTGTGTATGCCTTTGGATTGAGTCGAGTATTGAGTGTAGTATATCAAGGAAGTTGAGTTGAATGTGTGTGTAAAGTTGGAACACAAAATGTTGGGCCTAAGATTTGGCTGCAACGTAGGCGACGTGCTTCGGCACGAGATGTGGCGTCGAGTCTTATGTTGTCGGCATACAAGTTGCATGGTTATAGTTGAGTTGGTTGAGTTTAAGTCAGGAAACTGCCGCAAGGCAATGTTGTTTGAGTGGCACTAAGATTCACAAGTCTTGATTGGGTCAGTTGGTGATCAAAATAGCAAGGGCCGTGAGGCGGCGATATGGTTGAGTCGTACATAGTTGCGAGGCACGGCACAAGGGATTTGAAGCACGGTCACACGAAAATGTAGCCTCATCGCGTAGTTGCGTCTCTGATAATGGCCGTAAGGCAAACACGACTCGATAGGTTAACGTTGAATGTTGCAAGCACGGGATGGTCTAAAGACACAAAATAGCCAAGGCGTCTGTCCTAAAATAATCCTAAGGCAAGACTGGAAAGACAATTGATAAGAAGTGACTACGTTGTACAAAGTAAATCAAACATGTTGGATTTGTATGGGTGGGCGAGAGCTCATTCCACCAGTACAATTGAGTACTGACACCCACATAGTTTTCATGTGCAGGCACAGGTAGAAGCTCGTGGCGCGAAGCTCGCTTGGATGCGTCGAGGCACGGAGTTCCTTGGCGATTTGTAGCGTGCGGCTGCATGGAGTAAAGACTTATACGGGACATAATGTATGGACGTCGCCTTCCGAAGCTTCCGCTGGCTCAAGACTTGTAATTGAGATATGAGAGAGAGCTGAGTGACTTGTAATGTGAGATGAGTGAGCTTGAGAGACATGTAATATTGGCCTTGCGCCCCATTGTAATCTATTTTTCAATATCAAAAAAGAGCTTCTTTTGAATAACTTGTATTTTGTTCCCGCTGCTATTATTCAATATCTCTGCATGGGACTTATGTGCGACGGCCCCATCGCAGCCGCTGAAATTGGCCGTTATGGAACTCGCCTTGTACGAGCGCAATCTAGGCTCGTGCAGTATCACGCCTTAGCGAGGACGATCGCTACTACAAGAGCGGGACGTAACATAATGGTATTAGAGCACGACTTTACGTCCTTGGACTATCGATTGAATTCTTTAACTTCGTTGTTTCCGCAAAACTCAGTTGCTTCCGCAAAGTTGATATCGTTGGTGCGCTCTCTCTCAATTGTCCCACGGGATGTCCATACAATAAGTCTATCTATTTTACAAAAGGTAGAAAAATAATTTTTTGAAAAGAAAATAAAAAGATGGTTTACGTAAGCACGGTTGGCTAAGTCGGACTGGGCATATACACCAAGTTGTGTTGACCTTAGAAAAGTCGAGTGCGGGAATTGAATAGTACGAACATGAAACGGATTGAACCTGATTAAGTAAGCATGATGACTATCGATAGGGATACTATCGAACGACGATATCGTCGGTACGATATAGATGAGCGTGCTTGGAAATTGAGGAATGGTTCGAACGGAATTTTTTTTGAAGAAGTCGATTTTGATTCGATCGATAGTGTTGAAGATTTGTTGAATGACTTCATCCCTGAGTGGTATATGCGATAGCCTCAGAGATGTCGATCGATTGAGGATATGGGGTGTCAATGAGTCTATCAGAAAGCATCGCATTATCTAAAGCCGTAGAGTGAGTATCATTGAATAAAGTTTAGCCTTGAAGTTTGACGTGTTGATTCGCACAGATTAAAAATGACGTGCATGGAACATGCACGGGATTGAGGATTGTACGAAGTATGAAACACGAGAATGATTGAGTAGGTGAAGTCGAATCGAGAAAAAGTTAGGGTGTGCGAATGAATGACTTGATCGAGAAAATTGATAAGGATCGTATACAAAAAGTTAGCACAATAGAAAGATAGCATGCATGAAAAGTTGAATTTCGAAGTTACGTAATGACTTTAAGGATTGGATTGAATGTCGTTCGATGAATTGAGTTAGCAAAGGAACGATACAAATTGAGGAAATATGTTGGTCGATGTAGCACCCAGTTTTCCAAATGAGGGTAATTTTGAAATTTTGTGTTTATAATTATTTTAATAATGATATTTAATTCATGATATGATTTTTGGTGATTTTAAATCATTTTAAAATTATTTAAATCAATGACTTATGGTTTTGACGTTTTGCTAGTGAAACCCTAGAGACTGTTTGACCTAGAGCCTAACCATGTGATTATGATATTTTAATGTCATTTTTGGCCTAAGGATATTTTTGCATTTGACCTCTTTGAATTATTTTGATATTATTTTATTATTTATGATATTGTTTTGGAATTATTTGAGTCGGGTTCGAATTTCATCTCAATCTGACTTGTAACGGGGACCCGGGGGTCGTTTGACTCTAGTGGAACCCACACACTAGTTAGACATGGCCCACATGATATTAATTTTAGTCCACATGATAGAAATATTTTAGTTAGAGGTTAGACTAATTATTATGGATAAGGTTAGTGTGATTAGAGACTTTAGAATGACTAATTTAGCCCCAACCAATTAGTCCTTTCCTAATACTCATAGAATAGGTTAGTAGGGGCTTTTGGACTTTTCCTAATAGGACAAAACCACCTTTATGGCCAGCCACAATAAGGATAGGGTTGAGCCTCCCATTTGTCATTATCCATCTATTTTTCTCTCTCTTGTTCTTCTCCAAATTCCTAGAGAGCAATCCCTAGCAATTTCTCCACCAAATTCTTCCATTTCACCACCAAATCTTCTTCTTTCCTTCTCCATTCTAGCCAAGGAGGAAGCTACCCAAGTTTGGGAGGATTCGGAGCTCGTTCGTGTCCTTTTGGAATCTCTACGTGTCGGTGTCGCTCCGGGAAGGTTTTTCTTCGATTCGATCTACCGGGAGGTATAAATCCCTTCTCCTTTTCATTTCCTCATGCATATAGGTCTATTTTGAACCCATAGGAATGACCCCATGGTTGTATCTCCATTTGTGTCCATTTTGTGTCCATTTGGAGGTCATAGGAGTGTCCTTTGTGTTGTGGATGTGTTCATGTTACATATATAGATTTATATATATATATATATATTGTAATGAGAGTGTATCTATATTTATATATGTAATAAATGGTTCATGATGATTATATAATCAAGTTTGTGAGTGTGGTTCCTCATATTATTATTGCTATTATTGTTGTGGATAATTAGGATATATATTGTGTATTCTTTTGGCTCAAACTACCCAAATCCGTCATGATTTTTATCCACATTTTTAATTTCAGTCCTAACTTAGAAATGTCATAACTTCTAGCTCAAAGCTCGGTTTAATCTTCCGTTTTTTTTAAAAGAAGCGTATTGAAGTTAGCTTTCCAAAAATATGTATTAATAGGCCAAATTCTTTCTGTAACTTTCTGGAGATTTATTTGAGTGTCAGCTGTACGAAAGACAAACACGTTCTCGGTGTTTTCGCGATTCCGGGAGTTTTCGGAAACGAAAATGCGATCCGTTTGAAGTTTCGGAAACCTAAAACATAGATCTATAACATACTTTAATCTTAGATTTTAATTCATGCTGAGATGGTACAGTATTGATTATTAGTAGGAGTTACTATTCGGCATATGCATTTTGTGCACCCTTGTGTGTAATATAATATTCTATTTAATTTTAACCCATGTTAATGTATATATATTATGTAATTAAATAGAGAATACAAGCATGAGTAAATGTTTAAATAAATGATGTCTGAGGTGTAAGTATCCTATCTAATGTAAGCATGTATAAGTATGGCTTGTAATGAATATGTAGGTTCCATAGTATGTAATGTATAGTGCATATAGTGGTGCAAAAGAATAAATGAATGATAAATGAATGCAAGCATGAATGTAATGTAATAATAGATATAATGTATGCAATATACAAGTTAATAAGATGTAATGTTCTATGTTAACACAAATTATATATTACCTCATATACCCCTTATACTATGTTGACACTATCACACTTGACACTTTGTTCACTTACACTTTGACACTCTTTGATATGTATATACTATGTATGCCCATTTAACCCTCACTTGCCCCTTTGCCATGTTCACATACACACACATAGCCTCTTACATAAGTATTTATGAATACAGTTAACTTAGCTATGTATGTATATTATATATATGTTAGCATATTGTGTTGTAATATATAAGTTTATATAACCATTTGAAATGCCATGATTATAGACCTAATGTTGAATACCAATATATGCATGTGTATATATGTGTAGGCATATATAGCTTAAAGTAATAGATTACCTAGTGTATATCCAATGTGAATTCTTGCCTATTTGAGTATTGAATAATTGCATGCTATATAGAGTTGGGTGTATATTGGCTTGTATAGCCTTGTATTGATGTGTGCTTGCTAGGATAGTCTTGGTTAGGCCTAGTAAGACTTGCTGGGTTAGGACATGACCTAGTTTGACTAGTGCAGTTGACCAGAGTTGACTAAGGGTTGACTTTAGCCTAGTTTGACCTAGATTCATGTAGAATGCATTGTAGTGCTTTATATTACCCTTCTGGACATATCGTGACTTGTGCTATTCTAATTAGGAGCCAGACACCTTTCCTCGGACAGTATCTTTACCTTGGACATTCAGATATCAGGCGAGTACATTCTCTGATCATTTCATATCCTGCTTAGAATTATTTTCTGCAGTAGATTACTTTACTTGTATTGTCACGTTGGTCACACGGATTGGTACTATATGGTTCCTTTCTTGAGATGTTATCCTTAGGAAGCATCGGGTACTCTATGTTCTGTGCGTTTTACTTTCATAGCGTATCATATGCTTCTTGGTTCTTTGATCACTTACGACATGTACCCTCATGATCGTAGAGTCTTCCTGGAATCTTACACTGTTGGGTTACCTCCAGAATCCCCATTTTTATGGGACTTACACTGTTGGGTTACCCCCAGAATCCCCATTTTTATGGGACTTACACTGTTGGGTTACCCCCAGAATCCCCATTTTTATGGGACTACTATGTATCACCTTCGGGGTCTACCACCCTTCGGGGGCTTATCACCTTCGGGGTCTATCACCTTCGGGGTCTGTTACATAGCATCATATAACATAACCTGGCTGGATCCTTGTGTATTGATCGGGGGTACGGGGGGGAGTATTACATGTTCATATTGTGCTCTGACTCACTAGTCACTGCTAGTTCCCTATGTATAGTAGATATTTCTATTACAGTTCTCTCTCTATTTACATATTGTTTTCTTTCAGTACCTGTATCTTACTTTACTGCATGATTATATTTTCTAACCTGCTATGATCTGTTGAGATGTACTGTACTCGCTCCTGTCCTGACTGGACCTGTTGATAAATTTTATAGATAGCCTGAAGGTTGCCTGCAGCCTAGAGGAGACAGTAGAGGTTGTATAGATAGCTAAGGTTTTTGCTTATAGTTTATTTTCAGTCATCTTGAGTTGTATTTATGGATTACTGTATTTGAGTTTTGAGATGTATTCCGAGTTTGTATCTTAGACACTTAGACTTCTATTTGTTGTATCTCTTTTCGATTTTATGTTTTATCTATCTTCGTTTATGCTCTACCTTAGATGTGATTGAGTTTACATTCGGCTATGTCACCCCCATTCGGGGAGTATAAACTGTTTAGTCTTATACTGCTAGATGCATTGAGACCTAGGACAGCGTTCTACCGTCGACACTGCGGCGTAGGCTGGGCGTTGTTACGTTCTCGTGCCCTAACTCTAGGGTACGGGTCGTGACACGTTTTTAGTGGTGGCCCATGCAGGTCGAGTTTATGTAGTGGTATTCGAACTTGAGTACCACTACAGCCTGCAGTAGGATTAGGATATATTTTGAAGGTACTCAATCACAGTTAGGAACCCTTTAGAGATTCCTGGGACGACCCTTGAGAATCTTATTTTAACTTCGATTTGAAAACTCTCTTTTTCCTTGATTGTTTTATCTTTATTTTCTGTTGTTGAATTTGATGGATTATTGTTGAATTTGGGTTTGTATTTATTGATTTTGATGGAAGATTGTTGAATTTTGAATCTTGACGATTAGCTGTAGCATCCGAGTTTGTATTTATATGATTGAAGGATTTTGTTCATTTTTGAGTTTGATGTTCGTTGATAAATTTGATTTGATTTTTGGGTATTCATTGTTGATTTAATTTAATTTTTGGCAAGATAAAATTATATGGGCTAGGTCATCTATGTTATGGAATCTTGTCTTCTATAGTCACATTAGCCAGCATGGTGAGGACATATAGTCTGACTCTGGATATATTTCTCGGGTGTGGGAATTTAAGGTTTTCGCAGCCAAGCTAGCGGCACCGCAAAAATGTTAAATACCATGATTCTAGAGATATGTGCATAAGTCAAGGGCTCTGTGATTATCGTAGCATTGCTTACTAGTATGACGAGGATTTAGAGTACCATGATTGTGGATAGACGCATATGATTATCAGATTGTACCTTAAATATTTTCGAACATGTTTTCTCTACTTTATTTCAGTCCTTCAAAAAAAAGGGAATTATTAATTGTTTTGTTTTGTTTTGCTTCTCATTATTTAGCTTAGGAGTAACTTTAGCTATTTTATAAACCTTTGTGTAACTTCTTCTATGAATTTCTTCTTAATACAATGAATCGATGATTTTGCTAGACTTTACCTTGGATTTGATATTTTAACTCTGGATTTCAAAATGATTCCTTCTTTTAAACAGATAAGCAAAATAGATTTTATCGTTATTCCATTCTTGCTATTATTCTTGTATTAAATAATAATAAATCGTCTTGATTACACCAATCACCTGTTTTGCAATATTGGTAGGAATCTAATGTTGGTCTTGGTATAGAATCTGATTTTTATATTGGGACATGAGAATATATATATATGAATATATATAGTGGATACTTTTCTGACACTTATGCATGCTACACTTGATTTTCACCTATCTAAATAAATATTAATATGTCGTTGATGTTAAATTTTCAAAACTCCAATATTTCTGATTTTTTGCTTTTCCAGTTTAAATTCGTAAGTTAAATATAAATTTCATGTTATTAGTTATGTTTACATCACTGCACATGTATGTCATACCTAGATTTTCATTTTTAAAAAAAAATTTGTTGAGTTTTGTGTTTAATTTGTCAAATCTGAGACTATGTGCATATTAACCCTTAATACTGGATTTTAAATGTTAGTTCAAATTGTTGTTTTAAATATAATATTTAGAGCTGTGTACATTGTTGTTGTAGGGATATAATGTTAGGTTTCATATTCTTACATGGTAGGTTGTGATAAACATTGAGTTGGTTTTGATGTTCAAATTTCTCCAAAATTCTGAAAACTGAATATATGTTAACATTTTCACATTGATTTCAAATGTTCAATTTCAGATTTAACATGTAATATTGAACTGTATGCGTAGATAAATGTATGGATAGTATGTTAGGGTTTCATTTCTATCATGTTATGATGTATTGGGACCATTGAGATTGGTTGCGATGTTCAAAACCCTAAAATCTGAAACTGTGTTATGTTAATATTGCACTGGTTTAAATGTTAGCATCTTTTCAGATTTTGTATGTAAATGCTGAACTAAAACTGGGTTTAACCTTTCAATACTAAGCTATAACCCTGTATAAGGACACACACACCCTAACTTAATTAGTATACACTGTCATGTAACCTAACCCTTTTTTCCCTCTATGTTATGATTATATATCTAGATAGATATATATAGAGCTTAGGCATACATATTATAATATATAAACATAACTAAGTCTCTACCTTTTTATATATATATGGTTATCCATGCAAGTTGTGATTAAATAGATTGTATATTGTAGATTGTTAACTCATATGCCATGATTAGTGTAACTTGATAGTTATTGTTTGAAATCCAAATCCTCATATACATTTTCATGTATATTCACGTACACACACGCCTACTATCTAACCATATGAACACGTCCCCATACACACAATGCTAGCTTTTCCCTCTCTAACGCTCTCTCTCTATATATATTGTGATTGGATTTTAATGCAAGTGATTTTCAATTCCTTAATTTTTGAATTTGATTTTCTGTACCTTTTTTTTTAAATAATTGGTAGTTGCCTTTATTTTATTTTGATAATGACCAATTTTTATATAGGATGGTAGACAGCCCTACAACCTTGATGATTGTTGTTCCCTTACCTTCCCAATTAAGACACCCTAGATTGTTTGTGTGTTGATACCATAGTACTGTTTTGACCTAGAATGACCAGTGAACCTAGGTGAGACTTCCAACTGCTACAGTATGCCCTGACCTTGTATACTATTCCTTCAAATTGTATGATTTAGATAAAAAAAAATTAGACCTTAATTGTTGGAAAATAGGGACGTCACTCCATTAGTATCAGTTGTAGATATATATGGATTAGTCCTTGATGTGGGGATGTGTGTCTATAAACATGTAGCTTAGGAGATTTAGGAAAGATTATAGTATCAGCCTTGATAGGATGTACTAGTCTTTTGGTGAGTATAAATGTGTTATGAGAGATAGGAGCCTATATGTCTTAGTAATGCATCATTCCTATGGTAATAGAATGTATTAATAGATGGTTAATAGGAAGATAATAGTTTGAGCATACCTATAGCCTATGATCAGTTCCTTTTCATCCTTAGTTAAGACAACTTTAAAATAGGTCCAGTCTCCTGGATATAGGTTCCAGTCCATATTTTATTGAAGTTCCATTACCGCCGTACAGCAGAGTAGTATTAGAGGTATTCCTAGATTGACACTATTTAGACGTCTGTTTATTATTCCAGCGTTAGGAAGTGTTACCTTAGATATTGGGTAGGTTAGAGGCTCTAGAAGGAGTACTATCGATCTTAAATTTCGAGGACGAAATTTTTCTAAGGTGGGTAGAGTTGTAGCACCCAGTTTTCCAAATGAGGGTAATTTAAAATTTTCGTGTTTATAATTATTTTAATAATGATATTTAATTCATGATATAATTTTTGGCGATTTTAAATCATTTTAAAATTATTTAAATCAATGACTTGTGGTTTTGACGTTTTGCTAGTGAAACCCTAGAGACTGTTTGACCTAGAGCCTAACCATGTGATTATGATATTTTAATGTCATTTTTGGCCTAAGAATATTTTTGCATTTGACCTCTTTGAATTATTTTGATATTATTTTATTATTTATGATATTGTTTTGGGATTATTTGAGTCGGGTTCGAATTTCATCTCAATCTGACTTGTAACGGGGACCCGGGGTAGTTTGACTCTAGTGGGACCCACACACTAGTTAGGCATGGCCCACATGATATTAATTTTAGTCCACATGATAGAAATATTTTAGTTAGAGGTTAGACTAATTATTATGGATAAGGTTAGTGTGATTAGAGACTTTAGAATGACTAATTTAGCCCTAACCAATTAGCCCTTTCCTAATACTCATAGAATAGGTTAGTAGGGGCTTTTGGACTTTTCCTAATAGGACAAAACCACCTTTATGGCCAGCCACAATAAGGATAGGGTTGAGCCTCCCATTTGTCATTATCCATCTATTTTTCTCTCTCTTGTTCTTCCCCAAATTCCTAGAGAGCAATCCCTAGCAATTTCTCTACCAAATCCTTCCATTTCACCACCAAATCTTCTTCTTTCCTTCTCCATTCTAGCCAAGGAGGAAGCTACCCAAGTTTGGGAGGATTCGGAGCTCGTTCGTATCCTTTTGGAATCTCTACGTGTCGGTGTCGCTCCGGGAAGGTTTTTCTTCGATTCGATCTACCGGGAGGTATAAATTCCTTCTCCTTTTCATTTCCTCATGCATATAGGTCTATTTTGAACCCATAGGAATGACCCCCATGGTTGTATCTCCATTTGTGTCCATTTTGTGTCCATTTGGAGGTCATAGGAGTGTCCTTTGTGTTGTGGATGTGTTCATGTTACATATATAGATTTATATATATATATATATATTGTAATGAGAGTGTATCTATATTTATATATGTAATAAATGGTTCATGATGATTATATAATCAAGTTTGTGAGTGTGGTTCCTCATATTATTATTGCTATTATTGTTGTGGATAATTAGGATATATATTGTGTATTCTTTGGCTCAAACTACCCAAATTCGTCATGATTTTTATCCACGTTTTTAATTTCAGCCCTAACTTAGAAATATCATAACTTCTAGCTCAAAGCTCGGTTTAATCTCCCGTTTTTTTAAAAGAAGCGTATTGAAGTTAGCTTTCCAAAAATATATATTAATAGGCCTAATTCTTTCTGTAACTTTCTGCAGATTTATTTGAGTGTCAGCTGTACGAAAGACAAACGCGTTCTCGGTGTTTTCGCGATTCTGGGAGTTTTCGGAAACGAAAACGCGATCCGTTTGAAGTTTCGGAAAGCTAACACATAGATCTATAACATACTTTAATCCTAGATTTTAATTCATGCTGAGATAGTACAATATTGATTATTAGTAGGAGTTACTATTCGGCATATGCATTTTGTGCACCCTTGTGTGTAATATAATGTTCTATTTGATTTTAACCCATGTTAATGTATATATATTATGTAATTAAATAGAGAATGCAAGCATGAGTAAATGTTTAAATAAATGATGTTTGAGGTGTAAGTATCCTATCTAATGTAAGCATGTATAAGTATGGCTTGTAATGAATATGTAGGTTCCATAGTATGTAATATATGGTGCATATAGTGGTGCAAAAGAATAAATGAATGATAAATGAATGCAAGCATGAATGTAATATAATAATAGATGTAATGTATGCAATATACAAGTTAATGAGATGTAATATTCTATGTTAACACAAATCCTATATTACCTCATGTACCCTTATACTATGTTGACACTATCACACTTGACACTTTGTTCACTTACACTTTGACACTCTTTGATATGTATATACTATGTATGCCCATTTAACCCTCACTTGCCCCTTTGCCATGTTCACATACACACACATAGCCTCTTACATAAGTATTTATGAATACAGTTAACTTAGCTATGTATGTATATTATATATATGTTAGCATATTGTGTTGTAATATATAAGTTTATATAACCATTTGAAATGCCATGATTATAGACCTAATGTTGAATACCAATATATGCATGTGTATATGTGTAGGCATATATAGCTTAAAGTAATAGATTACCTAGTGTATATCCAATGTGAATTCTTGCCTATTTGAGTATTGAATAATTGCATGCTATATAGAGTTGGGTGTATATTGGCTTGTATAGCCTTGTATTGATGTGTGCTTGCTAGGATAGTCTTGGTTAGGCCTAGTAAGACTTGCTGGGTTAGGACATGACCTAGTTTGACTAGTGCAGTTGACCAGAGTTGACCAAGGGTTGACTTTGGCCTAGTTTGACCTAGATTCATGTAGAATGCATTGTAGTGCTTTATATTACCCTGCTGGACATATCATGACTTGTGCTGTTCTAATTAGGAGCCAGACACCTCTCCTCGGACAGTATCTTTATCTTGGACATTCAGATATCAGGCGAGTACATTCTCTGATCATTTCATATCCTGCTTAGAATTATTTCCTGCAGTAGATTACTTTACTTGTACTGTCACGTTGGTCACACGGATTGGTACTATATGGATCCTTTCTTGAGATGTTATCCTTAGGGAGCATCGGGTACTCTATGTTCTGTGCATTTCACTTTCATAGCGTATCATATGCTTCTTGGTTCTTTGATCACTTACGACATGTACCCTCATGATCGTAGAGTCTTCCTGGAATCTTACACTGTTGGGTTACCTCCAGAATCTCCATTTTTATGGGACTTACACTGTTGGGTTACCCCCAGAATCCCCATTTTTATGGGACTTATACTGTTGGGTTACCTCCAGAATCCCCATTTTTATGGGACTACTATGTATCACCTTCGGGGTCTACCACCCTTCGGGGGCTTATCACCTTCGGGGTCTATCACCTTCGGGGTCTGTTACATAGCATCATATAACATAACCTGGCTGGATCCTTGTGTATTGATCAGGGGTACGGGGGGAGTATTACATGTTCATATTATGGTCTGACTCACTAGTCACTGCTAGTTCCCTATGTATAGTAGATATTTCTATTACAGTTCTCTCTCTGTTTACATACTATTTTCTTTCAGTACCTGTATCTTACTTTACTGCATGATTATATTTTCTAACCTGCTATGATCTGTTGAGATGTACTATACTCGCTCATGTCCTGACTGGACCTGTTGATAAATTTTACAGATAGCCTGGAGGTTGCCTGCAGCCTAGAGGAGATAGTAGAGGTTGCATAGATAGCTAGGGTTTTTGCTTATAGTTTATTTTCAGTCATCTTGAGTTGTATTTATGGATTACTGTATTTGAGTTTTGAGATGTATTCTGAGTTTGTATCTTAGACACTTAGACTTCTATCTGTTGTATCTCTTTTCGATTTCATGTTTTATCTATCTTCCTTTATGCTCTACCTTAGATGTGATTGAGTTTACATTCGGCTATGTCACCCCCATTCGGGGAGTATAAACTGTTTAGTCTTATACTGTTAGATGTATTGAGACCTAGGATAGCATTCTACCGCCGACACTGCGGCGTAGGCTGGGCGTTGTTACGTTCTCGTGCCCTAACTCTAGGGTACGGGTCGTGACAGTCGATGACTTAAGATAAAGGGATGAACGAATACACGAATTTGAGTTTGAGGAATTTGATGTTGTGAATGATTCGAGGGATAATGATCGGACTTGAGTTTGAATGTCGAGGAGACTATCCAGTCGGACGATAGCATCGTTCGTACGACTCAAAATTCGTTGCAAAGGAAGATCGTCAGGTTACGCATATCATCGATGGTATTGAGGCGTATCAAAGATCGATATGCGATAACTCGGGGGCACTCTAATTCGGCGAAAGACGATCGTGCAAGTATTATTGTTCGGTTGGATGCTATACTTAAAATTTTGATTGAGATAAATGTAAGATGAAAATGATCGTGTCTTGATGGTTACGTTGATAATCACAACTTCGACGATCTTGTCTTGTGCGAGTGCAACTCTAGCCTCGCACATGCTTCGCATCGGATTTGGGGTGATCATTCCGCGTGAGCGCTGATATGGTGATTCATGTCGCGAGAATGATCGAACTCGAAAAAATCAGGACGCGGTAACTTTGATTGTCTCGAGTTGTCGGTTTGATGCGAAGGAAAATTCGAGGATGTTAGGACTTGCGATTGATGAATGAAATAAACTTGAGGATTGAGTAGGTCCAATCCGTGTATCGAGAATGAATTAGTCTAGATGCAAAATAAGAGTTATATCTCGATGAGAATGATTATCTCGTGGGAGCGTGCATGGTGATTCATGCCTACCGTGGATAATCTGACTCGCGTGAGATCAGGGCGCAACATATTGTTAAGTCGGACGACCTTGTAATCGATTGTGTGAATTGGTATAGATGACTTAGGGAATGTGGAATGTGAAATTTGGGTTTAGCGATGAATTGTGTCATAGCGTGCTTAACTTGGAGATTGATAGGCGGATTATGTCGAATGTGTTCGAAGAGATAGACTATACGAAATGGCTTGATAAATGAGCGATATGTAACAAGTCGAAAATTGGTTGAACGTGATTTATCGTAGGATGGCTTTGCTGAACGACTCGGACCCTGTGCGGCAAATGTTAGGATGTGTATAGGCAATCTATGCTCGATGTTTAGAAATCGGAGTGATGCGAGCTTGGATAGAAAATCTTGTACTATCAATTTGGTTTAACCTTAGGATGGGATCAATGTTGATATTGTTGTTTGGGAACTATGATTCCAATACAGACGGAAAGACATAGCCTAGCGGTTAGGCAAGACGTCCATGTTATGAGAGTTAGTATTGGTGCGAGTGATCTTGAGGATTGATTGGTTGGGATATTGGTATTGATGAATGGAATGATTCGGGAATATGAAAATACCACTCATGAGCCTCGGCTGATATGCATGTATATCAAGGACGCTTGAATGCGTGCACGATCCGACTCAAGTGGTGATGACGGAATTCGCTATCACGAGGCATGGCTGAAATACATGTATTTTGGGGACTCCTAGAATATGTGCACGATCCAACTAAGTGATACGTTGAATTCAAGTGAGACTTGAGGAACAGGAAAGTGTCGAGGATTTTGAGATTGTAAGTTTTGAAGAAAAGATTGTGGGTAGCACGAGCGTGGCTCGGATTTGAGGGAACGTATAGGAGAAAGTGTGTGCGAGAGTTCTTAAACGTTGAGTAAAAGTGATAAGTCGATAAGTGTACTCAGTTAGTTTCGAGGACGAAACTTTTTCTGAGTGGTGTACGATGTAGTGCCCCATCCCGCTTAGTCAATCGGAGGAATCGAAACGCCGACGACGTTCGGACTTAGCCTTGCAACGGATGCTCGAAGACATCGTTCGGTCGAGACGACCGCTCGTTCAGGTGGGATAGTTTCGGTGAACTTGCCTCATCTTAGCCTTCATATAATAAATCGCATGTTTTCAACTCGCACAATTAGGCTTGATAATAAAAGAGACAAATTCACATAGCTAAAGGGAATAATTCTGACGGGTCAAATTGAGTTAGAATATGGAAAGGTCCAACGGTCGGCTTAGAGTTGGTGCACGACGTGCTTTGAAAATGACACTCGATCCTTCGTCCCGTGGCTTGGGAGAAGGAAAGTTGGTTGAGTAGGCAAAGTTCGCCCGCATAAATGCTTCATAAAGCATGTACGGTCCTATCGTCCAAGGTGTCACGACCCGCACCCGCTTTTTGGATACGAAGCATGTCCAAGCCCAGCTACACATCGAGCGGACTCTATCCCATCTCGAATACGTAAACGATGTCAAGGCTATGGTTTGCCAACTCATGGCAATGTAATCTATATCTCAATCCACAATAGGAATATGAAACATGAATAAACACTATGGGTCGTGGTCTGCAGCCCACTAGCATAAATGTCCGATAAGACTCTAAGGAATATAACAAGAGTCTGCAACTGAAACAAGGAACATGATATCTCATGATAAGGAATGAAAAGCACGAGCGGATAATAAACACAATAACGGTACCTGAATCCCGCAAGAACCACAAATCCTTCGCCATCCAGAACTACTAGCTAACTCCATGCAATCACTAAATCTCAGGAGATCATCAGGTCCTCAGAGGACATAGCAAGATACATAATATACATGCCTATCTAACAATTTTATCATGCGCAAGGAAATAAACAAAAAAGAACAAGGACAATATAAATGACTACAAACACGAACACGAACACAAATACGAACACGAATACGAACACTAGAACAACTACGCGTAAATGAACTGCCGGATGAACGATAATCACGAGATCAATGGAAGAAACCAAACCCTCATCCCGAGTGTGGACTCATGGGTTTGAACTAAGCACTAACCCTCGTCCCGAGTGTGGACTCTCTGGTTAGTACTAACCCTCGTCCCGAGTGTGGACTCTCTGGTTAGTTCACGGCAAGGCACCCTCGTCCCGAGTGTGGACTCTCTGGTGCAAATACTACATCCTCGTCCCGTGTATGGACTCTCTGATGTAAACACCCTCGTCCCGAGCGTGGACTCTCTGGTGCAAGTCAAGTCAAGTCTACACCCTCGTCCCGAGCGTGGACTCTCTGGTGCAAATAATCGACATCCTAGTCCCTAGCGTGGACTCACGGATGTAAACAGATCAAGGAAAACACCCTCGTCCCGAGTGTGGACTCTCTGGTGCCAAGGAAACAATGTCAAGGATTTAGCAGTTCACTTACACGTACTCGTTCTATGACACGACTCAAGCAAGGTACTGACGAGAACTCCAAATGTGAAACACAAGGCCAAAACATGAACATGGCTATAAACAATAAAAACAACTCCACAGAAAAATAACACAAAAAACACATGTCCATAAAAAATCAAATGACTGAAAAATGAAAGAAAATACATGTAAGTAAAACAGTAGAGGAAGGCAAGGGATACTTGCCTGGAGGTTGCACGCAGATTCATGAAATATATAGTCAACCGATAAACCACGAAGTCCAAGTCATCACAACTATCTCCGAAAGCTGAAACAGACAATGCCAACAGTCTCAGAATAGTCAAATTAGCTAGGATTGCCTGTCCTTAAGTCCAATTCTGGACACAGAGACAAAACGGTAATTTCGGACAAAAATGATATCCGTCGTTGGATCCGCTTTGC
Organism: Iris pallida; assembly: GCA_029216955.1. Lineage (NCBI taxonomy): Eukaryota > Viridiplantae > Streptophyta > Magnoliopsida > Asparagales > Iridaceae > Iris > Iris pallida. The sequence continues at coordinate 20,165,515 of JANAVB010004600.1, read as the reverse complement.
ACCGAAAAGCGTGCCAGAGTCAATGTCTCTAAAGTCGTCAAACTATATGTCTATGGATCCAGTTTTCCGATACGAACTCAACCGTATGTCCAGAGTTGGATTACGGCGGGCCGTGCACAAAATCGTCCGTCGAGTGGAACCGTGGGGCCCGCAAAACGGTGATTTTATCAACTGTCTCAGAATCGGACCAAACTTGGCATGCAGGACCAGAAAAATGATATGGTCCTGTTGGCACAAGTTTCGTCTCGATCTGACGAACGTGCACAAAGTAATTAGAGAATTTGTAAAGTACACGATACGGTGAATTTCGACGGATACGCATCAAATTCGTCGTGCACACGCGACCAATTTGAATTCCGCCAAAGCCCACACGACCACGAAGCTGTTAAGCACCTTTTGATGCTTTTGGTTCGCGACCACGTCGCCCGGAATGGCGGGACGCACGTCGTATCGGATGTTTTTTTTAAGTTTTGGACAGATCATGAAAACATGTTTTTGGTCAAATTGCGACACCGATTACTCGACGCTCAGTCGATCAATTCAACTTCCGTAAAAAGGGTCTCCGAGATCTATAGGTCTTCTAGGACTATTTTTAATTGGTTCTTAAAAACTCGTATTATTCGGTTCAGGAGCGGCCTTCCAAGTTGGGTTAAGGGCTGCCTTGATGTTCCATTTTTGGACAGACTATTCTCGACTTTGAGTCGATTTGTCGGGCCGGTCTTTCGACTCCTCTTAATTCTAGTTAATCGGTTCCCTAGAGGGTCGTCTACGGTTTCCATAACACTTTACAAATCTAAAAACGATTAAGGATCGAGGGAGAAATCATACTTTGAAAAGGGGGGGTCGCGACTGGTGATCGGGCTTGGACGGCCTGCACGCGGCTTCTGTTGCCGGTGCTTCTCCATCCGTGGCCGGCCGACGGCCGTCGCTGAAGGCGCACCCAGGGAAGGGGAAAGTGTGGCGAGGCTTCGTTAGGGTTTTTGATGAACTCCTCGATCTTGAGTTATATATGTTCGTGTGTTTGGTTCCGAGCGGAGTCTCGTTCAGTCGCGGGGGAAAGGGTTTCACTCGGGATGGGCCAGGGCTGGGGGCTTTGCTAGGCCGGGCTGGGCTCGAAAAGTTTTGGGGTCGGGCTATTCAAGGCTGGCCTGGCCTGGCCTAGTGGCTGGGCTTATTTCATAATAAAGTATCATCTTATGTTGGTTTCAGAAACATCTGGTGCTGTATTATTTGACTATGATGTGGAAACAGTCTTGTACATTCCTCATTATTTGATGTAAAGACAGTTAGTTAGGCTGGCTGGATATTTAGTCTAGTATTCTAGGTTAAGTAATTATCTGTTTATTTACTACAACTTGAGTTGAGCCTGCCCAACCCAATAATGACCTGGATTTACAAATCAAATCAGTATTCATAAATCCCAAACCAACCTAAACTTGGGCTGTACTAAAACCCAGATCCAACTCGAACCTGACCCAACTTGCCCCAAAACAACCACAAACCAACCCAGTCAAATTCAAATATTATAAATGTACAAGTGTAAATAAATTTTATATATTGCATTTAGATATAGACGCATAATAAACTTCACGAAATATGAAATCAATCCCATAGTTACATATATATACAAAAATACTTGCATTTACCAAACATGTCTATAAGGTCGTATTTGGTCCCATTACATGCCTACCTGGGCTTGGATTTGGTTCGGCCCAGTTCGGACTAACTTGGTTCAACCGGATTCCTGCAAAATCCATAAATCTAATAATAATTAATAAAACTTATTTATAATGGTCGCGCTACAACTTGGCTTGGTTTTCCTAGTTATGACATCTCTATGGCTCGGCCTTCCTTGGCATGGCTAATACACTGGTCAAGGCACGCCACTGCACTATCCGTGCCATGATTCCTAGTCGTCTTGTACTTCAAAACTCCATCATGGCTAAAGTCATCTACCATAATAATTAAATAAATAAACATTTATAAAATTCTAAAATCACTATTTAAATCAAATAAATAATAAAAAAATATTTTAAAAAATTTTTCGGGAAGGGAAGCTACAAATCTACCCACCTTAAAAATAATTTCGTCCTCGAAATTCTAATTCATTACTATGCCATAAAATTCAAAGTCCTTAATCTCCTCGAATTTAATTCCTCGAAATATTTCATGACTTTCTTTAGTCATTTTATAATTCCGAGTACTTGACGACTTCTACCCACCTTTGGTCATACTACTTCTCAAAACACGGTCACTAAAGTCTTATGGTCTTCTAACTAGTTGCTAACAATTTTACTGGGCAGATATCTAGGCATATGGCATGTATAATCCCTTATATCTATAAACAACCAAACACTCAATAGTCAAGCAATATGTACTATAATTTAAGAATTTCTAATGAATTCTAGACAGCACGATTGTTCGTCACTCCGAATTAGGAAGGGACAAGAATCAACGGTACGGAAAGCAAGGAAGCATAATCGAGAGCAAATATAGAGTTTTCAAGAACGTAGAGAATTTCTAGGAGAATTTTCAAGGCAAAGTGGATTGATATTTCTAAGGTCTAGTCAAAGTCGCAGGCTCGTATCAGTACAGTTACGTAATCGATACGATATGCTCTGACCTGCATGGGCCACCAAAAAAACTTGTCACGACCCACACCCGTTTTTCGGATACGAAGCGTCTCCAAGCCCAGCTACGCATCGAGCGGACTCCAGCCCATCTCGAATACGTAAATGATGTCAAGGCTATGGTTTACTGCCAAATCATGGCAATGCAATCGATATCTCAATCCATAATAGGAATATGAAACATGAATGAACACTATGGGTCGTGGTCTGTAGCCCACTAGCATAAATGTCCGATAAGACTCTAAGGAATATAACAAGAGTCTGCAACTGAAACAAGGAACATGATATCTCATGTTAAGGAATGAAAAGCACGAGCGGATAACAAACACAATAACGGTACCTGAATCCCACAAGAACCGCAAATCCTCCGCCATCCAGAACTACTAGCTAACTCCATGCAATCACTAAACCTGAGGAGATCATCAGGTGCTCAGATGACATAGCAAGATACATAATATACATGCCTATCTAACAGTTTTATCAAGCGCAAGGAAATAAACAAGAAAGAACAAGGACAAGACAAATGACTACGAACACGAACACGAACACGAACACGAATACGAACACGAATACGAACACTAGAACAACTACGCGTAAATGAACTGCCGGATGAACGATAATCACGAGATCAATGGAAGAAACCAAACCCTCATCCCGAGTGTGGACTCACGGGTTTGAACTAAGCACTAACCCTCGTCCCGAGTGTGGACTCTCTGGTTAGTACTAACCCTCGTCCCGAGTGTGGACTCTCTGGTTAGATCACGGCAAGGCACCCTCGTCCCGAGTGTGGACTCTCTGGTGCAAATACTACATCCTCGTCCCGTGTGTGGACTCTCTGATGTAAACACCCTCGTCCCGAGCGTGGACTCTCTGGTGCAAGTCAAGTCAAGTCTACACCCTCGTCCCGAGCGTGGACTCTCTGGTGCAAATAATCGACATCCTAGTCCCTAGCGTGGACTCACGGATGTAAACAGATCAAAGAAAACACCCTCGTCCCGAGTGTGGGCTCTCTGGTGCCAAGGAAACAATGTCAAGGATTTAGCAGTTCACTTACACGTACTCGTTCTATGACACAACTTAAGCAAGGTACTGACGAGAACTCCAAATGTGAAACACAAGGCCAAAACATGAACATGGCTATAAACAATAAAAACAACTCCATAGAAAAATAACACGAAAAGCACATGTCCATAAACGATCAAATGAATGAAAAACAAAAAAAATACATGTAAGTAAAACTGTAGAGGAAGGCAAGTTATACTTGCCTGGAGGTTGCACGCAGATCCAACAAATATATAGTCAACCGATAAACCACGAAGTCTAGGTCATCACAACTGTCTCTGAAAGCTGAAACAAATAATGCCAACAGTCTCAGAATAGTCAAATTAGCTAGGATTGTCTGTCCTTAAGTCCAATTCTGGACACAGGGGCAAAACGGTAATTTCGGACAAAAACGATGTCCGCCGTTGGATCCGCTTTGTACCGAAAAGTGTGCCAGAGTCAATGGTCTCTGAAGTCGTCAAACTATTTGTCTATGGATCCAGTTTTCCGATATGAACCCAACCGTATTTCCAGAGTTGGATTCCGGCGGGCCGTGCACAAAATCGTCCGTCGAGTGGAACTGTGGGGCCCGCAAAACAGTGATTTTATCAACTGTCTCAGAATCGGACCAAACTTGGCATGCAGGACCAGAAAAACGATACGGTCCTGTTGGCATAAGTTTTGTCTCGATCTGACAAACGTGCACAAAGTAATTAGAGAATTTGTAAAGTGCACGATACGGTGAATTTCGACGGATACGCATCAAATTCGTCGCGCACACGCGACCAATTTGAATTCCGCCAAAGCCCACACGACCACGAAGCTGTTACGCACCTTTCAATACTTTTGGTTCGTGACCACATCGCCCGAAATGGCGGGACGCACGTCATATCGGATGTTTTTTCAAGTTTTGGACAGATTTGAAAACATGTTTTTGGTCAAATTGAGACACCGATTACTCGACGCTCAGTCGATCAATTCATCTTCCGTAAAAAGGGTTTCCGAGATCTATAGGTCTTCTAGTACTATTTTTAATTGGTTCTTAAAAACTTGTATCATTCGGTTCAGGAGCGGCCTTCCAAGTTGGGTTAAGGGCTGCCTTGATGTTCCATTTTTGGACAGATTATTCTCGACTTTGAGTCGATTTGTCGGGCCGATCTTTCGACTCCTCTTAATTCTAGTTACTCGGTTCCCTAGAGGGTCGTCTACGGTTTCCATAACACTTTATAAATCTAAAAACGATTAAGGATCGAGGGAGAAATCATACTTTGAAAAGGGGGGCCGCGACTGGTGATCGGGCTTGGACGGCCTGCGCGCGGCTTCTGTTGCCGGTGCTTCTCCATCCGTGGCCGGCCGACGGCCGCCGCTGGAGGCGCGCCCAGGGAAGGAGAAAGTGTGGCGAGGCTTCGTTAGGGTTTTTGATGAACTCCTCGATCTCGAGTTATATATGTTCGTGTGTTTGGTTCCGAGCGGAGTCTCGTTCAGTCGCGGGGGAAAGGGTTTCACTCGGGATGGGCCAGGGCTGGGGGCTTTGCTAGGCCGGGCTGGGCTCGAAAAGTTTTGGGGTCGGGCTATTCAAGGCTGGCCTGGCCTAGTGGCTGGGCTTATTTCTTAATAAAGTATCATCTTATGTTGGTTTCAGAAACATCTAGTGCTGTATTATTTGACTATGATGTGGAAACAGTCTTGTACATTCCTCATTATTTGATGTAAAGACAGTTAGTTAGGCTGGCTGGATATTTAGTCTAGTATTCTAGGTTAAGTAATTATCTGTTTATTTACTACAACTTGAGTTGAGCCTGCCCAACCCAATAATGACCTGGATTTACAAATCAAATCGGTATTCATAAATCCCAAACCAACCTAAACTTGGGCTGTACTGAAACCCAGATCCAACTCGAACCTGACCCAACTTGCCCCAAAACAACCACAAACCAACCCAGTCAAATTCAAATATTATAAATATACAAGTGTAAATAAATTTTATATATTGCATTTAGATATAGACGCATAATAAACTTCATGAAATATGAAATCAATCCCTAGTTACATATATATACAAAAATACTTGCATTTACCAAACATATCTATAAGGTCGTATTTGGTCCCATTACATGCCTACCTGGGCTTGGATTTGGTTCGGCCCAGTTCGGACTAACTTGGTTCAACCGGGTTCCTGCAAAATCCATAAATCTAATAATAATTAATAAAACTTATTTATAATGGTCGTGCTACAACTTGGCCTGGGTTTCCTAGTTATGACATCTCTATGGCTCGGCCTTCCTTGGCATGGCTAATACACTGGTCAAGGCACGCCACTGCACTATTCGTGCCATGATTCCTAGTCGTCTTGTACTTCAAAATTCCATCATGGCTAAAGTCATCTACCGTAATAATTAAATAAATAAACATTTATAAAATTCTAAAATCACTATTTAAATCAAATAAATAATAAAAAAATATTTTGAAAATTTTTTCGGGAAAGGAAGCTACACAAGGCTTGGCATAGCCTTGGCTTGCCCTATGAGTAAAGTTGTATTGCACGGCTTGTGGCATAAGTCTAGGCACTCCAAATAACTTGGTTGTTCGAAGTCGAACGCGTGCACGATACGTTCCCACGATGCAAAGCTTGACGCAGCCTTTACTCGTCATGTTGTTGCAAAGTAAGTTAGGCAAGTTATGTTAAGCTATCAGGAGTAGTAGCAGACATGCTCCTTTGAGTTCTACGGTCGGGTATAACCACATAGTCTCACGATCGTAAGGCCCGTCATATAGAGTATGACTTGGACGATGGTGTCACATAGAGTTTTAAGTTGGTTTGAGATACGATGGCACGAATTTAGTATTTTAATGCACGGGCCACGGTTGTGTCATTGAGTTTGGAAAGTGTTTCGATAGTTGTTCTTGGTTGAGTGAAATGATAGGGAAAGAAAGAAAGAATGCTCGCGACTGGGTCATCGAGGCAAGAAAAAAAGAATGCTCACGACTGGGTCGTTGAGGCAAGATAGAAGAATGCTCGCGACTACGGGTCATCGAGGCAAGATCTCAGATGTGAGATGTTTTGAACTTAGCCCTGAAAGAGATGGTGACACTAGAAGTAGCTTTGACTGTGTGAGACGTCAGTTTGAGTCGAGTCTTGCATGGTCATTGGACAACTTGTACAAGGTAAAAAAAAATCTGTTTCTCGAACGGCGACCCCGGCGGCCCAGGGGAACCATTGCGATGGAGACATTCATAGCTATGCTGGATGACCGCACGGGCTAGGCGGGGACTTGCAGCAGAGCTAGCTACTCGCGCTGGCAAGGAGCGTCCGTCTAATCAAAAGCTAAAAAGGAGTCCATTATAGCGCTGGGCCCTAGTGACTAGTTCATATAGATGAGTCGGCATGGGTGGCGATCCACGTGTATGCCTTTGGATTGAGTCGAGTATTGAGTGTAGTATATCAAAGAAGTTGAGTTGAATGTGTGTGTACAGTTGGAACACAAAATGTTGGGCCTAAGATTTGGCTGCAACGTTGTCAGCCCCAGTTTTTCAAAATTTTTGTTAATCAGTATTAAATTGCCCATTAATGATTATTTTAGTATTAAAATATTTTATAATAATTATTAGGAATTTTTTGGAATTTTTTAATTATTTTAAATGATTTTTAAAGGGTTTTAAATTACTAAAATATCAGTTTGCAAATGTTTCAAATGTTTTAAATAAGTTCTGTAATTAATCCAAATGTTTTAATATCGTTTTGCAATTATCTGAATTGTTATTATTAAGAGTTTGCAATATTCAGAATTGTTTTAAATACTTTTTGCAATAAACCATTTGCCTTTTGCAAATATATTTTGCAAATATTACTCGCGGGAGTCAATTTGCAAATTGTAATTTGCATTTGACTGGGGAGGGACCTAAGCGTAATTCCTATTTTTCCTAGGGGCCTTAGCCTAATTCTACCGTCACCCCCCCCACGTTCTAGGACACGTCGACGACGACCGGGGGAGGATATTTTCCGGCAAACCCGGCCGTCTCCGCCGCCTCGAAACCCTATATAAAGACCCCCCTCGACGGCCAGAATCACCCCACACCGCCCAGAACCACCACGACCCCGTCCTGACTCTCTTCTTCCCCAATCACCCTCGCCGGAACCCTAGCTCCGACGAACCCCGTTCTCCCCATCCCGACGACCCCGCTGTGAACCACCACCACCAATCGGTTCGCCCTGACGTGCTGGACGCAGCGCCACCGGAGCGCTACCATCCCGACGCCGTTCCTCGCCGTTCGCCGCCTCGAAACTCCCCTCAAACCTCGGACACGTAAGTTGCAGTCCCAACTTCGTGTCGTGCGTGTCTCGAACTCGCGCGTAGCGTTCGCCTGGACACGAGCAACATAGTGGTGAGTCTGGACACGTAGAACTCGACCTGTGCGTGTCGTGCGTAGCACGGACACGAGAAACCCTGTGTCCCTAACTGTCCGGACACAGGACTGTGTTATATTATTTTTTTTATCATTTAAATCATTTAAAACCTAATAAAACTAACCCAACCCTACCCCTAATACGAAGCACGAGCTGGCCCACTGGCCAGCGCGCATTTCTTAAAACCCCCCCCCCCCCCCCCCGCTGCTGGGCTGAGTTCGAGCCCCCCCCTTTCTTTCCTTCTGTTTTCTTTTTCTTTTTCTTTTTCTTTTTTCTTTTTTCTTTTCTTTTATTGTTTTATATATATATATATATATATATATATATATATATATATATGTATATATATATATATATGTATATACTAGTATATATGTATATATATACTGTTTTAACAGTATATGTATATATGTATATATATTTTATGGTTAGTAAATTCTATATATATATGTTAGTATTTATATATATATATATATATATATATATATATATATATATATATATATATACACATATGTATATATATTTTCTTGTCTATGTATATATATTATTATATATATATATACTTTACAAATTAGGTATTTTCTTGTGTATATATATATATGTACTTTTGGCATAGGTATGTAAATATTCTTTTATATAAAATTTACCTTATTAAAATAATAATAAATATTTTGCACTATTACCAACTAGTATTTTTATTGTATTTAAATTACTGCAACCATTTTGATGTCCAAGCCTAGCATGGGTATTTGGGCTCAAATGTGTTTTCACACATTCAAGACCTGTACAAGTCATATTGGACTTGATTCATGGCCTTGGGTCCTGTATTTGAACTTTGGTTCAAATTATGTACATGGACAAAATATGCAGATAATTAATTATTGTGTGCCTTGCTGTTTTTGTTTTTCTAAAAATACTTAAAGTATTGCTAAAATTATGGAAAAATAGTTTTTAGATACTTTGTTAAGTTAGCTAATTTAGTATAATTTTTGTAGTATTTAAATTACTGTTTTGCCCCTAGTTTGGCATATGAAACCAGAACTCACTTTCTGTATATTTATGAAAACTGATTTTTCTAAAATATTTCTGTTGGGTAATAAATCCCAGAAAAATTATAATAAATTTCTATAATTAACAAGGTTTCTGTCAGTATATTATTTTGCATTCATTGGAGATTTCTAGTATTTTCTAAAATTGTTAGAACACAGTGCACAGAATGTTTATTTTACTAATAATTATGGCTAAGTCATGACTTGTGATTTTTGTGTATTTCTAGTATTTGGATTGCTAACCAACCTTAATATGGGAGACACATGTGTTAGTTTAGATGCCAAATCACTTCACTTTGAACCCCTAGGCTAAGTTCACCTAGCCAATGTCCAATTTGGCCTTCTCACATCACTAGTGTATTTATATTGTCTTGTAACTTAGAGTCTGAGTATATATATGTTTTCAGTGCCAGGACACTCTACATCTTAGCTTTATTGTCATTGCATTGCTTTGCTCCAGGCAAGTACATCTACAAACTCATTTACTGTCTTTTAATGTTAAGTACATGTGACAACCTTGTGAATTACCATTAATCCAGCTGCAAGTCTTTTGTTAATTATACATGTTAAAACACTGTTATGTGATAAAAGAATGTTAATCAACCCATGTGAATGCTGATCCTTGGGGTAGCAAGTCAAATCATAACATGTTTCATACTATTGCCAGTTCCCACCATGCTTTACACTATTTCCCGTATCTTTTACATGATGATTACTGGGTTATGAGAGAGTTGATAGTATAGTTACTGGACTCGTGGAATGTACTCACTTACATTGCAGTATGCTAATTGTGTAGTTTCTGGACTTGTGGAATGTACATACGTACATTGCAGTAAACTAGCAGTGCGGTTTCTGGACTTGTGGAATGTACATACGTACATTGCAGTAAACTAAGAATGTAGTTTCTGGACTTGTGGAATGTACTTACGTACATTGCAGTAAACTAACAATGTAGTTTCTGGACTTGTGGAATGTACATACGTACATTGCAGTAAACTAGCATAGCACTTATTGACCGATCTCATACAGGCCCCAGTTTTAATACATAATGTACACATGCCACAATTGACAAGAGTGTCTTAAAATGATAATCAAGATATACCATGATTTCCCGCTTTATATGATTTACCATGATTCCAGTATGTCTATTTTTCAGTCTTATCATACCATGTTCCTGTTGTACATCTCTTGCATTATACATTCAGTACTTTAGTAGTAGAGGTTGTACTTGCTCCCGTCCTGACAGGATAACGTTGTAGGTATTTTGACCGAGGAAGAAATGCTTTGTGACCCGTACTATGGAGCTCCAGTTGAGGATATTCCAGCAGGGAATCCTGCTTAGCTGCTTAGTTTGACTTAGTGTTTGGTTATTATCACAGTCGCTGTTTTGTACCTTTAAACTGGACCTTGTCTCCAGTACTACTTTTGGTTGTGTACTATTTATAACAAACTTAGTGGTTTTTTTTCATCTATCTATATAGAAGCTGTGTTGTGATCATTCTTAAACTATCTTAATTATTAGCACATTTATCATTATTACCTGACTGTCTAGAACAGCTTACTGCGCTTTATCTTAAGCGTAGGCTGGACATGGCTCGGCCCGGCCCAACAATTTGGGTAACGGGTCATGACAAACGTAGGCGACGTATTTCGGCACGAGATGTGGCATCGAGTCTTATGTTGTCGGCATATAAGTTGCATGGTTATGGTTGAGTCGGTTGAGTTTAAGTCAGGAAACCGCCGCAAGGCAATGTTGTTTGAGTGACACTAAGATTCACAAGTCTTGATTGGGTCAGTTGGTGATCAAAATAGCAAGGGCCGCGAGGCGGCGATATGGTTGAGTCGTACATAGTTGCGAGGCACGGCACAAAGGATTTGAAGCACGGTCACACGAAAATGTAGCCTCATCGCGTAGTTGCGTCTCTGATTATGGTCGTAAGGCAAACACGACTCGATAGGTTAACGTTGAATGTTGCAAGCACGGGATGGTCTAAAGACACAAAATAGCCAAGGCGCCAGTCCTAAAATAATCCTAAGGCAAGACTAGAAAGACAATTGATAAGAAGTGACTACGTTGCACAAAGTAAATCAAACGTGTTGGGTTTGTATGGGTGGACGAGGAGCTCATTCCACCAGTACAGTTGAGTACTGACACCCACATAGTTTTTATGTGCAGGCACAGGTAGAAGCTCGTGGTGCGGAGCTCGCTTGGATGCGTCGAGGCACGGAGTTCCTTAGCGATTCATAACGTGCGGCCGCATGGAGTAAAAACTTATACGGAATATAATGTATGGACGTCGCCTTCCGAAGCTTCCGCTGGCTCAAGACTTGTAATTGAGAGATGAGAGAGAGCTGATTGACTTGTAATGTGAGATGAGTGAGCTTGACAGACTTGAAATATTGGCCTTGCGCCCCATTGTAATCTATGTTTCAATATCAATAAAGAGCTTCTTTTGAATAACTTGTGTTTGGTTCTACTTTCCGCTGCTATTATTCAATGTCTCTGCATGGGACTTCTGTGCGACGACCCCGTCGCTGTCGCTGAAATCGACCGTTATGGAACCCGCCTTGCACGAGCGCAATCTAGGCTCGTGCGGCATCACGCCTTAGCAAGGACGATCGCTCCTACGGGAGCGGGGCGTGACATTCCCTTCCTTAGAGGGTAAGTGAATTTGTGGAGGATGGACTACATCACATCCAACCCGCGAGCGAGTTCGCGATTTAGTGCGCGTTTATTTGTCGCGCACTTAGCACGCTTGTGCGCCGCAGTCCGAACCAAGGATATAAAGGTAATTTTTTATCTCATTTTTATTGTTTATTATTTATTTTTTTGGTTCGGTTGTCTGGTCTTCCACAGACCTGTTACCACATAATCCCGTTACGGGATTTGTGGATCGCGGAGATAGTTCTAGCCACGTACAAAGAAATTTGATTTTAAAAATCAAATCAGTTGATCTGAGCTTCATGTTACTCCTCACAAGACACATGTCAGAGTCAGGGCATCCCAATCAGATTGAGTGGGATGACAGTTTCTCAGTCTGAATCTGTAAAATGAAAATTTCGATCAAATCACACATCGCAGTATACTAGGCCTTCTAATTCTTTAAGGGGCTTATCCAAAAGATTCGCGATATAACTAGGAAGACGTTTCAAATACCACACATGAGTCACTGGGCAGGCGAGAAAATCAAGGGTTTGTTTTACTTTTTCGAGAGATCGGGGGACACCCCTTTTTTCTTCTCATTCGAGATATTCTGGACAATTAACCGACCTATTACTGTACTGAACTGATCCCATTTTTTATTTAAAAATGACTTAAATAGAATTTCGTTTTTGAATTAAGTTACACGACACAGTGAGTTCTTATTACTATTTTATTCAACTCACGAATTTCACAATGAATCTGTTGACCCGAAATCACAGGATTGGTCGATGTCACAGCTAATGAGTCTATTTTTTTTCCACCTATGTAACTCTATTTTTTTTTAGCGCCATCCATCTATAATGATTAATGAATTAAGAACTTTCTTGAAAAGATACGAAAAATCTTTTCTCTCTCTCTGGTTCGAAATTCTGTTCGCGCAGAAGAGAAAGATCACAACCAGAACATTTCTCCTCTCCTCCGTCCAACTCCTTCTCTGGGCAAGGGGGCAAGGCTGTGATCGATCGAGGGATTCACTACCGAGTGCACGGTACTGTGGATCGAAGGATTCGTTGTATCTCGAGAATAGATCGCCTGGAAACCGCTGCATGATTGTGGGGACAAAATTCTACTTTAAGGACAGCGTTGTAACGTATCTCGAATTCTAAACTCTTAATTATTGTTCTTAATTTTAATTCTTCTGATTGCATGCGTTAGAAATTCTGTCTATTAATTTTCAACAATATATATAACGGATCGGGATAACCACTCTCGCGTGTTTCTTGAAATAGCAGCTGTTGGATTGTATTTTTTGACCCTTCGGATTAGATATTTAAACTATACAATTTTTTGAGAAATTTTGATATAACCTGAACGGTGGTCAATGACCATCCTCTGGCAAACTATATTCGGAAAGGTAGAAGTCCACTCTCGCGTGTTCCCCGTCATGGCCTTTCCCTCGTTGTCTATCAGTTACAGTTTGCTTATACGGTTCAATATCTAACGCGCACGAAATGGTAGCATAGAAGAATTTGAAATATCGTCAGCCATCTTTGACCAAATTGCAGTTAGCCCTTTGCATGACCTGAACTTCACCTTGAAATTTTGGAGCCATCACCTTCTTGAGAATGCCTACGAACAGGGTGTTGGGGTAGGGGAGAAAAAAATAAGGGAGAGAAATTTAGAAGAAAAATTAACGTGGGTTTCACTCAAAAAAAATTTAGTGTAAAAAAGTGAAGAGAGTTGAGAGGATTGTGAGAGAAATTATCGAACTACCCTTCGTATCAATTATGATTTTTAAAAAAATAAGGCTTAAATGGTAATTATATATTTTTCCACAAACAAATAAAATATTACCTTTAAAAAAAAATTTCCTACTTTTTTATTATCCAAACAAGTGAAAGAAAAATTAGCTTTACCTTCATTTTATTCAATTTTTCTATTCTCCTAAAAAATTATTCCCAAACATATACGTACTTTTTTTTTCCTCGAGTCCATTTTTGTTCATACACCAAAACTAGGGTGTTTGTCCACTCTCTAACAAAAAATTGACACGTGTCAAATCCATTCAACATAAATCACTTTGGAAGTGGTTTTGTAGGAGCATCTCCAACCCTATCGTCTTGTTAGGTGTTGTGAGTCTTAGGTGGCTCCTATGTGGCATGAACCACAAGACAATGTCTTGTTTATGTGGCAAAACTATATCTCAAAAGACAATGAGATAGAAAAACTCTCTCCAATGCAAAAGCATTGAGGAGACAATAAAAAGTATTTTTTCCAACTTTCAAGGCAACTCCACTTCTTCAACTTTTTTATAAATATTTCTATTCATAATTGATGATGTGGAGACAAAGTCATTGTGAAGTGCATTGTCTAGATCTAGACAACCAACTTCACATTCTCCTTGCCATGTCATTGCCATGTCAACTTCATGTTTTATTCTACATTTGCATTGGAGAAAAATTTTTGGAATGAAAGTTTGTCATTCCTATGTGGCAACCATTTTTTCTAAACTCACAATAGGGTTGGAGATGCTCTTAAAAACTCCAACCCTATTGTGAGTTTGAAAAAATGGTTGCCACATAGGAATGACAAACATTTTTTTCAAAAGTACTTCTCCAATGCAAATGTGAAATAAAGTGTGGAGTTGACATGGCAATGACATAACAAAGACAATGTGAAGTTGGTTGTCTAGATCTAGACAATGCACTTCACAATGTCTTTATATCCACATCATCATTTGCGAATAAAAATATTTATAAAAAGAAATGGAAGAGTAAAAGTTGTCTTGGAAGTTGTAGAAAATTACTTTGTATTATTTTCTCAATACTTTTGCATTGGAGATGACTTTTTAAACTCATTGTCATTTGTGAATATAATCTTGCCACCTATACAAGACATTGTCTTATGTCCCATGCCACCTAAGATTCACAATACAAAATAAAACAATAGGGTTGGAGATGCTCTAAACATTCAAAATGGTTTTGACTAAAAAAATTGACACGTGTCAATTTTTTATTGAAGGATGAACAAATATTCAAGTTTTGATAGGTGAATAAAAATAAATTCTTTTTCCTCCTCCTCCACAGGGACCGTCTAGTCTTAGCTAGTGACCCACCCTTAAGGGGGCGTGTGGTATGCGGAATACTATATAGCCGGGAATTCTATATTTACGGGAATCAATTTCAAGGAATTAAATTTCCTGGAAAATTACATTCCCATGTTTGGTGACAATATAAATATTTCCGAAAAAAATAAATAATAAAAAATAATAATAATGAAAAAAATGAACAAATATAAAAAAAATCGGTAAAAACGACAAAAAATCGGTAAAAACGAAAAAAAATGGTAAAAACGAAAAAAATCGGTAAAAATGACAAAATAACAAAGAACGACAAAAACGATGAAAAACGACAAAAAATCGGTTAAAACGACAAAAATGACCAAAAAGCGACAAAAAATTTATAAACGACAAAAAATAACAAAAAAGGGGTAAAAACGACAAAAATAACCAAAACACGACAAAAACGACATAAAATCGGTAAAAACGACCAAAAAACCAAAATGCGGCAAAAACGACAAAAAAATAACAAAAAATCGGTTAAAACGACAAAAAATAACAAAAAATCGATTAAAACGACAAAAAATCGGTTAAAACAACAAAAAATCGGTTAAAACGACAAAAAAAAAACCAAAAAGCGACAAAAACGAAAAATATTCGATAAAAAAGACAAAAAGGACAAAAAAATCGGTTAAAACGACAAAAAATAACCAAAAAGCGACAAAAATGACAAAAAATCGGTAAAAGCGACAAAAAAAGCGAAAAAAAAAGACAAAAAAACGATAAAAATCAGTAAAAATGACCAAAAAAGCGACAAAAAAGGACTAAAAATCGGTAAAAACAACAAAAAAAACTAAAAAACAACAAAAAAATCGCTTAAAACGACAAAAATTGACAAAAAAGCGACAAAAAGGACAAAAATTGTGTAAAAAACGACAAAAAATAATCAAAAAGTGACAAAAAAAACAAAATGGGTAAAAACGACAAAAAATCCCTTAAAACGACAAAAAAAGGATAAAAACGACAAAAAATTACAAAAAAGCGATAAAAACGACAAAAAATAATCAAAAAGTGACAAAAAAAAGGGTAAAACCAACAAAAAAATCGCTTAAAAACGACAAAAAATGGGTAAAAACGACAAAAAATGACAAAAAAGCGATAAAAACGACAAAAAATAATCAAAAAGTGACAAAAAAAAGACAAAAATGGGTAAAAATGACAAATCGCTTAAAACGACAAAAAATTAGTCAAAACGACAAAAAACGACAAAAAAGCGATAAAAATGACAAAAAAAGAAAAGAATGTTCAAAACTAATCAAAATTGATCAAAAAAGAAGAAACAAATTTAGACAATTTTTTTTTTGCCCGGACAAAAAAAAAAAATACCTACCTATTCTCACGGGATAGAATTTCCATGTTTTGTGGGTAAACTATTTACCCGGGTATTTATAATTCTCGAAAATAAATTTTTTATAAGCCAAACAAACGTGGTAATAGATTTCTGTCTTAAATTTTTTTGGGAATAAAAAAAATACCACGTACCAAACGTCCCCTAAATGGCAACTACAGTTCATGATGTTTTGTGAATTGTAGGTGGATGTACGTTGTCGGAGATAAACTAGCTTCTTGTGTGGGTCATGATCTAGGTCATGAGATACATAGTTATAGAAAATTGGAGCAATGCATGCTCTCTTCGTAAAAAAAAAAGTGTAAGCATAAATATACAAGGGGGCCTCGAACCCTACAGAAATTATATCATTTTAAAGTAGTTCAATAAAGTCAAATGGTAAATAAATGTTGTTAGTTGAGGATATAATTGGTGAAGTTTATATTTTTTTTATTTTCCTTCCTTCCACTTTTTTTTCCATACCAAACAAAGTAAAATATATCACTTCCATTTTCCTTCCATTCTACCAAACACAAGAAGAAAATAGTCTTTCCTTTCTATATGGATGAAAAACAAATGTTTCTGATTTTTCTTTCTTCCACCTTTTTCATGCTTCCTACCAAACACAGCTTAAATATATTCAATAGATTTTTTTTTTTTTTGAAATCCCCCACACACGTCAATTGGGGGACTCGAATCTTGTCAGTCCCTCCAGATGTCCGCTCTAATACCAATCATACTAATTATTATTAAATAAGATTATAATGAAATATTTATTTATAAATTATTAATTAAAATTATAGTTATGATTAATAAAGGTATAAATTATTAATTAAGATTATTATAAAATATTAAAATAAAATTATAAATTAATAAATTATTAATCAAGATTATAGTTATGATTAATAAATTATTAATTAAGATTATGATGAAATATTAATTAATATAATTAATAATTAATTTTTTTAAGTGACGGACATTTTATTAATTAAGAATAAAAAATTTATATATAAAATAATAACTAATTATTACTTAATTTTTAATTATTTAATTATTAATTAATATTAATTAAATATTTAATAAAGCAATAAAATTATTTTAAAAAACATCCAACTTTCTTTCTTCCAAATACAAAATTTGGATTGGTACCCACTTTCTATATACAACCCCAACTCCAACTAAAAATAGAATTCATCCAAATCCATAAAATCTTAAATTTCAGCTCCAATACGATTTACCAAACAGGTCCTAGATTACTGAACGCATAAGTAGCTATTTTCTCTACTTATGTATGTCATATAGAAATTAGGATTATTTAGTTTTATGGTCTCATATAATATCCCAAAAAAAATCATATTGTCCAAGTATATGAATCTCGTCGCGACGGTTGACTTGTGTTGAAGTAGAGACTAAACTCAACTTTCCAAAAATATACAAGATCCTGAACATAAACGTGAAATTTGAATATTATAGAAACCTAAACGGAATCTAACCGAACAGTCCGGTCCGTCCAAGTCAACTAGCATGACGAAATACAGACCCCCTTTTGAAGGATATGAAGATCTAAACGTAAATATCCCTAAAACGTAAGTATCACGAACAGAAGAGAAGTCGTGTTAGTGATCATGAGTGATGCACTGGCGGTTTTGGCATCGGCATCATCCATGCATTTGCATGCCCAAGTCGAGCACACAGATGAATAATAGCTGGATGATTTTGTCCTATTACTTTCATTTGTGACTGACAACCTTCAACTTATCGCAGAATTTGATGATATATATATATATATATATATATATATATATATATATATATATATTTTTGATGATATATATATATATATATATATATATATATATATATATATATATATATATATTTTTTTTTTTTTTTTTGATGATATATATATATATATATATATATATATATATATATATATATATATATATATATGGTCCCTGACGAACCTAAACGCGGGTCTCCACTGTATGTGGTCCTCGAGCATAAGAGAAGAAGAAAAGAAATGAAAGCGTCACCTGCTTTTTTTATTTAGGAAGGAATGACTTATGCTTGTTGTTTTTTTAACTTAGTAAAAATTATTGGAACGACACTATAATAGACACGATATATATCAAACCTACTCTTTGACACCCACGAATGCACAGTCGGCACCAACGTCAGAGGACTGCGGAGGCCAGGCTCCACAGAGGAGGAGGAGGAAGAAGAGACGGCGACGTTGTTGTAGTCGGAGCACATACTGTGCACCTGCAGATGCCAAATAAGTTTTTTCGTATATATCCAAGATAACAAATACTTGTCCTTTCTTTAAATGGCACTTGGAGTGGGATGATATAGGGTCAGCAATGTTAATATTCTGTCATGGGAGAATATTAAATTTATAACATCCAATATTTTATATACATACTAGTAAATGCACGTATAAAAACATATAATAAAAATATTATTCAATTATAGCTATATATTTTTTCTAATTTATATGGTTAAGGTGGACCGTGGGAGGTACGATCGTTACAATTTTCTAATTAAAGTAACGAGCATGGAACACCGAATGTTTCATGGTAGCTTGCTGCCACGTTGACCTTATCATAACCCCCAAGGGATAATGGCAAGCACTGACAAATAATTTTACTTCCATTGACAAATGAGCAATGTCATCGTCCAACTGATCATTCTGACTAATTAAGTCAATTCAGCTACTGTTGAATTAAAGTAACGATCATACAATTTGCTGACACATGCAAACCATACAACTAAAATTTCACTTTTCTTCGAGTTCAAATCTTTCAATATATAA
The DNA here is from genome assembly GCA_029216955.1 of Iris pallida. NCBI lineage: Eukaryota > Viridiplantae > Streptophyta > Magnoliopsida > Asparagales > Iridaceae > Iris > Iris pallida. The sequence goes on along the minus strand of JANAVB010004600.1, from coordinate 20,146,483 downwards.
TATTATAAGAAGCCAACAACAATACCAACACAAAACACCCTTTTCCTACTATATATAGCAATTGTGTTCAAGTTGAAGTCACCAAATTAAGTAAAGCATTCTAATCTGTAATGGAAGCTGTCGCAATGGATAGGATGATAAGATTGGCGTCGGAGAGGACGGTGGTGATGTTCGGCACGAGCAACTGATGCATGTGCCACCGCCATGCAGTCAAGGCGCTCTTCTGCGAGATCGGGATCGATGTCGCGGTCTACTATCTCGACGAGCAGCCTATGGGGAGGGAGATGGAGAGAGCACTAACTAAGTGTCTCGACGGCAAGCTTCCGGTCCCAGCCGTGTTCATCGGAGGAGAAGCTGATCGGGTCCACCGACAGGGTCACGTACGTCGCTTCATCTCGGGGGCAGCCTCATGCCGCTGCTGAGGGGTGCAGGAGGCCTCTAGCTTTAGATCAGAGCCGGCCCTGAACAATTGGAGGTCCGAGGCAAATTTTTCTAAATTGGTCCTATACATAATGTAAAAAAAAGTATAAATAAAAAACGTACGTCGCTTCATCTCGGGGGCAGCCTCATGCCGCTGCTGAGGGGTGCAGGAGGCCTCTAGCTTTAGATCAGGGCCGGCCCTGAACAATTGGGGGTCCGAGGCAAATTTTTCTAAATTGGTCCTATACATAATGTAAAAAAAAGTATAAATAAAAAACGTACGTCGCTTCATCTCGGGGGCAGCCTCATGCCGCTGCTGAGGGGTGCAGGAGGCCTCTAGCTTTAGATCAGGGCCGGCCCTGAACAATTGGGGGCCCGAGGCAAACTTTTCTAAATTGGTCCCATACATAATGTAAAAAAAAGTATAAATAAATTTTTTTTTGTTGTAATCAAGATTTGAACCAAGGACCTCTTAAATACAAGTCTAGCATTGTAACCACTACACCACAATACTTTTTGTTACAAAAAAGGCACATGATGCATACTAGTTCTATTATAGACAGATCCATATTGGTGCCCCCTTTCGTCAAGGGGCCCTGGGCCGTCGCCCGGCCTGCCCTGGGCCAGGGCCGCCCCTGCTTTAGATGCATGTAGTTGCACATGCAGTTTGATCACAGTGTTAGTTTAGTTATAAACTCTTTGTGTACATCATTACTGACATGTGTCTATTAATTGTAGGCCTGTCAATGGTAGCTTATTGGTCGGATATTGGCATTACCATATCCGAACCATTAACTATCGGATATATCCGATAACTATCCGATATCCGATCGGATATAAGCTTTGGTTACCGTATCCGTTACCGATAATTTTAACGGATATCGGATAATATCCGAACCAATTAGATTACTAAAACAATATTTAAAAAGGGAAGAAAAAAATCAGAACCATCAGATTTTGTCAAGAAAGAACAGATTTCCACATTAAAACGACAGATTTTGTCTAGAAACAGCAGATTTCCACATTGAAATATCAGAAGAAGCAGATTTTTACATTGGAACAGATTTTGTCAGATATATGTGCAGATTTTCACATTGAAATATCATAAGCAACAGATTCTCATGCATATATTGAATACATTTGCACCAAAAAATTCTCCACACAAGCACATATAACTAATAGTCTCATGCATACATTGAATATATTTTAAATTTATTAAATAATTTAAATATTATTGGTTCGAATATTATTGGTCCGGATATGACACTTATCGTATCCGTATCCGATATCCGATAAATATATGATATGATATCCGAGTCCGTATCCGTATCCGAAATTTCGGATATTTTTGGTTCGAATACGGATCGGATACGGATTTTCGGTCTACCATTGACAGGCCTAATTAACTGTAACTAAAGTAACAACTTTTTCTTGTGTATCATATATTTCATTGAATGAAGTACTACACTATAGAGCAATGCTGAAAATTTGTGTCTTTTTATAGTAAAAAAAGTTTTGGATTATATCATGAAAGATGTTTAATCTACAAGTCCTTGATACTATAGGAAATTATGGGGTTTCTATCTTCTCTATTTCTATGGAAAAAATTCATTTTAGAAAAAAACTTCTCCCAGTGGTGATTTCTATTACCATTTCTATCTTAGGTGGCACTGATATAGGATGGAAACTTTCTAGGAGGATTTCTACATGTAGAAACTCTCATAGATATTCTCTTATCTCTCATGACAATTATTATTAGGCCCCACACCATTAAATTGGTCCTTTTACTATGTAACACATAGGATAGAAATAGAGAACCATTGGAGAGCATTTTTGTATGTCTACAATTTCTATGTAGAAACTCTTCTAACTAGGATAAAAATCTCCTTAAAGTACAATGTCAAATAGGATAATAACTCAATTTTAGAAATTACCATTGGAGATGGTCTAATAACACGATGATACACACTGGAGCACGAAAACCGATAAACTGCTGACAAGCTGTTAGCTTGCCGCAGCTACAAGCTATCAAATTTTGAAGACTGGACACATGTCAATACATCTGAAGCATAGGTGAGAGCCTGTTCAAAAGTTCGTTGAATGAAAAAACCATTAAGAATTAGAAGACCAAGTAGACCTTCGGGCATTCTGAATCGTTTTCTTTATAGGACATCTTTTTCTTGTTTTTCTTATTCTTTTTTATTTTGATTTTACTTAGCATGAAAGTATGAAATGATTAGCTGATGAAACAAAAGTTTCTTAACTTAAAAGAAAACTTACACTAGCAGCAAATGAGTTTGTGAAATCATTAATTGCACAGTCGACTAGACATACCTAAACTTAATTTTTTTAAGCAAAATAGTCCAAGTAATTACTGTTATAAACTTATATACAAATAGGAAATACTAGCAACGTGCACGTGCATTACACGTACATAAAAATAATAATTTTATTGTAAATATTGCCATTCCTAGAAATTGAACTCAGTCAACCAAGAAAAAAAAAAATGTCTTTTCACTTTAACTACTTGAGTTAGAATTATTTAGTTACAAGTAAACCTTATGAGATAATTAAATAATTAGTTAATTTTTAAAAATTGATTAATGAAATATTTACAAACGGCTATTTCTAAGACATCTATTAGTAGAGATAGAGATGCATCAGGAACGTGGCAGGTACTTACAAGATATAAGCAACCCAGGTTCAGATGTTTGCGTATCATTTTGGTCACAACAGGGGAAGTTATGATAAACTCTTAAAGGCCGAAAAAAAAAAAAATATCCCCATCAAAATTATTTGGGCAATATTTGTGAATTTCTGTACTATTTTCGAATAGTTAAGACACAAATTATTTGTAAGTCATCAAAAATTATTTTAGTGTTGGTGATCTTGAATGTCAGTATCATAAGACAAACAAACAACATTTGCTGGATAAAGTCATGATAAACTCTAGAGCAGGAAAAAAGAAAAAAAAAAAAAAAATCAATACTTGGCATCATCAACTCATTTTCACTCTTGGATGAGTTCATTCATGTCGTTTGCCAAGTGGACCAGAGAAGAGGCCTTGTTGTCGTCATACACAGACGAAGACGTCGTCGTGAGATGATCGATGAAGATAAGATCGGAATAAGAATATCGACATTACCTCCTCCTACTGTCAGCCTCAATAATCTGACGTTGGTTTTAGCTGTACACTGAGCTTTAGGAGATACCCGGAGAATGATAGTGTACCTGTTATGCACTTTTTTCCGCCTTTACTATGTGGCGATAGGGAAGGTGCTGTACTCAAAGTGAATAGGCACATCATCATCTATCAATTGGGGAGATTGGATTCTATTCTCTGTACAGTCCCATATCAGCGAAAAAATACGTTTCGATGCTATATATATCTTCGGAATCAGTCATTTATACTCTTCATATAACATATTCAACACTAATCCTTGTTCTCAAGGAAAAAAAAGGAGTATCATGACATATATACTCAACATGTTAGCCTGGAATGACTCAGACTATGGATATGGTCGGTGCATTAATTCGATACTTTTTCTTTAATATTTATGAAGAGTTTGGAGTGGTGCACAAACCATATTATATATTACTTTGGATAAGGTAAAGCAAAGTTATGGAATATGTATAAAGTTTGGTATCTTTTTTTTTTCTTTCCCTATGTGTCAATATATATATACGAAAAGTTTTTAGTAACTTCTAGTGTAAATTTCATATGATGTATATGCACGAAATAAAGTTTTTACACTGATATATCTATGTACTCATCCAAACAGTAAAGTTATGGCTCTTGTGATATGAAGATGGTATAAAGCTGTTCAAGGCTATACAGATGGGTGATATATATGTCAAGTTATCCTGAATGAAGTAGCCATATGATTCTCCTTTGAGACAATTTGGATATGGGTAGAATGCGAGTATCGACATAATGGATCGAGGAATCTTTGTGTCTACTACTCCTTTTTCTCTTGAAAATTTTCTTACATGATTTCTTTAAGCTATTTCTTAATTTCTCAAAATTCTTCTTCTGTACTTCTTGATTTCATTTTTTAATATGTTATCCTCTCTTGTAACTTGACACACGAAATTTTTTTGTCTTACTATATACTAAAAATCCAGAATTATAACAATAATTGTGTATATATTTTATACTATTCCAACAAACATAGCACAACACCATATAAAATTCAACTTTACATTTGATCAATAATCATCTCTTGCTAGATAAATAACAATTACTCTTTTAGTACTGAACCCAGCTCTTGCTCCACAAGGTCAGAAAGGATATGATGTACCAAGGTGCATGACATTGAAACAATTATCATATATAATCTTTTTTTTTTTTTCTCAGACAGACTTCTCACATGAAAAATCTTCCCAACAAGGATTTTTATGGCACTGGGAAAATTTTCATGATTTAACACAATTGTTGTAGCTTCTTATCCTTCTGCACAATTTGGGGAATCTATATCAGCTTCTATTGGAGGGGAATAAGCCTCATGTGTCCACATCTTGCTTATGCAATATCTGCCAAATGTATGTACACGGTGACAGGACATATCCAAATATCCCAGTGGACCAATCCTCCATATTTGAGGATTCAGCCTATGTTGCATGGATACATTGTGTGCCTGGTGCACAAACTTTCCACAAGCATCACCACGTGCAACCTAATCTGCATGATGTGGCAATCTGATCTTCTATCCATCTCTCTGTCTCCTCAAGTGACGGAAATCGTCGTCATCATCGTCTAGGCCTATGGAGCACAAAAAAGCTCCATAAAGGATTTCACAAAAATTTTTATGATCGGCTACTGACCAGATGTCGATCATCTATGTTGATGTCGTATTCCTAGTTAAGATAGCTATGAGCATGAAAGCGCCGTACCATAAATCTGGACGGATAGACCTGCTCTTTATATACTAATTAGTTTAAGCTCATAAACCGAGGAGCACGCTTCAAATTACTCCTTCCTAACTATGAAGAGTGTAGACAAATAAGAATCATAAAATGTTACAATTTGCTACAAGGAATTCCAGTCATTCTATGGCACATGCATTAAGCAAAAGACTGAAAAATAACGACAATTAATCCCATGCCTTAAGTCACAAACTCTATCTGAATTGTATATAGGGTAAAGAGTGGAATCTGAATCCGCCTTTCCATTACCAATATCTAAAGGAAAATACAATATTAGGAATAAATCTTACTCAGAAGGTGCCATTTGGCACTATGATTAAGGTTTTTGACAGTTGCATCCTCATATAATACTCTCTCAATAAATTAGGCTAGAATTATGTATTAACATCTCAACCCTCCTCGTACCCAGGGCCTGTCTCGGACCTAGGACGGGTTTGAAAGTGGGGCCTTTCGAACGGGTAAGTAGAAAACATGCACTTGGTTTTCTAAACCAATTTTATGGATTTTTTTTTCTCGGATAACAATTTTATTAATCAATTTAATAAATGAAATCTTCTTAAAAATATAACAAATAAAAAGATGATAAAGAAATAACTAGTTAAGTAACTTTACTAGCATTCTTTCTAACTGTCCAACAAGACAAATAAAAATAAGATCATTTGGAGACAAAAAGAAATGACTATTAGAATAATAAAGGATTTTTGAAAAAAAAAAAGACTAGTAAATTAGTTGGTCAAGACATGCCTTGATCTATGGTTCAAACCGTGTTATTGCCATTTTGATTACTAAACTTACTATGAGGCTTCCTACTAAAATCATTACTAGGGAGTACTACCTAAGTGGGTTTAGAGCATGTTTGGACCTTTCCATTGTAAGAGTTGACTGGACTAATAACCTTATCTGTTTGGGGGCTTTGCCTATTAAGGAGCCTGAGACGATCGTCCAACCCGCCCACCCTTTGGGCACCTTGTAAAATCGATCCTTCTCGGATCGACCATTTATTAGTGGAAGCATCGTGACATGCATGTCATATCTTGTATGTTTGAAGCTTGAAATGAATATCTACAAGCAGAAAAAGGAGATAATAAAGTTGACTTGGATAACCAACGAGCTAAATGCATTGCCAATGGAAGAAATATTCCCTACTAAAGCCTAATCTTGTCTACTTGCATCGATCCCCCCTGTCACAATCAAGCAATCATCAGTGGCGCAAATTAGTTAAATTCCCTCCTCTAATATATTCACTATGCAAAAAAGAAAAGGATGCTGCTATGTGGACCGTATTTTTGGCCTGCAGTTTTAGTCCGCAGTCCACGTGATAACCTCCTATTGACCGATCTACCGGCTGTGGTCCTCACGCAAGTACGAAGGGACGAATGAGATTCAGCCACGTAGGCACGGGGTCACACCCGCAGGCAGAAACCGCGGGCCATTTATGATTTCCGAAAAGAAAATGCCAAGTATAACCTTTTCCCGGCTATATAAGCAGCCAATTGCTATTGCTCAATCTCCACAGAGCACAAGCCAACATCAACATTCTCGAGTGTTACTACTTCTAGCCAGCTAGTCCTTCTTCAGCTTAGATATGGACAGCGTGATGAGGTTGGCTTCGCAGAGGGCGGTGGTGATCTTCACCGTCAGCTCCTGCTGCATGTGCCACACCATCAAGAGGCTCTTCTGCGAGCTCGGCGTCAGCCCCGCCGTCCACGAGCTCGACCAGGAGCCCACGGGGCGGGAGATGGAGAAGGCCCTGACCAAGCTTCTGGGCCGGAAGCCGCCCGTGCCGGCCGTCTTCATCGGCGGGAAGCTGGTCGGGTCTACCGACAAGATCATGTCGCTTCACCTCGGAGGCAAACTGGTCCCCCTCCTCAAGAATGCCGGTGCTCTCTGGCTCTAGCCACCCGCGTCGATCGAGCGAACACATGCAATGTCATCTTTTCCTATCGTGCAAATAATTTCGCGAGAGCCATGTATCGAGAGTTACTATTTAGATTTTAGCTGTAAAGTGTAATTAATGTATAATTTCGGTATATAATTAACTATGAAACGCCAAATTTTGTTGTTAACCCTTTTTTTTTCTTACTCTCTTTTGGTGCAAAATTCTCAGTATCTTTTATGTGTACTGACGTTGTAAATGCCATAATTTAGCTTACTATTTGAGACCTTAAAAGTTTGGGGATCAAGTGATATCTGACTCGGAGCAAACATGTAGAATCTATATAGGAATGAGATGCAGGAATGTGATACCTGATAGCATAAGAAAAGTTGATATATTTAGCAAGAAAAGAAAGCACAGGTAGGGAGTTTAATAGTTTTTTAAAACTTTTATGCGGAAACATGCTCCAAATCACTATAAATACTTGATCAGGACAGTTTTCTTCCTAATATCAGTATGTGTTGTAGTTCATATACTATTACATCGAAACTCTAGAGTTTTGGCGAGGATTGAGGTAATATTTTTATACATCGCACCCAAACTGTTCGAGTCCCTTTTTCTGGACTGAGAGCTGAGTTTACACAGCAACGTATCTTTTTATGCTTAAATGTGGGCAAGACCAAGCTTTTAATCTAGTTTGTTCTGATACCAACATGACAAAACTCTAAATTTTGGTGATGAGATTATAAGTTTTTCAGGAAATGCAATTTTGACTGTCCAATAGGCGTGACTGTCCATTGTCCGTGCCATGTGGCAGCCCTTTATTGGCCCTCCTGCTAGCACCGGACTTAACCCCTTAAATTTCGAGCCCCCTTTCAATGAGGGCTGCCACGTGGTGCTGGCAGTGGACGGTCAGTCGGTCACGCTCCTTTACATAGAATAAAAACTCTTTGATTTTGTGAAAATCTTAGTAAATACTTCATATTGGTCTCCGGTCTCACATATATTCATTAATTAGTAGATGGTTAACAGGTGTAATGCCCCGCTCTGCACGAGGCATTTGGTTGGCTTGTTGGATGGGATCAGAATGTTGGACCGTGACTTATGTTGGAGATCAGGAGAATTGAGACTGATGCAGTCTTTCTTAGCTGGCTAGATGGAATGGGTATTGGAATGTGGCTCGCTGGTGGAGCTACGCTTGATGAGATTGGAGCAGGAAGACCGTTATATAAGGCAAGTGGAACTGTCCTCCTTCCTCCTTATTCCTACATGCTTAATAAATGGAATAATGTGATGCTATGAATAAGTCCCTAATGTCCCTTACCTTGAATGTTGAATAATTGTGATGCGATGCTTTAGATGCTAATTCGATAGAGATTCATATGCTGGGAATCCTTGAATGAATAACACATGAACTTTGAATTGCTGAACGAATCACACTCGAACCACTATGTAACATGATGCCTGAGATTGAATCGATAATGTCCCTGATGCTTAAGATTGATGAAATGAATGAATCACTTGAATAATGAGTTGCTGCGTGAATGATACATGAGAAAAGAATTGAATATGCTATTGTTCCTATAAAATAAATAAAATGCTGCAGGTCCCTTTGAAATGAATGAATACTGTTGTTCCTCCTTAGAAGGAACAAATGAGAAATGTTGCAATGAAGCAATGAATGAGAATTGATGAGGCTTGGGATCGTTGAGATCACAAAATGAAATGATGGTAATGTTGGGAATGAATAAGTCATTGAACATGACTTGAATGAGATAAATGATGATGCACTGTTGTCTTTACTTCAATATTTTACCATGCATTTTATGTTCACGATTGAGATGGACACGCATTCGCATGGTCATAGGACAACTTATGCATAAGTGATGGGGATATGTTTTCTCGGACGGTACCCCGGGACGTTAGGGCGACCGATCCGGCCTAGGAGAAAACATTGGCGTGCCAGTAGGGGCACGGGTTCTGCGAGGCATCCTTTGGGGCTAGCTACCTTCTCTGGAGTCATCGTATTACCAACGAAGACCTATATGGCAACGTCCGTATGGTTAAACACCAGTGACCATGTAGTCAGGATGCATGCTAATGAATGTCTTATGCAGGCAGAGTAAGTATATCTGCTAACCTGTATTTGATGCAGGTATGAGGGAGTCGGCTATCGGTAAGAAATCACTTAAATGTGATAATTCAATATATGTGTTGGTTTAAGTTGCATGCTTACGTTCCAATAAGTTTGATGATGCTGTATGTAGCCTTTCAGTATGAGATCCTGCTTAACATGTTAAGTTCAGTATGCTAAGAAAGATGCCTTGCTAATCATTGCTCAAACACAACATACATGCTAAGTGATACTTGAAGTGAGAACTGTCTTAATGTTTAAGATGTTAATGTTAACGATGCCTCAATGATGCCTTTTCATGATAACACCTAGTATGCCTCAATGATGCCTTTGCATGATAACACCAAGAATGTTAAAAAGATATGTCCATATGAATGCTACAAAGAATATGTTTACATGCTGCACTCTGATTATTGCCCATGAACTGTAAACTGATGCTAGGCCCCAAGTAGAAAGACCATTCTAATAAATGTTTGCTTAAATGATTACTTTAATGTTGGTTTATGCGAGTGAGTTGGATTCTACTCGCCAGTGCATAGTGATGTGCTGACCCACGTTTTGTGGGCAGGTGCTCTTGCTTGGAATATTCTACACACGAAGATTGGCTTGATTGGTTCCGCGACATCGAAGATTTGTTGGGCATACAGAAGCTCTCCTTGTACAAGATGATGTCTTCTGTTTATAAAGGGCATAATGTATGGAGCATTGTAATCAGTTGTACCAGTGAGATTATAAGCCAAGTCGGTATATCGAGTTGTCATCCATTGTATCCAAATATCAAATGTAAGCTGTATAGCATTGTTCAGTTGGTTTCCAACGTAAAGAGAGATGTACTGTAATCATTGTACTTCAATATAAGTCTTGTACTCTTCTTTAATTATCAATAAAGAGAATAAAGTTCTATATATCTCTGTGTGGCTTCAAGTTACTCTTTTTCTCCGCTGCTATAAAGAAGTGATGTACTTCTATTCAATGAGAAAGATTGTCCTCACTAACTTCAATTTGTCTGCTTCTGCCGCTGCGATGTGTTTCTATTTGAAGATAATCGATTATGTACCATCTTTGCCTAGTACAAGTACAATACCAGACTTGTACGACATCACGCCCAAGCGAGGACGATCGATTCCAAGAGATAAAATATGTGAAGAAATGACTCTACGAATCGGGGCTTGACAAATTGGTATCAGAGCACGGCTTTACGTCCTTGGTCTCTTCTTTGATTCATTTCAAATCAAAGTTGCATCGATGATTAACTAAAGTTGCTTCCGCGATCACTCAACGTTGCTTCCGTGATTAAATCAAAGATTGCTTCCGCGATTATTCTATTGTTGTTCGGTAATCATCCTTATGTTATCTGTGCTTGAAAGTTTGTTGACCCTCTTGGCTGCTCACTGGATGTTCCATACAATAAGTCTATATATATTGTGATGCCCCAATTGAATGATTGTTGTTGGTTTGGACACAAATAACCCAACAATGACTCGATGCCATAGTATGCTATATTGTGAATGTTGTTTAGAATGTGGGAATAAAAGAAAGGTGGCTATATATGCTGCGACAAGATGAGAATTGCATGTGATGTTGGAAAAGGAATTGTGAATGAAATAATTGATGGATGAGTTTGACAGAACTGGTGGATTGACTCATGTGTGTTGCTAAGTGCTTTCGAGACCCTAAGAATGTTGGCTTATATTATTGAGACCCAGAGATGTTGGCTAAGTGTTATGATCATCATAGATCACAAATGTTTGGAATAGAATTGAGTTGGTATTGTTTAAGGATGGCCTCATTTCTGAGTGGTATATTGCCTCTACCACCTCAGAACTAGATGTATGTTGACCCTTTCCATGGGATAGCAGTGAGACTATCTGTGAGTACTGGGTAGTGCCGAGACTTAGCTGGGAGTCATGTATTATGGCTAGATGACTCGAGTGTCCTTTGACGGTGATGTTATGTTGGATAGCGAGATTGTCGGAAATTATAATCGGTGGCATGGTTAGAAATTGTTTAGTCGAGTGCTGACTCAGACTAGTAAGACCGTTAGTATGCTATGAGTAAATGGATTTGGCTAGAGAATGTTGTGGCTTAGAATATCTGAATGTTGATTTCGATTGGTTGGATGCAAATTATTTGTGGCTAATACAATGTTGATTGCTAAGATGAAAGTTCTGAAAAAAAGTTGTCGGTGACCAAAGGAATATTAGAGATTTGTGCCTTGACCCTAAGGTGTAATAGATGTTAACCCATCTAGATCACCAAAGGATATTCGTTGCTTATGCGCATATATGCTCAAGAATTGAATCGTACCAGAAAAGTGACAAGTAGCAACCCTGAATCCTTGTGTTGCATAGAGGATGGTTAATTGATACATGAATTATCAGATTGAATGGAATGAACTACTCGACCCTTGAGGTAGAGAATTTTAAGAATGTCCATATAAGATTTTGACGGCTGGAAAATGAATAAAATTTAAGAATGCCCGTAAGAGAGTTTAATGATTGAGAAACGAATGAGAACAAGAAATTTCAAACGTATTGGATAATGTCGGTATAGGTGATTGTTGGTTGGAATATAGATTGTTGGCTTATGACTTAGTGGTGCAACCTTGTCATACAGACCGAATAGTATGATTCTATAGTTATATTAAAACTATCGGAATCGATGACCCTTGAATAGTTAACCTTGGTTATGGGTTTATGTGGGTACGAAGGAATCGGACCAGAAATTGAATCATTGGAAATTTACTTGATGGATTATTAGAACGATGAAGATCGTATGTCGGATTTGGAATTGACCGTAATGTTGATAGATCGATCTTAGTCGATTGTTGGGTAAGTCTAGAATGAGCCTCTGTGGGAATTATTTCCTTGAGGAAGACCCTGAATAGATAGACTTAACCCTAGCGAGACCAGTTGATGATTTACCAATTGCTGGCTTAGCTCAATTGGCGATTCATTATTCAGACTGAATTGATACCCATAGGTTTGGGTAGAGTTCCTTAGAACTGCCGGTTGCTTGTTGGCCCTAAGAAACAGAAACTAGTATAACCCTAGTAGCCGTCCACTCTAGGGGAGTCACCTGAATGATTAAGTATAGATGTCGGTATAGCTAACCATTGAGACTAGACCGAATAATAGATGGCCGTTGGCGACCCATAGAATGACCTTGTGGCACTGAACGAGAGATGGTGATGAGTATGATCTAAGAATGATAAGTTGTAAGTATATGCTCCAATATGAACCTTAGAGATGTTTGACCCTTGAGAATTATGTGTCGGCCTATAGCGGGAAATGGAATCGTGGGATGAGACTTGATTTGTATGTGTCGAATAGTGAATTATTATATGAGATGGAATTGACTGCTCATGACGGAAATATTGGATAAGTATCTATAGTCGGGTAGCTGGGTTAACCTTGACTGTTGCATAGAATTATATCCTGACTCGGATAATCGATAGTTGGTGATGTTGGATTGTATCTTTTAGAAATGATGAATTGCCTCGGTGAAAAATGTTGTTGGATTTGGGAAGGAAAATGATTGTCGTTGTGAAACCTTGATATGATTGGCTCTAAGTTAGACCCTTGATCGAATGTTAGAAATGTTATGCTTGGATGTAGATTGTCCCTGATGTTAAGTGGTGGCCTGGAAAATAGTGATTGTGGCAAAAGTGAATAAAGTGATAAGTCAATTGAAATGATGCTAAGTCTGATTTGGGAAAGAGAGTTATATCATGGCTGATTGAATTATACTATCATGAAAGTTGGCTGAAGTACATATGTTTTGGGGACGCCTAAAATATGTGTATGGATCCAGCCGAAGTGATAGGTTGCGACTGAGATAATATTGTTGGAAGAATTTATCGCACTAGCGCAGACTTTGGCTGAAATGCATATGTTTTGGGGACGCCTGAAAAATATGTATGGATCCAAATAAAGTGATATGTTGCGACCAAGATAGAATACAAGAAAAAAATGTTGGTGAATTAATGAAAAGTTGCAAGTATTTGGGAAAAGAGATAGATGGATTGAATCGTTGATTGATTAAAATGATACAGTTGGATAGCTATTTTCAAATGACTGAGTGGGCTGAAATGAATATTGAATTGAAGCTGTACGAATAACTCATTATGAGTGAGTGAATCTAGTAGATGAGTTGTTTTCTTAAGTTTCGAGGACGAAACTTTTTCTGAGTGGTATATTATGTAATGCCCCGCTCTGCACGAGGCATTTGGTTGGCTTGTTGGATGGGATCAGAATGTTGGACCGTGACTTATGTTGGAGATCAGGAGAATTGAGACTGATGCAGTCTTTCTTAGCTGGCTAGATGGAATGGGTATTGGAATGTGGCTCGCTGGTGGAGCTACGCTTGATGAGATTGGAGCAGGAAGACCGTTATATAAGGCAAGTGGAACTGTCCTCCTTCCTCCTTATTCCTACATGCTTAATAAATGGAATAATGTGATGCTATGAATAAGTCCCTAATGTCCCTTACCTTGAATGTTGAATAATTGTGATGCGATGCTTTAGATGCTAATTCGATAGAGATTCATATGCTGGGAATCCTTGAATGAATAACACATGAACTTTGAATTGCTGAACGAATCACACTCGAACCACTATGTAACATGATGCCTGAGATTGAATCGATAATGTCCCTGATGCTTAAGATTGATGAAATGAATGAATCACTTGAATAATGAGTTGCTGCGTGAATGATACATGAGAAAAGAATTGAATATGCTATTGTTCCTATAAAATAAATAAAATGCTGCAGGTCCCTTTGAAATGAATGAATACTGTTGTTCCTCCTTAGAAGGAACAAATGAGAAATGTTGCAATGAAGCAATGAATGAGAATTTATGAGGCTTGGGATCGTTGAGATCACAAAATGAAATGATGGTAATGTTGGGAATGAATAAGTCATTGAACATGACTTGAATGAGATAAATGATGATGCACTGTTGTCTTTACTTCAATATTTTACCATGCATTTTATGTTCACGATTGAGATGGACACGCATTCGCATGGTCATAGGACAACTTATGCATAAGTGATGGGGATATGTTTTCTCGGACGGTACCCCGGGACGTTAGGGCGACCGATCCGGCCTAGGAGAAAACATTGGCGTGCCAGTAGGGGCACGGGTTCTGCGAGGAATCCTTTGGGGCTAGCTACCTTCTCTGGAGTCATCGCATTACCAACGAAGACCTATATGGCAACGTCCGTATGGTTAAACACCAGTGACCATGTAGTCAGGATGCATGCTAATGAATGTCTTATGCAGGCAGAGTAAGTATATCTGCTAACCTGTATTTGATGCAGGTATGAGGGAGTCGGCTATCGGTAAGAAATCACTTAAATGTGATAATTCAATATATGTGTTGGTTTAACTTGCATGCTTACGTTCCAATAAGTTTGATGATGCTATATGTAGCCTTTCAGTATGAGATCCTGCTTAACATGTTAAGTTCAGTATGCTAAGAAAGATGCCTTGCTAATCATTGCTCAAACACAACATACATGCTAAGTGATACTTGAAGTGAGAACTGTCTTAATGTTTAAGGTGTTAATGTTAACGATGCCTCAATGATGCCTTTTCATGATAACACCTAGTATGCCTCAATGATGCCTTTGCATGATAACACCAAGAATGTTAAAAAGATATGTCCACATGAATGCTACAAAGAATATGTTTACATGCTGCACTCTGATTATTGCCCATGAACTGTAAACTGATGCTAGGCCCCAAGTAGAAAGACCATTCTAATAAATGTTTGCTTAAATGATTACTTTAATGTTGGTTTATGCGAGTGAGTTGGATTCTACTCGCCAGTGCATAGTGATGTGCTGACCCACGTTTTGTGGGCAGGTGCTCTTGCTTGGAATATTCTACACACGAAGATTGGCTTGATTGGTTCCGCGGCATCGAAGATTTGTTGGGCATACAGAAGCTCTCCTTGTACAAGATGATGTCTTCTGTTTATAAAGGGCATAATGTATGGAGCATTGTAATCAGTTGTACCAGTGAGATTATAAGCCAAGTCGGTATATCGAGTTGTCATCCATTGTATCCAAATATCAAATGTAAGCTGTATAGCATTGTTCAGTTGGTTTCCAATGTAAAGAGAGATGTACTGTAATCATTGTACTTCAATATAAGTCTTGTACTCTTCTTTAATTATCAATAAAGAGAATAAAGTTCTATATATCTCTGTGTGGCTTCAAGTTACTCTTTTTCTCCGCTGCTATAAAGAAGTGATGTACTTCTATTCAATGAGAAAGATTGTCCTCACTAACTTCAATTTGTCTGCTTCTGCCGCTGCGATGTATTTCTATTTGAAGATAATCGATTATGTACCATCTTTGCCTAGTACAAGTGCAATACCAGACTTGTACGGCATCACGCCCAAGCGAGGACGATCGATTCCAAGAGATAAAATATGTGAAGAAATGACTCTACGAATCGGGGCTTGACAACAGGAAGGATATGGTTTTCAGAATATATACCCCAAATGTCGGGAGAATTAAAGGCTTAATTTCTTGTCATATTATAGGTCTCAAATATTTACAAAAACATTCAAATACGAGAGAGACATCATGAAAGACGGTAGAAAACATAATTACTGACTCCAACGAGACTAAGATAAAATCTGTCCGGTTTATGGTTCCTCTTATTTTTGTTGGGAACGCAGTGTGACCTGAGCCGGAGTTGGTCCATAAGGTACGATATTGAATTGGGCCCATATGCCTTAAAAGATAATTCTAATGTAAGACATGAACCAATCCCAATTATCTACACCACATGAATCCACCTCCTAACCGATGTGGGACTAAATTATCAACTCCATTGACACCCCCATTTGAGCGCTCAACCGGAAACGAGATACAACCAATCTTCACCTTAGCTCGTTTTCGAATAACCATAGCACCTTGCTAACCGAACAACCTTAGCATTCCTACTACTTTTGGTTCGTTCCCATCAGCCGAACAACCTTGGCACTGCTTGCTAACTTTTTATTTGTTTTCGCCAGCTGAGCACTTAGAAGATCCAACATATTGTCATCTCGCCATCTCGATCCGTTCGATCACAGAACGAAACCGACACATTCATCAAACCACCCCTTTGAAGCCAATCTGTGTAGTTGAATATGCTTCTAACTCCACATTGAGAAGAGAGCCCGTATATCCGTGTATATGCATGAACGTTCAACACCATCTGTCTCGAATCAATTAGAGTCGTCCAAATCCGTCCCGTAACCTTGGGTTCTGATACCACTTGTTGGAAACGCGATGTGATCTGAACCAGAGTTGGCCCATATGGTGCGATATTGAATTGGGTCCATATGCCTTAAAAGAGAATTCTCATGTAAGGTCTGAACCAATTTCAATTATTTACACCACATGATCCCACCTCCTAATCGATGTGGGACTAAATTATCAACTCCATTGTCACCTCTATTTGAGCGCTAAACCAAAAATGAAATACAACCTAACAATTTTCTCATGTACAAGTTTAACTATGTTTAAATTTCTTATTTCCCATAATAATACTAATGGGAATTATAGTACTAGAAGTTCTTTCGAGCTTCAACTAGGAGGAACCGGTTTGGTGGTTATGCTAATTAGTTAACACTAGTTAAATTGATGAAAATGCACTTTATTGCTTATTCAAATACCTACCAAATTGTCTAACTAGCAAGGGTATATATTTCATAATTTATATTGAGCTTAGTGAAACTATGAAGCTAAATATGAAGAAATAGACTCAAGCTTCATTACATAATTAAAAAAATTGTCACTCCTACAACTGGATGATGGTTCTAGCAGAATCAACAGGCACTTGTACATGCAAGGGACCGCGACCAAAGCTGTTGCACTACTAAAATAACCTATTTTAGCGACGTCAGAAGACGTCGCTAAATAAGGAAAATACGTCGCTAAAATCAATTTGCGACGTATTTAGCGACGAAACTTTGACGTCGCTTATAGGCAAGTCGCAGATGACACTTTAGTCGCAAAACGTCGCTATTTGCGACGCTACGTTCAGTGTCGCTATACGTCGCAAATTTGGCGACAGATAGCGACGTAACGTTACGTTGCCAAAATTGCGACGTAAAGCGACCACTTTGCGACGCTGTAAACTTTATATATGATGACATGTCATGGCAGCCACGTAGACAATTTAGCGACGCCTAGCGACAGCGTTAGCGACGTACGCCCTCAGCCCACGTCAGCAGTTTAGCGACGTCTAGCGACGTTACGTCACTATTTAGCGACGTATAGCGACGTCTACTGTCCGTCGCAGTACGTCGCTATACGTCGCAGATATTATAAAATTTTTTTTTTAAATATAATTGGTATTATTGTTATGCTGTGTGTCTGTGTTTACAGTGTGTGTGAATTGCAGTGTTCGAACCATCGACAGTTTTGCTTACTGTTCTATGTTTTATCTTGGATAGAAAGAGCAACAGTTCAGGGTGTACTTCTCAGAGCTTCCTCTTCACGTCCTTCACCTTCTCGGGAACCTTTACGACGTCCGGAGAAAGTGAATGACGTGAAAATGAAGCTCTCAGAAGTACACCCTGAACTGTTGCTCTTTCTATCCAAGATAAAACATACAACAGTAATCGAAACTGTCGATGGTTCCGAACACTGTATTTCACATTCACAGTAAACACAGACACACATCATCACAAAAATACACATTATATTTTTTTTAAATTTTGGCAGCACCTCCTTTGTATATCAGATCATCGTTTATAACCTAGCGTAGGTATATTTGTCATTCCCGTCGTAGATATCTAAATATCACAATAAAAATAAGAGGCAGTGCAAAGTAAATATCACAGACACACATCCTCACAAACACCCAATAGAGTCAAATAAAAATAGAAGATGATAAAAAGTCTCCCACCAAGTGTATAAACGAAAGTGTACCAATAAACAATTTGCCCATAGGGCCAATACATAAAAGTCATAAAAAAATCAATAAAATCACTGCGGACCCCTGCCGCGCAACTGGGATAGAATGTAGTCATACTGCTCCTGGGTGAGCTGTACCGTAGGGGCAGTAGGAGGCAGTGCAATGTCTGGAGTCAGCGCCGGAGGCAGTGGAGTGTCTGGAGTCGGCGCCGGAGGCAGTGCAGTGTCTGGAGTCAACGCCAACGATGGACCGGGAGGACGTATCTGCTCCAGCTCTCGCAGTCGCTCACCATAACTGGCAAGGGTACTCACCACCCTCTCAGTACTTGCCTCAAACAAAGCCGAAACCTGAGTGAGTGAGGCAGACATGCTCCTCTGCGATCCCTCCAGCTCGACCTGTCTACGCTCTGTGCGCTGCGTAGACTCGGAGAGCGTGTGCAAGCTGGCAGCTGTAGCCTGATGCAGACTCATCAGCTCCTGTATACTGCGCTCGACCGCATCAAATCGTCTGGTGACGATCGGAGGGTCGGATCATCGTTCGACCGCATCAGAAGTCTGCTGCTATAACTCGCGACGCAGCTCCTCGATCTGACGACGAATATCCTCAGCTCGTGACGACGCCTGCGAAGCCGGAGACTGCGCACTGACAGTGGGGGCCCGGGATGACTCTGAAGCCAAATACGTGCCGTAGGATCCCGTACCGTAGTACGTACCCTTCTGAAGACCGCCAACGGCGGTCATCCAGAGCTCGTCCTGCGATGGAGCTGTAGGTGGCTGGGAGGAACTACCAGCCCCTCCCTCTGCTGGCACACTAGCAGCAGCAGCCGCCTCCTGCTGTAGCCGAACAACCTCGGCCTAGAACATGTTTGCTAACGTGTAAGTGTTTGCTAAAGTCTATATTGATATCTATTTTCATGTTTTCTAAGTTATCGTAAATTAATATAAAGAATAGAACGTACATATGCCTGCGTCGCCCTCTCGTCAATGAACTCTCCAGCCCTCCTATGGGTGACTAGGAAGACGGTCACCATGTTTGGGTCCTCACCCTTTTTTACTTGTTAAAATATATTATCTA
This sequence comes from Iris pallida, assembly GCA_029216955.1. Taxonomy (NCBI): domain Eukaryota; kingdom Viridiplantae; phylum Streptophyta; class Magnoliopsida; order Asparagales; family Iridaceae; genus Iris; species Iris pallida. The sequence continues at coordinate 20,127,130 of JANAVB010004600.1, read as the reverse complement.
TTATTAGTATTAAACATTCTATCGAACTATATATAAATTAATGTCCGTCATAGGAAACGTATCAGACGACGAAAATGCTCCGTCATCGAAATAGAGCCACCGTACCACTTACCGACGCTCGACCGCGCCACCTTGGCCTTCTCAGACCGCTCCTGGTACTTGGGCTCGCTGAATCTAGCCTTCATCGCAGCCCACTGATCTGGCGTGATCCAACCATGGATCGGCTGTCCGGCGCGATCACGACGCTTCTGGTCGTCGATCGCATCACGGATGAGCTTGGCTGCGATGGCAGAAAATTAGCCCTCGATCCTCGCCGTCCGGTGTGGTGGATAGAAATAGGTCCTCTACAAGAAGTAAAATATAAAAGTTGTATAATATACACAAATAATTATTAAAATTTAAAAATAAACAAATTTCTTACTTTGAAGTGGGCGAACCAAAAGGCCTTCCTATCTGCGGGAGCATCTGAGTAGTTAATCCAAGGCCCACCATAGTTCTGCCTCAGAAATACCTCCAGCTGTCTCTGTACTGCAAAAGGCTGATATCTATACAATAAAAAATTTTCATGAATATATATGTACATATAATCATTTGAAAAATATATATTAATTAATTAACTTACTTCATAGGCCCGTCCGTCCAAATCTCCATACGCGTCTCGCCCGGAGGAACGCATGGAGGGTCGCTCTCACCTCCTGCCTGGGCAGGATCAGTCTGATCGTCGTCCTCCATATTCTCGACGTCGGCTCCCCCCATAGAGCCGTCGACAGGAGGAATGCTGGACGGGGGATCAGGGATGCTGGACGCGGGATCAGGAAGGCTGGACGACGAGGGAGGAGTCGGCAACCTGCTGGAACTGTCCTGTCCCGGTAATGGACCGGGAACATAATGGTACACTGGCGTACTTGGAGATGAGGATGAGGGTACGGAACTGCCCTCTCCATCCCCAGGCCGAGGCGGACGGGAGTGCCTAATGTAAAATCCTCCGTGTCGTCCTCCTGGTCTAGTCATACTTGATAATAACATATGACAATAAAACAAAAATACATATTTATATGATAGACATCACAGATTTTTGAAAAATATTATGGTCACAGATAAAAGTGTCACTAAAGTGTCACAGTTTTATTATTACAAAAATACATATTTATATGATAGACATCACAGATTTTAATCCTCTTCTAAAAATTCATCTAGTTCGTTTAGCTCATCTTCTTCTTCTTCTTCCTCCTCTACATCTTCACTTTCATCTGCATCTTTCTCTTCAGATAATTCTACTTCTTCTACACAGTTAGATGTGTAATGAGGAACTTCCGTCGTGTCCACTTCTATAATATTTGTTACAAGAGGTAGTTCATCCTGTTGATAAGCTATATCGTCAACCTCAAAGGTATTTCTAGCTTTGGTCTTGCATACTGCCCACCAGTCCGACCTTGTTGTTCTCCGTTTAGGATAACTTGTGAAGTACACGAGCTGAGCCTGACTTGATAGGACAAATGGTTCATAGGCTTGATATCGACGCCGATAGTTTATATCAACAAGACCGTGCTTGTCTACTTTCCAACCCTGACCTTCAATCGGATCGAACCAATCATACCTGAATAACACAATCTTAGCAGGCTCTATTCCATAACTATATGTAAGCTCCACGATCTCCCGTAGCACGCCATAGAAATCGTTGCCCGCATCAACATCTTTGTAGTTCGAAGATCTGATACACAAACAGTTATTTTTGGCGGAGTCGAGATCGACAAAGTTGTCTCTGATCGGGCAAGTTGTTGACTTGAACCTAAACCCATTAACACAGTAGCTTGGCCATATTTTTGTAGCATAAATTGGTCACTTGGCTAGCGTTCTAATAGACTCATTCTCAAGTCTTGCGTATGGACGATCGACCTAAATACCACGAAAGAAACAATTAAGCTCATTCTAAATCAAGTGCATATACAGAAAGGTAATTACAGAGTTCTCAAGTCTTACATATGCACTCAACCATGATGGAAAATAACGCCTCATTTCTTGTTCTAGTTCTTCTTCTGTTATGTGTGGTCTACCTGACCTCACATCATCATTAAATATGCTGAAAACAATATCGTGTAATTAATGTAATAGTATTATTCTCAACACTATTAAAATAATATAGACGTATTATTTACTTACCCCTCCAGTTTCTCTACTTTCTCCTCGTCGCAGTTGAGTAATACATATACCTGAGCAGCCCTTAGCTCATCATCGTTCAGATATCTCTTCTTCATTTTACCCGATGGCTTTCCTGGAGCATTGAATACCTTCAGTATTGTATCATTACTTTCATGATCTCCGTCGTCGTTTTTGGAAGCTCTCGTTCTATTAGTTGCAACATGAGACTTGAAATACATCGAACAAAAGTTTGTAATCTCCTCGAGATCATAGGCTTCACAAATAGAACCCTCGACCCGTGCCTTATTTTTTACCTTTCTTTTTAAGTGATTCAAATGTCGCTCGAACGGGTACATCCATCGATATTCGACGGGTCCACCAACACGTGCCTCATAGGATAGATGAATCGGCAAATGCTCCATAGAGTCGAAGAATCCAGGAGGAAACACTCTCTCTAGCTTGCATAGTGTTATCGCAATGTCCTTCTCTTGCTTTTCTAGACGATCAACGAGCAATTTCTTAGAACAAAAATCCCTGAAGAATATGCTAAGCTCCGTCAATGGATCCCAAACTGCCTGCGGTAAGAATTCCCGAAATACAATCGGAATTAACCTCTCCATGAATACGTGACAGTCGTGGCTCTTCATACCCGTCAATTTGTTTTCCTTCGGATCGACACATCTTCTCAGATTTGACACATATCCGTCTGAAAATTTTAGGTCCTGGATCCACCGACAAAGTCTCACTTTATCCTCCTTGTCCAGTGAGAAAATTGACTTCGGCAGGAACTGTTTTCCTTTCTGCTGTATCAAATGCAACGCAGGGCGTTTGCATATTTCTTCTAAGTCCAACCTGCCTTGGGATTGTCTTTCGTTTTTCCCTTTACGTCCATCACAGTATTAATTATGTTATCAAACACATTCTTCTCAATATGTATGACATCAAGATTATGTCTGATCAGATTGGTACTCCAGTATGGCAGATCCCAGAATATGTTCCTCTTTGTCCAGTTATGATCTCTACCAAATCCATCGCACTTGTACCCAGTTGTAGGATTTTCGATAGCACTTGGAAAATCTTTAACCTCATCCCATATCGTGGCTCCGTACCACCTTGGCGGTGGATCACCCTTCTCTACAACGTCGGTACGGAATGCATTCCTATTCCTTCGGAACGGATGATCTTTTGGCAGAAATTGCCGATGACAATCAAAGAAGCACGGTTTTCCTCCGTATTTCAAACGGAAAGCCTTACTACGGTCCATGCAATACGGACATGAGAGACGGCCATGAGTGCTCCATCCAGATAACATTCCATAGGCCGGAAAGTCGTTAATGGTCCACATAAGGGTTGCCTTCATCTGAAAATTCTGCTTCCTGAAAACATCGTATGTGTTAGCGCCTACTTCCCATAACTGATTCAACTCATCTATCAAAGGCTGTAAGTACACGTCAATGTTCCTCTTAGGATTGTTCGGACCAGGAATTATAACGGTTAGGAACATGTACTGAGTCTTCATGCACATCCAAGGCGGTAGGTTATACGGAGTGACAATCACAGGCCAGCACGAATACTGGGATCCCGAAAGACCAAAAGGAGTAAAACCGTCAGAAGATAGTCCCAACCTGACATTGCGCGGATCTGAAGCAAAATCAGGATACACTCGATCAAAGTACTTCCACGCTTCTCCATCGGATGGGTGATACAACACTCCTTCAATCTGTTCTCGCTTGTGCCAACTCATATTTTCGGCCGTCTCTTTCACCATAAATAATCTTTGCAACCGCGGCGTTAAAGGCAAGTAGTGCATTGAATCGGTCGGTCTTCTTGCACCGGTAGACCTTCCTGTACTAGTTGTCTTATAGCGATCAGCATCACAAAATCTGCACATATCTGCGTCCTTGTCGTCTTTGTAGTACAGCATGCACCCATTGCGACAGGAATCGATTTTTTCGTATCCCATCCAGAACGATCTCACCATCCTCTTAGACTGGTAGAAGTCTTTAGGCAACTTAGCACCCGCCGGCAAGATCTCTATAATCAACTCTAACACTCGGTTGTAGCATTCTTGCGACATGTTAAAATCTGACTTAATGCTCAACAGTCTTGTAACCACCTCCAACGGTGAATGATCCTCACAACCAGGATACAATGGAGTCCTTACATTCTCCAGCAACTCCATGAACTGTACAGCGTCGGCGTTCGGTGCCTCTTCAGGTGCATCATGAACGAAACTAGGCCCCGCGGCATCGAAAACCATGTTCACGCACCCGTCGTCGTATGCATGATTATCTGAAACAAAATTAGGTCCCGCATGCATATACGGCTCAACAAAAGGCTCCGGCTCTGATGCTAAAGACACAAGTTCTCCGTGTGCGGTCCACTGATAGTAATTAGGCGTGAAACCCCTCGAGTACAAATGATATGTCACTTCCACTTCTGGATAATATTTCACGTTATGACATTTCACACACGGACACTTAATTTTGGTGCCGTCCATGTACTAAGGGAACGCCGTAGCAAACTGCAGGAACTGCTCTACTTCCGCTATGTATTCATCCCGCACACCATACATATCATCAGGACGACGATTGTACATCCATGAACGATTCCGCAAGTAGTAATTCATATCCATTTGGAAATAATTCTGAAAGATGGACACACATTATCCAATAGGCACAAATTCGTATATTATGTCTTATTATGGGACATACATTAGTAGCGGACAGTTACTAATAACAATGATATGCAATCTAGGTCAAACTAGGTTGTACTAAGTAAAAAAAGGTCAAGCTAAGTCAAACAAAGTCAAACAAGGTCAAAGTAGGTCAAGGGTTGACCTATAGTTGACTTTGTCAACTCTTAGTCTAATCTAGGTCAGATGTTGACTCTACTTTGACTTTCAGTCAAAATAGTCAACCTTGGTCAAACAAGGTCAAATCTAAGTCAAATATCCTATTTCTAGTCATTACCTACCAAGGTACCTTTACCTTATCGCTATTGGTATCCCAATACTAGCTAGCACACACCATTCAAGGCTATACAAGTCTAACCTATAATTCAAGTACCAATAATGACCAAAGTCAACTCAAGCTATCTCATACACACAAGTAATATCTGGGTATCATTTGTTTAGTCTTAAAAAAACACAATCAACTAAAACTAGTACCAAGTAATGAGCAATAGTGAGTTACCAAAGCAAACTGAAACTAAAACTAGTATCTGGGTGTCATTTAAACAACTAAAACTAGTATCTGGGTGTCATTTAACAAACATGAAGACAACAACAACAAAAAATATTGTTAAACAACAATCATCAATAATGAAACTAGAACACATTTTCTACATTCATCACAATCAAGAAACCCTTACACTACAAACCTCCATAGTTGTTCAGAGATCAAAGGATGGATCAGTATCAATCTAGACAGTCAAATCTCGAAAATGAAGATGGCAAACCGCGGATATAAGCACTCAAAAGTATTGGCAAACCTAATGAACTAATTATACCAAGAATTGTGGATCAAACTAATTATACCAAGAATTATACCAAGAATTGTGTAAGAAGGAATTGGAGAGACACCTGTCTTCCTTGTGTAAGAAGGAATTGGATCAAACTAATTATACCAAGAATTATACCAATGACTGCAAGCCACATGGCTGTGAACCGACACGGTCATTCCCTTGGGACGGACAATGTACGTAACATCATCATTTGTTATATACCGGTTAAATTAACCATAAGTTTTTAAAGTTCCCAGATGATGGTCTCATGTATATAGAAATTATTCAGTGAGCAGGCACCGTCTACATTTCATGACATTCACTTGACTGCATGAAAATGAAGATTGACATTCCTGCTGCATTTATCTCTAGACATTAAGTTGATCATGGCACGAAAGATGTACGATAAGAGACCGGCTCATTGAATAATTTCTCGTAACTCACTCCAACTTAATCTCTGGAATGAAAGCTAACCATATATTTTCAAATAATGTATATGAAATTAATATCTATATTCCCTTGAGAATCTTACTTCTGTTATATCCTCCAAAATCATTCAACCAAAGTCTAAACATAATTTGGGGAAAAAAATATACATCGACCATATCTAATCCCTTTGTGGGATTAGTTAGTACAAATAGATTATTTACTAAGTGAGAACACGTGCTCAATTCACCATATCTATACTTAATTATTAGAGTATTCTTGATTAAGTATTCAAATTAAAATCCTACTGATGTTTGGTTGCGGTCAATATTTCCTTCAAATATCCTGGCGTCGATAGCAGCCTCAATATTCATCCCCTTTTGCCAATATTTATTGGCAAACCGCGGATATGTGTGTGTGTCTGTGTCTGTGTCTGTGTGTGTGTGTGTGTGTGTCCGTGTCCGTGTGTGTCCGTGTGTGTGTGTGTGTGTGTGTGTGTGTGTGTGTCCGTGGGAGAGGAGGAGGAGGAGGAGGAGGAGGAGTTAGGTTAGGGTTTACCTGACGAAGAGGATGAGGTGCTCGAGGAGGAGGAGGTCGAGGAGGAGGAGGAGCACGACGGGGTAGGGGTCGCCGGGGGGGAGTCGCCGGAGGAAATCGCGGGGGGGGGGGGGGGGGGGGAGTCGCCGGAGGAGCTCGAGGAGGGGGAGAAAATTTGGAGAGGGGAGAAAATATTTCGAGTGGGGGGAAAAAAGAGCACAGCGTGCCCTAAGTAAAATAATTAGCGACGTCACCAGTCGACGTCGCTAACCGTCGCAAAATGGCGACATAAACTTAGAATATGTCGCTGAACGTCGCTATTCAGCGACGTAAGAATCTCCTGTCGCAGAACGTCGCTAGGCAGCGACGTTGTGCGACGTGTTTATAAAGATGTCGCTAATAGCGACGTCATTTCTTGCCGTCGCTAAATTACGTCGCTATTAGATGATATTTTAGTAGTGTTGGAAACGCAGTGTGATTCGAATCGGAGTTGGTCCATGAGGTGCGATATTGAATCGGGCTTATATGTCTTAAAAAAGAAGATACATTGTTGAATCTTCTAAGCCCTCGATGTGGTACTAAATTACCATCTCCATTGCCATCCCATTTTTGAGCGTTTCACCGGAAACGAGACACAATCCAACAAAAGCAACGTCGATCCTCAACGGACACTGCAAAAATTTATCAAAATAGCGACCGACTGACAGTACAAACATAATTTACCGCAAAATTTGCGGTGTCGGAATCCTACCGATGAAACGCAGTTTTCACTAGGCGTCCGCATCCGGGCCACAGCCATGACTGGCACCACCACATACATTCTGCGCCTCCCTTTTGCCACTTCTTATCCGTTCGGGAATCTGCAGCATGTCACGAATAAAGGCGAAGGCCCGGCAGAATCAGCTTCCGGTGGAGCTAGATAGATAGGGGAATAACGCCCCCATCGACCGGTCCGCATCATTCGTCGCTGACGCACGCAGACGCGCGCGCATCTTCTCCGTGTCGATGGGGCGGTGCAGAGCGCGCACGCGCACGCTAGGATGCCACGTGCGCTACCAGCCGGTGGTGCTGCGAATGCTGCGCACCGACCTCGCGCATCGATCGATCGAGACACGCGTACGTTTATCCCGTTATCCCCTGGCTTCGATCGATCGACAGAGGTTGACATTCCCTCTCCACTCTCGCGCAGTCACAAGCTTGATCAGTTAGTACTGCCACTAATTGGCATGGCATCAATCTTTAGAAGATTCAAACATAATGACGGATAACATGCACTAATGAGATTAGGCCTATTGATCACTTGCCAAAGCTATGTAATATTCCTGATCTACTGCATGCATCAGTTCTAGGCAGGTCTCTATCAAAACCAATCATCAGAGGTGAATCCATCTTCTCGAATGCACATGGTAGTAACTGCGCGATATTGATAAGGTATCCAGTAAAACAACTTATTACCTTCCTTTTAAGGTTTTTTTTGACATCTAATAATGCACTGTCACATTTTATGAAATGTGTCAAAAAATTGTATCCTTGCAGCATTACTGTTTTTTAATACTGGATTAATTATTGAATATGACCATACCAAACTAAAGAAACATGTATTAGTAAAGAAGGAAATATCAGAAGTAGGCCTTGTTTGGTTTTAGGAAAGAAAGGAAATTATTTTATTTTCTTTTGAGAAATTACAATTTCTATCCATTTTCTTGATCCGTTGTTTGGAAAGGTCAGAAAATTGAAAATGAAAGTGAATTCTTGGAACAAATGGGAGAATCATTTTTTCTCCTTTTTTGGGTTTCTTTGAAAAATTGGTCTGTTTCCATTGGAGGAGAGAGAGGAGAGGAGGGGCCGAATGAGACCACGTTATCAGGAGGTGTAGGTTGTAAGGGATTGATTGTAAACTTCGCATTATTATTTGGACACTAATTTTACTTTTTTGCTCATTTTCTCTGATATCCAAACACATGAAATAAATGAGTTTAACTTTTTTCTTTTTCTTTTTTCTTTCCAAACTCTGATTTTGCGAACCAAACCTGTAATTGTGGCAAAATTTTCAAAGAGAAAAATTGAAGCAACTTTGGCAAACACATCACATTTTTTTGTACTGTTCTCTCTCAAACAAAAATAACCATAAAAATAAAAACATCACTTCCATAGATAATAGTTCAGCCTAAATATTGGATAACATTGTTGCCTAATGATTGTATGGCTGGGTTTTGAATTGCTTAATAGCGCATTTTTGCTTCTCTTGTTTGAAGTAATTCTAAAAGTTATTCGGTAACAGTAATTTATTAAAAATAAAAAATTTAAAAATCAACAACTTAAAATTATTGTGAAAAGATGTTCGAAAAAGATATTTTGTCTGTGGTTTGTGACCGCGAACGTGACTGTAACGACCACGTGGCAGCCAACCGTTGACCTCCTGTTATCACCGGATTCTACCCCCTTAAAATCGGACCGGAGGCTAATGGAAGATCGTCATGTGACATGAGGTCACGAACCGCGGGCAACTTATCATGGTTTCAATTTATGCAGCATACCATGCATGGTGCTTCTTGAAAAGCTAGCAGACTCAAAGAAGCAATGATCAAAGGGACATTTTGGTCACGAACCGCGGGCAACTTATCATGGTTTCAATTTATGCAGCATACCATGCATGGTGCTTCTTGAAAAGCTAGCAGACTCGAAGAAGCAATGATCAAAGGGACATTTTGGTCACTGAGCACAATAATATCCGCCTTGCAATATTGCCAACGGATGCCTTTAATTTCCCGGCTATATAAGTCAGTTGTTGGTAGCTTAAAACTCCAACAACAACAACAACAACAACAACAACAATATCCATTCCCAATTAAGCCAATTTCCTTAATTTGCTAGCTCTCAACACACCATTCTCCAGCAAGCACTTGCTCGGTAGCTTGGGATGGACAGAGTGATGAGGCTGGCCTCGCAGAGGGCGGTGGTGATCTTCACCGTCAGCACCTGCTGCATGTGCCACACCGTCAAGAGGCTCCTCTGCGAGCTCGGCGTCAGCCCCGACGTCCACGAGCTCGACCAGGAGCCCATGGGGAGGGAGATGGAGAAGGCGCTCGCCAAGCTTCTGGGCCGGAAGCCGCCCGTGCCGGCCGTCTTCATCGATGGCAAGCTGGTCGGGTCTACCGACAAGATCATGTCCCTTCACCTCGGAGGAAAACTAGTACCACTCCTCAAGGAAGCCGGCGCACTCTGGCTCTAGAGCGTACGTACGTCCGGGGAGGAAAGTAAAGAAGAAGACATTCATATATCGGTTTATAAATACATGCATGTAAGGTTACAGCGTACAATAAATTAGGAGAGCTTTTTTGGTAATTATATATACTAGTCTATATGTACGTGCTTTACACGTATTTTAATTACTCGTCTTTTTCAGATGATTATTCATGTGTATGTTTTTTTTACAATTCCAAGAGATTCGAAGTACAATTTTTTTTTTAATTTTTTGAGATTAATAATATTTGAAAAATGGTAATGATAGAAAAATTTATTACCATTGGAACATGAAAAGTTGTATGGAAAAAGAAAACTTGTATGCAAATTTTATTGCTTTGACTCTTAAACATAAATGACATGCAAATTGACATAATAACATATGTTTATAAAATATTCAAGGGTATTTTAGGAATTCAAAATTTTCACCACCAAATTTTCCTATTATATAGTAGAATAGATGTATTATAGTGATATATAATATTGTACTGTACATGAATAATATGAATTAAAGTTAATATAATTATGATTAACTAGTACTTCTGCTCAATTAGCCTATTTCTTATTAGATAATAATAATGCTCAGTAGAGGGCTGCCGACCCCTCAATTTTTTTTTTTTGTTTTGCTTTTTTTTCCATGTATAATCTTTTTTGTTGGTATTTTTATGTGACTCCGTCTGTATCTAGTCCATCTTAATCCACTACAGTCCACTCTAGTTCGAATTTTTGGTTCCGCACTTGGCTCCGTCCTTGATTATTGTCTAAAATACTATAGTTATGGTCTCCCCGAGATAATACAAGAGCCAGCAGTTAAGTGATCAATGTCAACTGTATCAAATAACACGAGCTGGAATTGAAGCTTATTATTTCTTTAATTTATTTACTAAATGATACAAAATAGGAACACTGGGTCCAAAAATACTGCCATCTAGCATGAAAGTACCGAACGTTTACGTTGGAGTATAAAATGTATTATGTATGTACCAGCGAAAAATAGAGGGATTACTTTTCTTTCATAACCTAAGAAATCCAATCCCCAAAAGTGGAAAGAAAAGTGAAAGGAAAAGTGAAGGTTATATTAATTAACAATTATACCCCCATATGAATGTATTATTTAAAAATTATTTATAAAGTCAAATGGTAAATAAGTATTTTTAGTTGAGGGTAGAATTGGTAAACCCTATATATTTTACTTTCTTTCCTTCCACTTTTTCTTTCATACCAAATAAAGGAAAATGCATCTCTTATCTTTTCCATCCTTGCTACCAAACACAAATGAAGGAAATGATGTTTCTTTTCCATATGGAAGGAAAATGAATCCTTATCTTTTTCCTTCCTTCCACTTTTTCATCCTTCCTACCAAACACACATTAGTCTTCCGAACCTTCTTTGTGTGCTCCTCTCCCATTCTAGTGTCAGGTTGAGAATGTGGTATCCTTCAGACAGACTGTTGGAAGGCTCCATGTCTTGAGCACCATCAGAGCTTGTTGGTTTCTCAAGCTTTCTTCAGTGGGCTAAGGCTCCTTAGGTTTCAGGTCCCAACCATTTTTCAAAAACAGACTCCGCACCTGATGCCTTGACAGTCCCTGCTACATGTCCGCCTTCCTCCGTGGCCATCGGCTCCCCTAGGGGAGTTTCTTCCGTCTCTTCGTCTTCCCTCAAGCTAGTCGAGTCCGCAAGCTCATTGGTTTCCTCTTGTGGCTGGGACCCTTTCACCTGTTTTAAGAGCACTAAGTAGGAACGTGGCAAAAGCATTTACAGCCGGAGCATCTCGGAGGAACCCTTCGTTAAGGCTTCCCCATTGGGTAGTTCTATTTCAAGCTCCACCACTAGTGTCTGTTGTATGGATTTCCACAGATATTCTCGCATAACATAGCCGCTCCCTCCTCGCAGTAAGGGTGCACTGTACGAAAGGGCTTGTCGATGCCACTGGCCAGCTTCATAATGGTCGGTGAGGTCCACAGTTGAGTAGGAAGCCAGGGAAGTTTAATCCAGATTGATACTATCCATAGTCAATCACGAGCAAAGTCGACCGATGGATCCCAACAACACATAACAATTAGTCTTCCATCAAGGTCCGTTCTCTAAAACCCTATTAAGGTTGTCGGTGTTAGTCCCGGGGCTTGATCAAAGATGGTAGACTCGATGTCGAGATCAGATGTTCAACAAACGTTCACCTTCTGACATTTCTTGAGATCCAAGAGGAACCCTATAATATGAATCTGATTACAAAAGCAACAATAATCAGAAAATAAATCTCACGTTCTTCCTCGCAATCGCAGTTGCGGACGGACAGAACTGAGTTACAACTCAGATGAAGGAGAAGAAAGAAGAAGAGGAAAGGTTCATGCTGGGGTGATTAAGATCACTGTTGCTCAAAGCAAGATTCGTCCTACCACGATCTACTTGCAGGAACCAGCAAGTTCACGAAGAACTTCTGGAACGCTCGTAAGTCAATATTTGAGACTTGAACGGGCTTTCTGGACTTTACAGACTCTCTTTACTCTCTTCTTGGTGCATATTTCAAAGGAGGCCAAGGGGCTCTATTTATAGAGTGGAGTTAAAACTTCACCTCTTCACCTATCCGATGTGGGACTAAAATACCAATACTCAAAAATAGAGTTTGATATTTTAGATCATCCCACAATCAGCATAGAAGTGTGACAGTCCACGCCTACCCACCGAACACTCCCGTGCATGCACGAGACATCTTGGAGTCCGTGTCCGAGTCCGAGTCCGCACAACAAAAATCAACTTATATCTTTGTTGGAATTAATCATTTTTTTTCTAGAAAAATACTCCCACATGGTATAAACTTGTGCCCCACTACACCTCATGTGCACACCTCAACACAAGCAATGCATTATATTGAAAAACTCACCATTTGGTGTAGCCGATGTGGGACTATCTTTTCTAGTCCAAAGGCAAAAATACCAACAATCTCCCACATAACTCAATATATGGGTTGAGCGTTCCCCACAGTGACTGTCCATCATGCATTAGGAGAGATGTCGCTACGACTTGAATCTTTCCGCATAGGTTAAATAACAGCATGATACAAGAATGGACTAAGCCTTGAATTCTACACCATAACTGCAATTTTTTCCTACTCACATAATGACATCAACTGTGCTTCTGGCTGCACATTAAAGGCCTTGTGTCAGCCTGGTTTCAGCGTATAATTATTGGGCGTCTACAAGTTTACCCTTAAGAGACGGCCTAATATCTCTGTCCATACACTATAGGTGAGTTCTTTATAAAGAGTCATGTTATGAAGCATTGCGCTTCTTTGCGGTGCTACGCCGCTATGACATGGCTTAAAGCCGAAACTTTATCCCACCTGGGTACCTCATCGTAGTGTCATACTACTGTAGCATGAGGTCACAAGCCTTTTTGTAGTGCCAAACTACCCAGCATGAAGCCTTGCGCTTACGTACGATATTACGCAGCTATGACATGGCTCGCGAAGCCGAGGCTTTACCCTACCTGGTACCTCTTCGTGGTGTCATGCCACTGTAACATGAGGACATCGTCCTCTTTGTAGCGCTGTCTACCTCTCTTTATTACGATTATGCAACATTAGGCTACCTGCCTATATGCGGTGCTACACCGCTGTGACTTGGCTTGCAAAGCCGAGGTATTACCCCTACCTGGAAACCTCATGGTGAAGTCACCTCATTGTAGCATGGAGTTACACTCCTTGTAGTGCTGCGCTACCGTGCTTCCTGTAAAGCACTTACAGGCATTCACTCTGCCCGAGAACTCATTAAGGCATTTAAGCCAACCTTCCCACAGGATCCGTTTTTCGCAGAAAACAACAGTAGACAACAGTGGTTGTAGGTCCGTAACCTCTCCATGTCACAGAGGACAAGTACCCATCGTTTCTGATATTCTTCTGGTTAATAGTCCTCCTTTGAACCAAAAGCTAGATGCCTAGTAGATTTTTCTTTGAACTAATAGCATAAAACTTTATGGTAGAAATGTAATAACACAATATCAGAATACCTTCAAGCCTATTTTACAAGCTGTGTCATCGACCAGCTGGCGCTTGAGGCCCTTGGTGAACGGATCCGCCAGGTTCTCCTGACTCCGAACATCAATCACTGCAATAACACCACTCTTGATGAGATCGTGTACTGCCCTGTGCTTCAACCGGACAGTCCTCTTCTTTCCGTTGAATAGGTCATTTGATGCCACCGCCGCAGTCGCCTGGTTGTCGCAGTATATCGGTATCTCCGGTATTTGTGCCCCAACTACTGAAAGATCATACATGAGCTCCCAAAGCCATTCTGCTTCTTCCGCTGCGGTATCAAGTGCAACAAACTCAAATTCCAAGGATGACCGCGAGAGCATAGTCTGCTTCTTCGATTTCTATGATATAGCAGCTCCATCCATTGTGAAAATGTATCCACCTGTTGACCTCTCGCTCTCCACTTCTGAGCACCAGCTGACATCACTGAAGCCTTCCACTACCGGTGGATCTCCGCGGTAGTACAGTGCATATGTCTGAGTTTTTTTGAGATATCTCATAACTCGTTTCATAGATTTCCAGTGCTCAATGCCTGGGTTGCTCGTAAAACGACCCAGCATTCCCACGACGAAAGCTATATTAGGCTTGTGGTAGTAGTAGCATACATCAAACTTCCGATTATGCTTGCATACTCCAGCTGCCTGACGTTTTTCCCTGAATTAGGCTTCAGCTTCAGATCACACCTGTACGGTGTATCGATCCCTGGAAGATCCTGATATCCGTAACGAGTGATCATCTTCTCAACATAATGAGACTGTGACAGCACTAGTCCAGTGTCTGTCCGGATGATCTTGAGTCCCAAGATAACATCAGCATCCCCCAAGTCCTTCATACTGAACATCGTCGAGAGGAACTTCTTTGTCTCCGTGACACAGCTTATATCCGTACCTTAGATTAGCATGTCGTCCACGTATAGACAACCGATGACTCCTCTTCTGTCAGCAAACTTCGTATAGACACACTTATCTGTTTCGCTGACTCTGTAGCCATTTGACCTTATGACTTTGTCAAACTTCTCATGCCACATTTTGGAAACTTGCTTTAAACCATACAGAGATTTTACCAACTTGCAGACTTTGTCTTCAAGACCTTTGACGACAAACCCTTCTGGCTGTTGCATGTAGAACTCTTCGGTCAGCTCTCCATTCAGGAATACCATTTTCACATTCATCTGATGTATCACCATCTTATGTATCGCTGCGAGAGCAATCAACATTCTGATGGTGGTCATCCGAGCTATTGGAGCATACGTGTCAAAGTAGTCGATCCCCTGCTTCTGAGAAAACTCCTTTGCCACTAGCCTGGCCTTGAACTTGTTAATGGTTCCATCAGCTTTCATCTTCTTCTTGAAGATCCACTTGCATTCGATAGGTTTTGCTCCTTCAGAAAGATCAACCAACACCCAAGTGTTAATTGAGGTGATGGAATCAATTTCATTGTCAATTGCCTCCTTCCAAAAAATTGCGTCTCTGGTCTTCATCGCCTCATTATAGGTAAGCAGATCTGCTTCCACATGATAGATGACAAAGTCATTTTTGAAGTCCTTCGACCTCCTCACACGCTTCACTGATGGCTCAGCGAGTTCTGGTTCAGCTGTTGTTTCAACAACAACAACTTCATCTTGGACAACTGGCTCATTGAAGATCTCAGCCTCCTTTGCACCTTCATCATTCTCCGAAATGTCCGTTAGAACAATGTTCTTGTGCCTTGCAAACTTGTATTCAAAATATTCAGCGTCGCGAGATTTGATAATATGATTTGACTCAATATTAAGAAATCTCCGAGCATCACTCTTCTCGGCATACCCCAAGAAGATCGTCTTCGTAGTCCTTGTCCCCAGCTTCTGAATCTTCAGATCTGGGAGCTTCACATAAGCCAGACACCTCCACACTCGAATGACATTCAAGTTAGGTCTGACTTTGAACTAGAGTTCATGAGGAGTTACGTCCGAAGTTGCATACGACACTCTAAAAAGTGGCCGTCAATGCAGCTTCTCCCCAGTAGCATTTAGGAAGACCCGCAGTTAGCAGCATTGAGTTCATCATTTCTGTCAACGTTCTATTCTTTCTCTTTGCTACTCCGTTAGATTGAGAAGAATATGGAGCAATAGTCTTATTGATGATTCCATATTCTTTATAGAACGATACAAATTCATGCGACCTATACTCTACATCTCGATCACTTCTAAGTAGTTGTAGATCGGTTTAACGTTCAGCTTCAGCCTTGAAGTCTCTGAACTACTCGAATGCTGCATCCTTCTACTTGAGAAGTCATGCGAACGTGCACTTCGAGAAACACTTCGAACTGTCCTCTGTAGAGAATTGATAAAAGTCACAGATATCTGAGTGTACTAACTCAAGATGATCAGTACTTTAGTTCAATCGTCTGAGCAGCTTTCCAACAGTCTTGTATCTGCAGAGACCTTAAAATCCTCCACCTCCTTACCCCCATATTCTGAAGATAAGGTCCCGGTAGGACAGGTTGAGTCTGCTTCCATCATAGAACAACTCTCAGTCCATTCAATAAAGTAACTTCATCGCCATTAGCAGAAGTTTGAACATTCCTTCAGCACCGAACATCTTTTCGAAGCATATTCCTCGCCAAGAAATTACCATCTGGCTAGTACGAATGTTCATCTTTCAAGTCTGTATCAGATAACAGACTTTCTGAGATCAGATCTCCAAAAAATCTTTGGTACGTGTAATACGCATTCCAATGTCCTTGTCGGTGGTTAATAACCACTGTCTCGATCTTTAGAACTTATGCTAGATATATGTTCACCATCAAGACCTTCGTCATAACACGGCTCGTCCTTGGTGAACAGCTCCTTCGAGAGCACAAATGGTCAGATACACTAGTGTCAGACCACTAGTCAGCTACCACACTAGATAACTCAATCTGTACAACAATAGCAACCAAGTTAAGCAATCAAAATAACCAAGTTTAGCCATACCTGCTATTTTGGTTTGGGCTTGAATTTGCATTCACGTTTGTAGTAGCCCTTCTTGCCACAGTTGAAGCAAGTCACGAGGGACTTAGACGTCTGTTGCTTGAATGAATGACCATTCACTTTCAGATTAGTGGAGTCCTTCTTCTTGTGATGAGAAGCCACCTGCTTCCCATTGAACTCTCTTGTCTGCACCAAGTTGGCCTTAGCCAGTTGTTTGAACAGAGAGTCCATCTTCTGTTGAGATCGTATTTCGTCCTCAACGTGGATCTCTTGTAGAAGATCTTTCAAGCTAATGTCCAGCTTCTTCTGATGTATTCTAGCATAGAAGTTGCTCCAAACAGCAAGAAGTTTTGAGACTATCCCTCCAACGACAAACTTGTCGACGAGGGGCATCTTTTCGTCATCTAACTTCTGGCACAACTTCAGAAATTCCTTCACTTGAGGTAGCATCGCCATCTCATCTTCGAAGAGCCACTTGTGGTACTTCTCGACGATGAAGATTTTGGATATGTTCTCATCATCTTCATATAGCTTGCCCAAAGAATCTCAGATATCTTTGGCCTTCATCTTCTTGGAATATGACTCTGCCAGAGAGTCTTCCATAGAATTGAGAATCAGCAGATTACAGATGTTGTTTTCTCTCTTCCATTTGCTCTGTTTGACGAGTGCATCAGTAATAGCATCGACAATTCCTCCTTCTGGAATCGTCGGTTCATCCTCAATCAACACATGGTCTACGTCCACGAGTTGAAGATTAAGGGTGACCTTCCTCTTCCAGATTTGGAAATATTCTCTGTCGAATTCCTCCAACTTGTTAAAGCTGGTATCGATGAGAGAAGTACGAGAGTTCTCCATCTACAAGGATCTTGTTTTGAGATTGTTAGTTCCGGGGCTTGATCAAAGATGGTAGACTTGATGTCGAGATCAGAGGTTCAACAAACGTTCACCTTCTGATATTTCTCGAGATCCAAGAGGAACCCTATAATATGAATCTGATTACAAAAGCAACAATAATTAGAAAATAAATCTCACGTTCTTTCTCGCAACCGCAGTTGCTGACGGACAGAATTGAGTTACAACTCAGATGAATGAGAAGAAAGAAGAAAGAAGAAGAAGAAAGGTTCTTGCTGGGGTGATTAAGATCACCGTTGCTGAAAGCAAGATTCGTCCTACCATGATCTGCTTCCAGGAACTAGTAAGTTCACGAATAACTTCTAGAATGCTCATAAGTGTAACACCCAATTTTTCAGATGAGGATAATTTTGAAATTTTATAATTTTAATCTTTTATTAATGATATTTAAATCATGATATAATTTTTGATGATTTTTAATCATTTAAAACTATTTTAAAATCATGACTTGTGATCTTGACATTTTACTATTATTTGGTTTTAATTTCGAGGAATTTGTCACCTCCAGTTTTCGAAAACAGGGACATTTTTTTCATTTTATATTTTCGAAATATTTTTGAAATTTATTTTATTATTTATGATATTGTTTTGGGATTATTTGAGTCGGGTTCGAATTTCAGCTCAATCCGACTTAAAACGGGGACCCGGGGTAGTTTTGACTCTAGTGGACCCACACACTAGTTAGCTATGGCCCACATGCTAATTATTTTAGTTAGTGTTAGGCTAATTAATTATGGATAGGGTTTGGTTAGATTAGAGAGTTAGAATGACTAATTTATCCTCAACCAGTTAGTCCTTTCCTAATATTAAACAATAGGACTGTAGGATGTGGAAAATTATGACACGCTGTCATTTTTATCCATACGCTTAAAGACAGATTTCAGTTGAAGCCATACGCTCATTCAAAAGCCATACGCTCAGTAAATATTTTATTATTTACTGAAGTGACAGCACAGCATATGTTTAAATGAGGAATGAATCTGACACTTCATCTTTCGTGCAAAGACAGCTGTCACGAGAAAAGTAACCGTCGTATAGGTTTTCGAAGAGCCGGTTTTGTCTTTTACGAGGACAACTCAGCAGCCTTCATAAATACAAAAGCCATCATTATTGTCAGTTTTGACAGTCTGTCAGCCGTCAAATCCGCAGTCACGACGCTCGAGAAGATTTTGTCAGTTATGGGAAGATATGGTGTACCAAAGAAGATTGATGATAGCCACGTGGCCACTTCTCCAGTGAGCGTATCAACCTCACATGACTCCTTCTTCACCCAGTCAAGTGAGCGTATCAAACTCACATGACTCCTTCTTCACACAGTCAAGTGAGCGTATGGACCTCACATGATTCTTTGTTAAACAAGCGAGCGTATGACCTCACATGACTCCTTGCCCATAAAGTGAGCGTATGGATTTCCTATGGCACTACGCTGTCCAAGTCAGCGTATAAACTCTCCTTCAACAAGGCAGCGTATTACAGCAACCATATCCAGTATTACAGTCAACACACGTTCTCACGTGTCCTGTACCAGTTATCCACTTCTCTAGAAGTTATGCAACGTGGCATCCAGGCCATCAATCTCTCCTGAACTTGCTCCACTACTTTCAACCGCACGCTAATGTGTCTCCATCAGAATTCGCCACGCGTCCCTGCAGTTATGCACACGTCAAGTAACTACCTGAGCTTATGCTTAAGGACAAGTTATCCTGAACTCTATAAAAAAGAGTTTCTTCATCTTCATCAGAGACTACAGTCATTTTCAGAGAGAACAGAGAGATTGTCCAGTTGCTGTCCAAGTTCTTCGAAGTTCGAGTTTTCTTCATCGCATCGTCCAAGGGATAAAGTAATCGTCTTCTAGATTAGATTCCTACAGTTGTAATTTTCTCAGATACAAAATAAATAAAGTGAATTTATTTATGGAAAACAAATTGGCGACTCTGCTGGGGAAAGCTGTCTCCTCCAATGAGATAGCAACAACTCAATGCGATACTTCGTCGATCGGCTTGACGAAGAAGACGATGGTTGTACAATTCGACCAATCGGCTTATGAAGAAATGCTCAAGGCGAAGGAGGGCCGCACTGCTTCCTCCGCTCTTCCTGTTGCCAAGAAGAAGGGACACTCCATCTATGTCCCTAAGTCTTCTGCAACAGTTCGAGACGCTTCTGTCACTTCTCATGCTGACAAGAATACGTCTTCAACTTCTATGAAGCACACTTCGGCTTCTCGGAACACGGCAACAATGGTTTCCCCTAGTCACGCTGACAAAATTGGTTCTTTAACCAAGTCAATGTGTCCAAGGAAAATCATCTCTGGACATGTCAAAGTCCCTTCTCCTTCTATTCTTACGACAGCAGTCGGCTCTTTAGCCATTGATGACTCTGAGCGTATGGCAATCAAAGGGCAGCGTACGGCAAAAGCAGCGTACAAAAGCCAACATCAGGCAGCGTATGCTGAGCCAAAGCCAGTGTATGCTAATAAAAAGGCAGCGTATGACCAGAAGTCCAAACTGAAGTCAGCGTATGCTAACAAATACAGTCCTTTGACTGTTTCTGAAAATCAAATTGGGGGTTCTCTTCCACAGAACATACAAATGATCCCCCCTCAACTTGCACATCTTGTGCCAACCAAGGAGAAAGACTCTTTAGTCAACTCCTCTACTTCTAAGGTCTTTACCTCTGGAGTTAATTTGACTAGTATTCTTACTAGATCAAACAATGGAAAACGCCTTTTGGCTAATTCCTCCAAAGATGGATTATTACCGACTCTTAGTCGGAATAATACTCATCTTCCTTCTCTCAAAATTTTTCGGTCTGAGAAAGGCAAATTACAAGTATCCAAGACTGATATCAAAGTCAAATCTCCCACGGATCTTCGTAATAAGCTTAATCAGAATCGGTTCGGTTCCACTGAGACAAGTATATTAGACCCTGATGCAGAATATGCCAAGAACTATGTGGCTCAAATTAATCAGTCTTTATACACTCAGGAACCAAGAAAACAGAAGAACAAAAGACAAGTTTCTACACAGAAACTATCTTCAAATACTTCCCAATCTGTTCCTATAGATCTCCGAGAATATTTGCAAAATAAACAGAGAATTGACACTCCATCTGGCTATGACATTGCCCATATTCGCCATGAAAAGCATGGTTGTGACTTCCAACCTCGGGTTGTCATCCAATGTTGTTGTTCACCAAAAAGACAATCTGTTTTCGAACGGATTCAATATGAACCAATGTTGGATGAAGATGAACCTCTTTATGCTTCTGTCAACATGACTTCCAGAAATATTGGGGGTAGCATACGGTCTGATGCTATATCAGACTCTGAAGATGGTGTTTATCTCGGCACTCGATCCAGGACCGGAGCCTTGACCAGAGCCGCTTCTTCTTCTCATCCAAGTGGTAATCCGGAGATCACAGAAGACTTCCTTGGAGAGTCCAATTTTCCAGTATTGACTCCTGTAAAAAGCCCTGGGAAAGATACTGATTCACACAGTGATGATTCAGAACAGACTGTTTCATCATCTATTCCTCGAATGATTACCACTTATATGGCAGAAAGTGATCATGAACCTTCGACTAGCAATGAGGCTCATGAACAGAGGATTTCTTCTTTAGAACAACAATTGCGAGCTATGGCAGATACATTGAGTGCTATGTACACTCTAATGCAGGCTCAACAACAGACAGCATCACCAGTGGTATTGAATACCCCTGTTGTTCCAAACCCCGAACCTTCTACTATTCCGGGGGTACAATCTAATGTTCCTGTACAAACCACACCAAGTCACTCTGGAGCTGGGGATGGTACATATGCTGTAGTCCCTCCTCCCAATTACACTCTACAAGCCACAACTCCACAATCTTCGGGAGTTGTCTATGAAGAATTGAAGAATCTCAAAACTCAATTCGAGGCATTCAAACAGAAGGATGGTTTACAAAGGTTAGGCATCAAACAGCCTTATCCGATAGAATGGAAGCAGGTATCGTATCCACCAAAATACAAACCTCCGACCATCTTTTTCTATGATGGGACAACCTCTCCAAGTCAGTTCATTAATCATTTTGAAGTAATGACTGATCAACTGCAACCAAGTGACGCTCTCCTTACTCGGGTGTTCATTGGATGTCTCAAAGGAACGGCTTATGAATGGTATAGAAGTCTCCCTGATGGGTGTATTACCTCATTTGCCGGTTTTAAGCAAATGTTTCTTGAACGATTCTACGAAGGACTCAATGATATGACCATGTCAGCCCTCATAAGAATCAAACAGAAGAATAATGAGACCACTGAGGAATTCATTGAGAGATTCAGAAGAGAAGCCCTCAAAATGCCTCTTAGAACTCCCGATGCTGTTACGATCGACACTTGCAAGTCGAACCTCTTACCAATTATCAGCATGTGGACAGGGTCCACTCAGTTCCAAGATTGGCCTTCTTTCATTGTCAGTGCCAAGGCTGCCGAGATCAGTGCTGAGACCTTTAAGGGTCTGGGGGTACAAATGGCTCCCAAAGAATCAAATCAGAATGCTAGCAATAGTACTCGACCCAACAATCGCAAAGGGAAAGAAGCTCTTGAAGTCAATCTCCAAAACAGTAGTCAAGAGGTAAAGACTACCCAAGCTACTTCAGCTCCAACAAATCAACAACAGAGATCTCCTCGGCCGAAAGAAGAATATTCTTTCGATGATGACGATGTTCAGGGTATCTTTGAATGCTTACTCAAAGGTAATAAGATTCAATTGCCAGAAATTAAAAAGCCTGATGAAGCCAATAAGACAGATCATCCAAAATACTGTCCATATCATAGAATGCTGGGTCATACAATCCGGTCTTGCTATGTATTAAAAGGGAAGATTCAAGAGATGATTAAATCAGGAGCTGTGACCTTAACACCCAAAGACAAAACAGTCACAGCAAATGTAATTTCAATGCAGTTCGGTGACTTCCCTCCCTTAATGGTGGAAAGTGGGATTGTTCCTATCCCCAAAGCAACTCTCGAAGTTATAAACATCCCACCAGCACAGAATGACGGACTTGTTCCTGTCACAACTAAGAAGGGAGAAATCATGTGGATTCACCCAAACTTAAAGACAGAGTTTGAGACGTCTTCCTCTTCTTCTCGGAAGATTTCCTCATCTAAAAAGAAGCTCGGGAAGACTAAGTCATGCAATGTGACTTCTAGTTTCACACCCAATTTTTATCTAACCTCTACTTTCATCTCAGCAGGAAATTCATTCTCTACGAAGATAAAATCTGTACCTCAAATTGAAGATAGGTACAAACCTGCTTTTCATTTATACAGTTCACAATCTCGTGAATTGATGGCGAAGATGGGTTATGATCTAGCCACTGCCCCAGGTTTGAACTCAGGCAAGGGACTCCGAGCACCTTTGGCCATCACTATGAGACATAATCAATCTCGTGTTGGCCTTGGTTTCTGGAATGAAGCTTTCATCAAACATAAAAGAACCAAGAGCAAAATAAAGAATTGCAGCATGGTTTCCATAGACCTTGAACTAGAATCTGAAGTTGAAGTTCATGCTGGAACTCGGTCAGGAAAAGTATATTTGAAAGATTATGCTGAAGTTCCTGAAGAAATTTCTGACGTTCCTCCGGCTACAGCTTCAACTCCAGTCTCTACTGAAGAGCCTTTAAATGTTCCTGTTGAGACAGTTCCTTCTAAACCAACAGCAGCTGACAAAGGCAAACAATAAGTCCGCTTCGACAAACCATTGAAGAAGTCATCTCCTACAGGACTTGAAAAGCCTTATAATTTTGATATATTGGCTCAACTAGCCAATACACCAGCTAAATTGTCAATCTTCGAGCTCTTACGTCTCTCTAAAGAGACTCGAGAAACTTTAAGTGAAGCACTGCTGCAAGCAGAAACCTGCTTAACTCTTCTCAAGAAGTTGGAAACAGAACCTGTTTCTCATTGCCATAATGTATTGGAATTTATTCCAAACATTACCTTTACGCAGGACGATATGCTGCTAGAGGATAATCGACATGACCGTCATTTATATCATACAGGATATATTGATTCTATGAAGGTTGATCGTTTATTGATTGATCCAGGATCCGCTCTCAGTATTATGCCAACGGCTATGTTAGATGCATTGAAGATACCTGTACATAGCCTCTCCAGCACTATCACTACCATCTTGGGATTCAATCAAGGAAAAAGTGAGCCTTTAGGCAAGATTCGCCTTAAATTTCAAATAGGCGATCTTCGTACTAAAATTACTTTTTACATCATCGACAATCATGGTTGCTCGTACAATGCTCTATTGGGGAGACCTTTCTTGCATGAACATAATATTGTTCCTTCAACCCTTCATCAGTGCTTCAAATATGTTGATGATAATGGAGAGGTTCAAAAAGAAGTGGCAGATCTTTACCCATTCAAAGGAGTCGAAGCTTACTTCAATAACGCTCGCATGTACAAAGATGAATACTCGAAAGTCTTGCAAGCTATGGATAATGAAGATGAGACATCCAAAGTTGACACTTTTGTTATTCCTGTAAAAGGGCGTATCACTCCTCCGCAGTCTGTTAGATCATCCGAAGAAAGCTCACTGATAATTCCGGTCAGTAGACGTACTACTTCATCATCTGCCCAGGGCTCACTGATAATTCCTGTCAGTGGACGCACTACTGCACCATCTTCCCAAGCTTCACAAAGTTTGCTGATCATTCCTGTCAGTGGACTCATCACTCCCCCTCCATCTTCTCAGACTAGATCAGATACTCTAGTCATTCCAGTCAGTGGACGTATTACTTATCCACGGTCTTCTTCAAGGGAGCTCACCTCTTCTGAGCCTTTTGTTATCGATCTTAATCGAAACAAAAATTCTAACTGTTCTTCTTCTTCCTCCCCCTTTGTCGTTAATCTGACTAAGTCTGATAAGACTCAGCCTTCTGTTGTAAATACAGCATCTAGTATTAATGAAGCATCTCCTTTACAGTATATTAATGTTTGTGGTTATGTACAAAGTTATTTACAATTGCTAAATAGCTTAGAGCCACTAACTATAGGGGTTGTTCAAGCTCTTCATACAGACGTATCATTAGACTCTATACAGAAATCATACTTTGTGGTCCCCAGTCGAAAGAAGGGAGAAAATCCAATATTTTTTTATAAAGGACCTCAGAATCCTCCTAACTTGGAAGAAGATGACATAAACGATGATACTGGAAGGTTACAACTGCGTCGCTACAGTCAACAATCCAAAAATATTATCAAAAATATGGGTTATGATTTCAGAACCAGTCTTAATAGAAAAGGAAGAAGAATGCCTGTTCGAATTCCTCCATTAAAATACGGAAGGACAAAATGTGGTTTAGGTTACATTGCTCCTACTTCCTTTATCAACATAGTCCATGAAGAGTCAAAATTCAATAAAGACGAACAATCTGAAGATGAACGATCTGAGTCTTCTGATTCTCTCTCTTGGAATTCTGACACGAGTATTGGCGATCTTCATCGCTCTATTCTATCCATCAATATGGTCTCTGTTGATGGCCCACAAGAAAATGATGAAGATGAGGATGATTTTGAAATATCACCTGAATCAGAACAATGGGCTCAAAGATTAGATGATCAATGGGAATTCAGGTTCGAGCAGAGGGAACCTCCTACCGAAGATAAACTGATCCAAATTGATGTTGGTGAAGAAGGTTCTCCTAAACCAATATTCATCAGTAAAAGTCTTTCAGAAACAGATAAGCAAGACATGATCAAGCTTATTCGTGATTATATCGATGTCTTCGCCTGGAGCTACGAGGATATGCCAGGACTAGATCCGAAGATCGCAATGCACAAGCTTAATATTATGCCAAATGCTAAACCGGTCAAACAACAACAGCGACGATTTCGTCCAGACATTATGGATGCAATTAAAGCTGAAGTCAACAAGCTTATGGCTTCCGGATTTATCAGAGAGGAACAACATCCTGAATGGGTGGCTAACATCGTTCCTGTCCTTAAAAAGACTGGCAAGATCCGAATCTGTATAGACTTTCGCGATCTCAATGCTGCTTGTCCTAAAGACGAGTTTCCTCTTCCAATTACTGATGTCATGATCGACAATACATGTGGTTTCGAACGAATGTCATTTATGGATGGGTATTCGGGATACAACCAGATCAAAATGTTTCCAGATGATGAAAAACACACTTCCTTCAGAACGCCGATCGGTACATACTGTTATACAGTGATGCCGTTTGGTCTCAAAAATGCAGGAGCAACATATCAGCGAGCAATGAGCACTATATTTCGCGAACATCTCCAAAAAATAGTCGAATGCTATGTTGATGATATTGCAGTCAAAAGTCAACGAAAGGAGGATAATATCCAAGATTTGAAGACTATCTTTAATTTAATGCGTCAGCATCAACTTAAAATGAACCCTACTAAGTCCTTCCTGGGCGTCTCTAGTGGTAAATTTCTCGGCTTCGTCATTACCGCTAAAGGTATACACGTGGATCCCGAGAAGATCAAAGCCATCCAAGAGATGCGTCCTCCACGCACCTTAAAAGAGCTATGAGGATTTCAAGGAAGAATTGCTTATATCAGGAGATTCATTTCCAACTTATCAGGACGCTGCAGACCATTCCACAAACTTCTGAAGAAAGGTGTATCTTTCATCTGGAACGAAGAATGTCAAAAAGCATTTGATGACATCAAACAGTACCTCATGAACCCTCCAGTTTTGGTACCTTCCGTCTCGGGAATACCATTTCTTCTATATGTTCGAGCTATGGATCATTCTCTTGGTGCATTACTCGCCCAGAAAAGTAAAGATGGTCATGAACAGGCCATTTATTATCTCAGTCGCACAATGACAGGCGCTGAACCGCGTTATTCTCCAATCGAGAAAGAATGCCTAGCATTAATGTTTGCTGTTCAGAAAATGCGATATTATATTATCGGTCAAATGATTCATGTCATTTCCAGAGTGAATCCCATCAGGATTATGATGAAGAAACCTGGTATTCTCAACTCCAGACTAGCTAATTGGGGAATCTTGTTAGCCCAATATGACATGCATTATATTCCTCAGAAGTCGGTTAAAGGACAGGCTCTTGCTGATTTTCTAGCAGCTCATGCAGTCCCAGAAGATTCTAAATTATATGATGAGATTCCCGATGAAGTTCTGGATTCAAATATGGTTTCTAAAGAAGTTCCTACCTGGCGTCTATTCTTTGATGGAGCATCTAGAATAGGTCCTAACGGCAATATTGTCGCCGGAGTTGGAATTGTTCTTGTATCCCCAGAGGGATTAACTATTCAGAGGGCTTATTCTCTAGATCAATCATGTTCAAATAATGTTGCAGAATACAATGCGTTGCTCATTGGTCTTCAACTCGCTAAACATCTGGATGTTCAATATTTAGAAGTTTATGGAGACTCTAAGCTTATCATCAATCAGATCAGAGGAACGTATGAAGTTCGTCATCAAGATTTGATACCTTATCATCGAATAGCACTCTCTATGGCCTCCTCCTTTGAAGGTTTCTTTATCGAACATGTTCGACGAGCCTATAATGCAGAAGCTGATGCTTTGGCTAATCTTGCTGCTGTATTAGCCATACCAATCAGACGTCAGCAAGTGATAGTGGTTTATAACTGAGAACTATTCTGCGTTGAAAATAATCTGGCTTTGGCTTTTTCCCATAATCCAGACGAAGATTCTCTCAACTTTGATGCTGAATTAAAATTTGACAAAGTGTCCTTGTCTTCTTCCGATTCTACTATGGAATATGTCTTTTCTAACAAAATAGACACCGTAACTGAAGACTGGAGACGTCCGTTTCTGGACTTTGTGTTGTATGACATACTTCCTGATAACCCGAGTGAAGCAGCATCTATCCGGCGCCGGTCTCTCAGATTCTATTATAATCATACTACAAAGACACTATATCGTCGAGCCTATGATGGTCTTCTTCTTCGATGCATCGCTGGTGAAGAAGCACAACAGATAATCCGTGAAGCACATGATGGCGTCTGCGGAGCTCATCAGCCAGGTCCAAAACTTCAAGATCGTATCCGACGTATGGGTTATTATTGGCCCACGATGGTAGCTGATACTATTCAATATGCTCGGAAATGTAAAGCCTGTCAAATTCATGCAGACTTTATCCATCAACCATCGGAGTTCTTACACCCAACAGCGGCATCATGGCCCTTCGAAGCTTGGGGCATGGACGTCATCGGTCCTATCAATCCACCATCATCAAAAGGACATCGGTTTATTCTAGCAATAACTGATTACTTTTCTAAATGGGCTGAAGCAATCCCGTTATCTGAAGTCAAGACTTCTAATGTTATCAACTTTGTCAAACATCATGTCATCTATCGATTTGGTGTTCCTCGGCGTATTATCCATGATAATGGACCACAGTTCGTCAGCCAGAAATTCACTCGATTCTGTGATGATCATCGGATTAATAATCTGGCTTCTACAGCATATAATCCAGCAGCCAATGGACTAGCAGAGGCTTTCAACAAAACAATCATCAAACTCTTAAAAAAGTTCGTTTCTTCCAATAAACGTAACTGGAGTGAGAAGCTCGGTGAATGTTTATGGGCTTATCGTACCACAGTTCGCAATGCGACCGGATGTACACCTTTCTTTTTGGTATATGGGTGTGAAGCTGTTCTTCCTCTGGAGATCCAGATTCCTTCTCTGAGAATTGCAATCTCCAATGAACTTACAACAGAAAACAATGATCGACTTCGACTTCAAGAGTTGGAAGCTCTAGATGAAAAGCGATTGTATGCGCAACAAAATATCGAGCTATATCAAGCCCGAATCTCAAAAGCTTTTAATCGGAAAGTCAAAGTCAGAACATATCAAAAGGGAGAATTGGTCCTTACTGTCAGACGTCCGATGACCATGACACATATGAGCAAAGGCAAATTTGACGCAAAATGGGAAGGCCCATTCGTAGTAAACAAAGTCTTCTCTAATGGAGCATATCAGCTTGCCTCTATGGACGGGAAAGTCACGATGATGCCTATCAATGGCAAATTCTTAAAGAAATATTATGTATAAATAATATTTTCATTACTCCCCAGCAAGTGTAAAATCAAAAATTTATTCTTCTCTACAAAAGCTATTTCGATGTCATTATCCCCAGCGGAAACTGATATTCTACCATGTATCATTTTCCCAGAGAATTTGATATTTTGTCTTATTAGATTCCCAGTGGATTTAATAAAGATCTTGTATAGAAAATCATGTCCATATCACCTCTGAATTTTCTATCTCAGTATGTATCATATTTTGATATTCAGTCTTTTGATTTCCAAGTTCAAAGATCATGGAAAATAGAATCCAAAGATATCTTTATATCTGAATTCTGTTTTCTCTCACCAGTATTAAACTAAAATTACCTTTGGTTTAATATCATGATAGAGTTACAAAGTTTATTTGTATATTCTATTCTACTGAAATATGTCATGTATCATTTACCTCTGAACATGTTTTCTACAAAAATATCATCCACAAAATCGAAGTCAAATAAAGATATTCATTTCAATCAAATTCGGAACATTGATTACAAATGGTATCAAGACTTTAATATATGATCTATTTAGGAGGAGCGATTATCTCCTGAATATGAACAATTACATTATTCATCTTCTCATCATGGGCTTTCTTGAGACGCTCTGCTGTTTCAGATACAATCATCCGTTGATCATATTCCGCAACAATAGAACTTCGGCGGTTGGTCTCTTCAATCTGATGGGTTTGCATCTGTTCCCGCTCTTCCTGTAAAGATTGATAACGTTCAGCTTCAGATTGACGGTCAGCTGCAATCTTTGATCGTTCTTCTTCCACGGAGGCAATTTGTTTTTGGAGACGAGCTAGCTCTTCCCTCAACTTTCTAAGATCTTCAGCCCTTGACGATTCATCTTTCTCTAAACGCTCCATATTCTGACGAGTATTTAACATCTCTTCGTCTTTTGCCATTAATTCCTTAGAAGACTGAACGAGGAAATCTGTCAGAGCAATATGTTGAGCTTGAGCTTCGCTCTCCAATTGAGAAATTTCAGCTGCAGTCAGAGACTCAATATCCTCCTTCTTAATCTCCCAATATTTTGGATGTTGGCTTCTAAATTATTCAAGAGATGTTCAAAGAAGACACATTGAGCCTCATAACCAGATTGTCTCAAGGCTGAACATGGGAAACTAGTCGCCTCTCGAAGACTCGAAAAGGGCATAGTCTCATCTTTCATGAGTCGCCTCGAATATGTATCCAGATATGTATAAATAATATCTGAATACATCCTCATGACTTTGGCTATCCTTGTGTCAAAACTGGGAGTCGCTGCAATAGTAGGGGAAGGAGCAGGAGGAGCTTCTATTCTTGGAGCTGAAGTTAGTACCCTTGGAGAACTCGGCAGATGGGAACTCCTCTCACCCACCTCAGTTTGAACAAGTGGGGCTTGAGTAGAACTCATAGCCGGTGCAGTTCCGACAGCTGTTGAAATAAAAGAAGCATGATCAAAACCAAAAGATAATAAAGCAGAGACAAGACAAAACTTTGATGAATAAAATATTACCTGGAGTTGGTTCATATTCAGTCTCCTTCGGATCATTCAATCCGGCTCTTAGTCTGTTCAGAGTACTTTCTGACATGGGATTTATTTCACTGCTTCCCGCACCAGAAGTACTCGAAATTTGAACCTCAATTTCCAAATGCCTCTCCGGTTCTGGTGTTAACCCAGAGTGTTGACCAATGGTCTTCAATGCATCTATTGGTATTTTAGACAATGATTCATCGTCTATCTCTATGTCTTCTTCTCCAGAAGAATGAGACGACGGTTCATAGTCAACTTGTTCGCTCTCTGAAGCTTCAATAATTGGATTGAGAGGAGTGGCTTCCTTCACTGATTCTCCCGAAATCAGTAAGTCATTAGCCGTTTCAGTCTGATGCTCGGCCTCTACCGCAGGTTGACTAATTTCCTGCGCATCATCGGCTATTGGTGGAACTGAGCCTACATCAAAATGTCTAGAAGACCCAGCAGTTTCAGGAATATCTTCCTCTTCTGTCTTTACAGAGAAATCAAAAGTAGCTTGCTTTTCTGCAGCCAATCGCATAGCACGATCTGTGGGACTCTCTGCATCCAGACAAATTACGGATTTAGTTTTTGAAACTATTACTTTCCTTCCTATTCTTCTGGTTAAAGGAACAGTAGGATAAGTGTCTAATGGATCACTACCTGTTTTATCAATATTTCTGGCTCGTTCAGAAACAGGAGAATTCCCGGGAATAGAAATTCCTCCGCGACTTCGAGTCTCTGCTCGAGTAGCTCTTTTTACGGCAGGACCCGCAGTACCTTTACTCCTCTTCCTCTTTGGTGTATTATCAACAGATATACTTTCTTCAGCACTCCCGATAGGCACATGAAATGGTTGATGAAGGTCATCAGAGAAGAAAGTTTCCAAAACATCATCATCAACTTCATCGGTGGCCAGAGGATCTTCTTTGTCGTGACAATCCCTAGGCAAGGCGGATTTAGTTGATTTCTTTTCAACATGAATAAAGCTTTTACCTAAGATGCTAAATTTTTCATCAAAGGTATTAGCTGATACATAAAATCTGGCATAGTACGCCAATATCTTAGCTCCTCTCCGATAGTTGACCGGATCTGGCATAGAAAAGGTAGCCCCTGTACCTTTGGCAATGTAATATAGCCAAGCTCTGGCACCATCAACCAACCTACCTTGATGAGCAAAACACGTCGTTGCATTGCCCACATGCAACTGATCGTAACCAAATTGACGAGCAAATCTGCTCGAAAGATATGGCTCTATATGTGATGTCGTCACGACGGCAAATTAAATGAGATGGCCTGATTCTCTTTAGCCATTCATGTTGGACATCATCCAACTCATTAGCACCAACGCCGTCAATCAATCTCCCGGGCATGGTCTCATAACCAATAGGGGGAGGAACACAAGCGAAGCTCCAGAGCTCTCCCCTGTTCAAGATGGTTCTGCAATCAGTTAAAGTATCATATCTCCATTTCGGTATGTGCTTGTATCTTTCAAGGAAAGTGTCATCTAGCCTAGCCATCCCAGCGCTCATCAGAGATTCAAAATGAAGAAGCAGCCATCCAAACAAGTATGTAAAGGGCATTTCTACCCGGGAAAAGGACGTCAAGCTCTTCCGTGCCAATTCGAACATCCTATCTGTGTATGCCCTTAATCCGGCATTCAGACGGCAGGTCATTGCCGTTAATAGATCCATTTTATACCCAAAAACCAGACGGACTGCTGTAAAGACGACTCCTCTGTGCATCCTGTCTGCCGAACAGGTGCCAGGAACTACGAATTTCCTCAGCCAAAGAGATATGAAACCGGCCAGATGACCTTCATCGGACAATTCTCGGCCACCCTGCTTGATATAGGTTTCTAATCTATCACCGGCCTTGTAGCTGTTGATGTCTTCTTCGATGACAATGTCATCATGATTAGTCTCCCGGATTAATCTGTTAATCTCGGCTTGACTCAAGGGCTTGAATTTTCCGACATACTGCTCGGTCTTTTTCTTCTTTTGGACTTCGTCAGTGTGGCCTTGAAACAAATAAGCCATCCACTTCGAAGAATAGCAATTGGAGTCCCCCTCTCCACCTTGACCCTTATAAAAAGCTTTACAGATGCTGTAATGACACATTAATTCTTCAAATACATAAAGAATTAGTGGGTTGGCTGCAGAAATCTTATTCATTTCGTCAACAAAAGGGATATATTCTTCATATGGCAAATCTGCTGTGGGTAGCTGAGATATATATGCCATTTCATGAAGGACGAATCCCATCTCGCCCTTTGGGGTCATGAAGGTGCCAGTCCGATAGTTATATCTCTCCGCTAATGCCAAAAACAGATCTGGGTTTGGTTTGAAACCATAAGCAGTACACTTAATGGCATCATATAAACCTATCGCCTTCAACTGTGTACTGAAGTTCCGCAAAATCCATCTCACTAGAGCATTCCATCTAGTGTTCTCTGGATTTACTAGACCAGTCAGCCTCATTGACTGTTTTGGGTAGATGGCATTCTTTAATTGAACAAATTCATTGGCAAAAATTGGGACTCTGACTGGCTTCAGCAGTGCCGAGTCCTCAGGAGGGATGGTGGCAGATAACAGTCCTCGCAGAGATGTGACATGCGGTTCAGTACCACTGCAGAACCTTCCTTGACGATATCCAATCCATCCAGCCTTAGCTTGTCGGGATGGAGTAATATCCCACTTCATCTGTCTTTGCTGGCCCGAATGGAATAAACGGGCTATGTTGATACTCTTTGTCAAACCAGTCAAATACATAGGCTGATTTACATCACCATCCCTATAGTAACTGTATGATACTTTGTCCAGAGCAGGCTGGGAATTCATGTCAATAGCATCTCCAAAAAGGAATGCTGGCTTCAAATGGGCAACACCATCTACACTTTGTAACGGCAGTCCACTCATTAGGTTCAGTAAAGTATCATCCTCCTGATTGGTCAACAGAGCTATTCTTGTGGAAGGTCCGTCAAATTGGGGAAAATAAACATGTGATAGATCACTTCTATAATTATTTCCCATACTTCCTTCAAATTCTGCTTCCTGAGCCAGAATATCCACTGCAAAGGAAGAATAAAGTATTAAAAATCTTCAATGTCAAGAGATGATAAAGCTCAACATACGCTCAGTTTTTACTAAGCGTACAGCTCAGCATACGCTCAGTTTTTTATTAAGCGTATGGCAGACTCAAGGTTCAGCATACGCTCAGTTTTCTTTAAGCGTATGGCAGACTCAAGGTTCAGCATACGCTCAGTTTCCTTTAAGCGTATTTTATCTTAAGTGAATGGTTTTTAAAGTTCAGTTTATGATCAGTTTGAGTATATCAGCGTATGGTTGACAAGATGATCATCAAAAGTTTACGTTAACACAGGAGTTAGCGTATCTCAATGAGACAAATTGCCATAGCATATTCTTTTAAAAGATAGTGTATTTTGATATCTCTATCAAAAATACGTGTATCTTACAGATATACGCTCCAAACATACTTTTCGTAAAAACAAAAAATATGGAATACAGCTAAACCCTAAAGAGGGAAGCGTATTTGCTGACGTATTGACCCTAAAGAGGGATACGTTTTCTGAGTTTTGTTCTAACCAGAGCCCTAAAAAGGGAATAGTTATTTGTTCATCATCATCTTCGTCCTCACCATAAAGAGGTTTCAATGGCCGTTCACTGCGTAAAACACGCTGACTGGCCGTCCTCTTGGTAGTGGCAGTGTCGACGGCAGGATGAGATGACTCTTCAGGGGCTTTCCCCTTTCCTTTCGCAGCAGCATCAATCTTGGGTGCCATTAATGGAGATAGAGTTGAAGTCGAAGAAGAAGAAGAAAGATCTTGAGTTTCTGAAAGCTCTTTTCTCTCTTGAAGGCAAAAACTCTGGTAAAGAAATAAAATAGGTTTTGGGAGACCTATTTATAGAAGAAAGAAAGAAGTTCAAAACGACGGATTTTTTTTAAACAAAATCCCTAAAGAATTGCACTGATATTGAGGAAGATAAATGAACTCATGCCAGCGTGTTAGGACTCATTCCCACTTTCTGTTCAAAGTAATTTCGAACTTTTGAAACTCATAAAGTTCGAAAACTTTGAAGGGGGTCTTGTAGGATGTGGAAAATTATGACACGCTGTCATTTTTATCCATACGCTTAAAGACAGATTTCAGTTGAAGCCATACGCTCATTCAAAAGCCATACGCTCAGTAAATATTTTATTATTTACTGAAGTGACAGCACAGCATATGTTTAAATGAGGAATGAATCTGACACTTCATCTTTCGTGCAAAGACAGCTGTCACGAGAAAAGTAACCGTCGTATAGGTTTTCGAAGAGCCGGTTTTGTCTTTTACGAGGACAACTCAGCAGCCTTCATAAATACAAAAGCCATCATTATTGTCAGTTTTGACAGTCTGTCAGCCGTCAAATCCGCAGTCACGACGCTCGAGAAGATTTTGTCAGTTATGGGAAGATATGGTGTACCAAAGAAGATTGATGATAGCCACGTGGCCACTTCTCCAGTGAGCGTATCAACCTCACATGACTCCTTCTTCACCCAGTCAAGTGAGCGTATCAACCTCACATGACTCCTTCTTTACACAGTCAAGTGAGCGTATGGACCTCACATGATTCTTTGTTAAACAAGCGAGCGTATGACCTCACATGACTCCTTGCCCATAAAGTGAGCGTATGGATTTCCTATGGCACTACGCTGTCCAAGTCAGCGTATAAACTCTCCTTCAACAAGGCAGCGTATTACAGCAACCATATCCAGGATTACAGTCAACACACGTTCTCACGTGTCCTGTACCAGTTATCCACTTCTCTAGAAGTTATGCAACGTGGCATCCAGGCCATCAATCTCTCCTGAACTTGCTTCACTACTTTCAACCGCACGCTAATGTGTCTCCATCAGAATTTGCCACGCGTCCCTGCAGTTATACACACGTCAAGTAACTACCTGAGCGTATGCTTAAGGACAAGTTATCCTGAACTCTATAAAAAAGAGTTTCTTCATCTTCATCAGAGACTACAGTCATTTTCAGAGAGAACAGAGAGATTGCCCAGTTGCTGTCCAAGTTCTTCGAAGTTCGAGTTTTCTTCATCGCATCGTCCAAGGGATAAAGTAATCGTCTTCTAGATTAGATTCCTACAGTTGTAATTTTCTCAGATACAAAATAAATAAAGTGAATTTATTTATGGAAAACAAGGACTAGGGAGGGCATTTTAGACTTTTTATAATGGGGCAAAACAGTCCATTAGGGCCTGCCACAATATGGAGGGGGGAGTCATCTTCTCATTTCATTTTATTCATCCATTCTCTCTCTTGTTCTTCCCCAAATTATTTTAGAGAGCAACCTCCATTAATTTCTCCACCAAATCCTTCCATTTTCCTATCCCACCTTCTTCTTTCCTTCTCCATTCAAGCCAAGGAGGAAGCTACCCAAGTTTGGGAGGATTCGGAGCTCGTTCGTGTCCTTTTGGAATCTCTACGTGTCGGTGTCGCTCCGGGAAGGCTTTTCTTTGATTCGATCTACCGGGAGGTATAAATCCCTTCTTTTTTTCATTTCCTCATGCATATAGGTCTATTTGAACCCATAGGAATGACCCCCATGGTTGTGTGTCCATTTGTATCCATTTCGTGTCCATTTGGACACTTGTAGAGGTGTCCTATGTGTAAGATCGTGTCCTAATGGAAAAAACTCCTATTTAGACACATGTGGAATTATTGTGTATTGATTTATTGTTGTTCTAACATTTAATTCCAGATTTTAAGTGTGTTTAGGAATGTGTTTCCTATGTATCATATAGTATCATATTATCTAATATCTATATATGTATATATATGGTGGTATATATATATATTACTCTCTTTATATATATACATGTATATATATTATGGCTTATATATATATATGTGGATATATATCATGGTGTATGTGGTGTGATACTTGGTGTTTGGATAGGGTATGGAGTGGTCGGCCAAGTATTGGAGAGTGTGTGTTGTGTTAGTAGACAGTGTGTTGTAGGGAGGATGTTTGAGTGTATGTTTGTGAGAAGTTTAGAGAGGGGAATAGAGAGTTAGAGAGTGGTGTTAGATGGGAGGGATACCACCTGTACTGCAGCTGCTAACAGCAGCATCTACAGCTGTAACACCCAGTTTTCCAAATGAGGGTAATTTTGAAATTTTGTAATTTTAATATTTTAATGATGATATTTTAAATCATGATATAATTTTTGGTAATTTTTAAATTATTTTAAAAATATTTTAAATCTTGACTCATGATTTTGGTGTTTTGATATGTAACACTAGAGACAGCTTAACCTAGGGCCTAGCTATGTGATTAGGGTGTTTCATTTATCATTTCCAGTTCGAGGGTACTTTTGTCATTTTGATTTTTATTGAATTTAATATATATTATTTGGAATTTAATGTATTATATATTAAGAATGGTGTGATTTTAATATTATTTAATTGATTGCCATGTTTTGTGATTAGCCTAACTTGGTTTGGACCTAACCTAGATTAGTCACAGCTAGTCTTAGCTAACCATGGTTAGTGATAGTTAGTATTAATTAAAATTATTAGAATTAATGTAATTTTTAGTGATTTTTAGTATAATTAATTTTGGGCCTATAGTTGACTTTGACTAGTGTTGACTAGGAGACTAACCTAGAGATTAACCTAGGTTATGACCACTTGGTTAGGTTAAGTAACCTTGGCTTGACCTAAGTTAGTGAGGTTTAACTCATTGAAACTTGTTGGGAGAGATTAGGAATTGATTAGGCTAGAATGGCTTATGACTTCATAAGTCATGACTAATGACTTGAGACTTAAAGCCCATACGCCCATACCATGTAGCCAAACCCTAACCCTAATCAGCCCATGGCTGGTCATGATGGTCTCCCCCATCCTATTTAATATCCTTCAAAGTTAGGGCTAGCCTCCAATAGGAATTTTGCCAAGTTTTAGAAAGAGGTAAGCCTCCATCTTTCCTAATCCCTAGAAAATCCATTTTAATTCATTTTTCCTCCAAACCAATTGCATTAGGACCTAATTTTACTGTTCTTGCTGTTGGTAATAAGTATTTTCAGCTTGGGAGCACATTGGAGGAGTTTGGCCATCAAGAGGAGCACCTCTCTTTGAAGCTTTTTGAGGATTTTGACACACATAGGTATATTCCAATCCCCTCCATATAATCCTGATTTTATTGCATATTTAGGGATCCCTAGACCTAACCTAACTGTAGGAATAGGAAGCCCTAAAATTCGTGTCCATTTCGTGTCCTTTTTGGACACGTATCAGTGACACATACCAAGTGTTTGATGAAATGCCCCAAAGGGCATTTCGTGTGATTTTTAGGAAAGTGTTTGAATAGAAAATTAGGGTTTGATGTCGCTTACATGTTTCTGGTGTCTTTGTGTCTTTTTCGTGTCGTGTCGAGTCCATATGGACACGCGAACAAAGGGTCGCGTGTGCACGTGCACGGGCACTGTGCATGCCCTGCACTTCGGGGGACACAGCGCGTTGGACACTGCACTTCGACCCATCAAATTTGACGTGTGGCACGGGACCGACACTGACACGGGGCTCCCCAAATTTCAGAGCCCCACGTGTCGTGTCGGACACGCACGAGCACGTGCACTGAAATTGTACTGTGCTGCAGGCTGGCATTTTCGCACACTGATACGCGTGTCTTGTGTCACGTACACGCGACGTAGACACGTGGCAGGGTGTCCTAGCCCTTGCCCTATACTAGGTTGCCACGTGGACACGACCACGTGGCTTGTGTAGCGTTGTGTTGAGTGCACGGACACTGTGAACACGTACACGCTGCTTACTGTTACACTGTGTCCAGTTTCTCCTGTTTTGTATCTCGATTTGATTGGACACATTTGTGTCCACTTTGGTGGACACAAACTCAACACATGACACGTGTGCAATGTGTTTCCATATTACCAACCACTGTTTTGGGTTTTTAGCTCGATTTTCAATATTGATTCTCATTTTTCCCTTATTTACTGATTTACTTAGTATCAGTTATTTTCTATTTGGTCCCAGATTTCATAATCCGATTTTGTCAGTCATTTTAACCTGAACAACACTGTTAATTGCATGGTTTTTAACATCTAATATGTACACATATATGTTATCTAATGGTATGTTGAATTGGGGTTTGATTTGATGAGGATTGGGTTCAAAATCTGGGATTTCAATATGGGGACTGTTTAATTGGTTTTATGTGTTATCATGAGTTGTTTGAACTGTTTGATTAATATTTAAATTTGAGAATGGTTTAGGGGGGGGGGCTGTAAACTGATTTTGGTATTCTGTGAACTGTTGGTTAATGTTTGAAACCTGAAATTGATAAACTGAGATTGGGTGATGTTTTTAAGTGAGTTTATAAACTGTTTTTGTGTTCCTATTGGACTGATATTAAGAACTGTAAACTGATTTTTAGGTTTGTACATTAACTGGGAATTAGAGGAGGTTTTCTATGTAAATCTGAGTTTGTTCTCACTATTTTCCTCACTGTTTTCTCATTAATTGACCTCACTACTTTGCCCACTATTTTGCCCTTGTTCACTATTATGTTTTCACACATATATTTATCCACACACCCTCTACACACACACACTTATGTAATTTGCCTCACTTCACTCACACACACACATTAGCATGCACCAGGTTCACTCTCTCACACCTTCATTCTCTTGACACTCATCCTCATGACACACACACACACATACACTTGGACACATGTTCATGTGTCCCTCTTTCTCTACATATGTATATGTATAGATATTGGCATATAGTGTTGTATTGTATACATATATTAGCCTATAGGTATATATTCTAAGTTATATTGTACAACACATCATTGTGTATATATATATATATATATATATATATATATATATATATATATATACATTGTCATATTATGTGTGTATCTAATATGTGAATAGGAGCCTATATATATATCAATATAGATATCCTATATTAGATTGTGTGGTATGTATATATATATATATATATATATATATATATATATATATATATATATATATATATATATATATATATATATATGTACTGTTTTAGATATAAATGTTGAATATGGTATTGCCTATTGGCCCATGGCCTAGTCTCTTAGCCTATGGCCTATGATCGTGTTTGCTTAGCTAGTGAGCTTAGATTAGACTTGTGTAGTCTTGTTAGACTTAGAATAGCCTTGTTAGCCTAGTGTAGACTAGTTTGACTTAGGTTTGACTTGGTTGACCTAGTTTGACTTCTAGGGTTGACCAGAGTTGACCAAGAGTTGACTTTGGTCTAGATTGACCTACATTCATGTAGTATGCATCGTAGTGCATCTTATTACTATTCTGGACTTGTTGTGACTTGTGCTGTTCTAAGAGGAGCCAGACACCACTCTTCGGATAGTACTTTCATCTTGGACATTCAGTTAGCAGGCGAGTACATTCTCTGATCTTTTCATACTTATCTGGACTATATTCTTGCTCTAGATTACTTTACATGATGCTGACACGTATTTTTACGGATTAGTACTATATGGATCCCTTCCTGAGATGTTATCCCTCTACGGGTGTATCGGGTATTTTATGTTCATGTACTTTATCATGTGCATCAGGCACTCCTTGTACTCGTACTAGTTCATGTTTTTACATGTTCCCATGTGCTTTATCACGTGCCTCATGTACTACTCATTATATGAGTTCACGTATCCTTAGCTGTATTCATGTGCTTATAACGTAACTTGAATGGATCCTTGTATATTAATTGGGGCGGGGTGAGTAGAATTGGTTATGTGATCATTATCCCCAGTAGCTGTATAAATGTGCCTCTTATTTGTTTTCATGTCCCCCTAAGCCGTTTATATAACCATATTGTACTCTAAATCACGTAGCCACTTACAGTCTTTACTAACATATATTTACTTTCAGTTACAAAATATCTCCTGTTTTACTTGTACTTCTTTTCAGCACTTCCTGTATTTTACTCTATTGCATGATTTATACTCCTAACCTGCTATGAACTGTTGAGAGATATGTGCTCGCTCCCGTCCTGACTGGACCTGTTGAAAATTTTACAGTGAATGATGAGGCTCTGGTGTCTACCCCTCTCGGCAGCATTAGACATCACTAGTGACTTGGACCTACTAGCAGTTGATGATACTTCCCTAGATTAGGATGTCTTTATCTTCTGGTTTCTGTATTGAGTTTCTGAGATGTTATTTGGATATGTACTTATTTAGACACTTAGAATTCTGGATCGTATCTCTGTGTTTCATTTCTGGATATTTATCTATCTTTCCTTTCATGTTCTACCTTAGATGTGATTGAGATATATTCTGTTATGTCACCCCCATTCGGGGAGTGTAACTGTTTATTTACCCTTATCTGTTAGATGTTGTGACCTAGGACCGCGTTCTACCGCCGACACTGCGGCGTAGGCTGGACGTACCCACGTCTCGTGCCCTTACTCTAGGGTACGGGTCGTGACACGTTTTTAGTGGTGGCCCATGCAGGTCGAGTTTATGTAGTGGTATTCGAACTAGAGTATCACTACAGCCTGCAGTAGGATTAGGATATTTTTTTTTAAGGGTAGTCAATCACAGTTAGGATTCCTTGAAAGATTCCTGGGACGACCCTTGAGAATCTTATTTAAACTTCAATTTGAAACCCTTTCCCTTGTTTTGTTCGCTCTCACTCCTTGTTTGTTGAATTTGATTTTGATGAATCGTTGTTGATTTTTCTATCGAGATGAATTTTATGGCCTGAGTTACGATATTTTCTGATAACATATGTTGACGGGAATAACAGGGATGGTAAAACGTCTACTTGATTATGGAACCTGTAGTTTATCGCAGCCATATTAGCTGGCATGGCGGAAACATGGAGACCTGGCTTCGGATGTACGTATCTTGGTTATGAGATTTGGAAATTCTCGCAGCTATACTAGTAGGCATAGCAAGATTTCTAGACGATATGATTGTAGAGGTGCATACCCTAGTTATGGAATCTATCGTTATTCGCAGCCTTGCTTACTGGCTTGGCGAGGACTCTGAGTAACGTGATTTTGGACAGACGTATATGATTATCAGATTGTATCTTGAGAAGGTTTTTAAACATATCATCTCTATCGTACCATTCTGTTGTATAAATTGTACCCCATCATCAAATAACTTATGAGTAGGAGTAGGAGTATGAGTAGGAGTAGCTTAGCTATTATTATAACCTTGTGTAGCTTCTTGCTATAAATTCTTCCTAATACAATGAATCGGTAATTTTGCTAGACCTTGACTTAGATTTGATATTGTAACTCTGGTTTCAAAATGGTTCCTTCTTTTAAACAGATAAGCAGAATGGATTTTATCATTATTTCCTTCTTGCCATTATTTCTTGTATTACCTTAAATATATATATAGTGGACACAGATACTTGCCTGACACGTATGCATACTACACATGTTACCAACCTATCTAAATGCATGTTAATATGATAAATGTTAAGTTCTCAAAATCCTAGTATTCTAATATAGTGCAGTATCAGTGACTAGTTCTTTGTTTCTCCATATTAAATTCGTAATTTAAATTTAAATGTCATGTCATTAGTTTTGCTTACATCACTACACATGTATGTTATATACAGGGTTTCATTTCTTAAAGAAATTGGTTGAGTTTTGTGTTGAATTGTCAAATCTGAGACTGTGTACATAGTAAACCCTTAACCTTGGATTCTAAGTGTTTAGTTCAAATTGCAGTTTTAAATTGTAATGTTTTGAGCCGTATACATGGTTGTGTGCAGGTATATAATGTTAGGTTCAAACTCTTACATGTTAGGTTGTGGTTGTGGTAAACATTGAGTTGGTTTTGATGTTCGAATTTCTCCAAAATTTGAAAACTGAATACATGTTAACATTTCTACATTGCCTTCAAATGTGTAGTTCAATTTTAGATCTAATATGTAATGTTGAGCTAAACTGAAAGATCGAACCCTTTGTTTCAAGTTTAACCCATGTACACTTGACACTCTACACTAATATTCACAACTGCCATGTAAACCTAACCCTTCATTTCTATGTTATGTTTATGTAGCCATATAGATACTTATATATACGGTTAGCCATACATGTTATGAGTAAATAGCTTGTGCCTTGTAGATTACTTAACCAATATGCCATGAATAGTGTAACTTGATAGCTATAGTTGAGACCCAAATTCTCCTATACACTTTCATGTATATTTTACACACGCAAACCATATGACCCTTACATAATGCTATCTTTTTCCTCTCTAACACTCTCTCCTTCTATATATATTATATTGTGATTGGATTCAATGCTATTGAATTTCGTTCCTTAAATTGGTGGTTTCGGTTTTCTTAAAATAGTACCTCTTTATAGATGATTAGTAGTTAACTTATTTTATTTTTGATAATTACCGGTTTTCAGATAGGATGGTAGACTGCTGTACAGCCTTAATGATTGTTGTGTTTTTATCCCTTCCAGTATGGCACCCATGACCCGAGCCTGTCGCCTGAGAGCAGCTGCAGCTACTGATAGTGTGCTTCCACCTCCTATTACTCAGGAGGTAGTGACCCCTCAGGCTGACCCAAGGGTAGTGGCACCTCCCGCCATCGAGGAGGTGTTAGCATCCTTACCAGAGAGTTTCCCTCCACCACCTGTTACCCAGGAGAGAGCTGCAGTCTCATCTGAGACCAAGAGTCCTTCTCCGCCTCCTTCTCTGCCTCCAGGAGCGGTACCCCATACCATACCCTCGGCATATTTGTTTTCTGACGGAGCTCAGATATCCAGACTTCTCCGGGATGTGTTGGAGACACAGAGAGTTCAGGCGGAGATCCTGAAGGAGCAGGGCCGCGAGATCCAACTGCTGTGGGATTTGGTACATTCAGGGGGAGAGCCTAGTTCTAAGAGGCCGAGGAGCAGTGTATACCCAGAGCCCCGTGAGCACCCAGACTATCAGCCTAGACCAGCCTACCCAGTCCAGACTCCTGTTCAGCAGAGGCCAGCTGAGAGAGTGCCTACCTGCACCTTCTGTAAGAAGCCTGGACATGTGTGGAACGACTGTAGGAAGAGAAGAGGGGTGTGCCTGTTGTGCGGGTCGGCTGCACACAGGCTGCGAGACTGTCCTGCTGCACTTATCCCAGCCAAGACTCCGCCTTCGGGAGGGAGCTCCAGCCACCATACCTAGTTGGAGGTGAGTCTTTGACCTATATCTTAGCCAGCTTTGAAATTGATGCACCCTGCCATATTGTTGTATGTTTTGATATCCTATGATTGTTTTGGTCTAGTGTGACTAGTATACCTAGATGAGACTTTCATTACCACCGTATACCATGATCCTGTATGCCGCCCTTTTAAATTTTATGATTGATTAAGTTTTGAGACTTGATTGTTTGGGTTTAACCTAGAAGGGGTACAATCATCTTAATTTCGAGGACAAAATTTTTCTAAGGTGGGTAGGATTGTAACACCCAGTTTTCCAAATGAGGGTAATTTTAAAATTTTATAATTTTAATCTTTTAATAATGATATTTTAAATCATGATATAATTTTTGGTAATTTTTAAATTATTTTAAAACTATTTTAAATCTTGACTTATGATTTTGGTATTTTGATAGTGTAACACTAGAGACAGCTTAACCTAGGGCCTAGCCATGTGATTAGGGTGTTTCATTTATCATTTCCAGTTCGAGGGTACTTTTGTCATTTTGATTTTTATTGAATTTAATATATATTATTTGGAATTTAATGTATTATTAAGAATGGTGTGATTTTAATATTATTTAATTGATTGTCATGTTTTGTGATTAGCCTAACTTGGTTTGAACCTAACCTAGATTAGTCACAGCTAGTCTTAGCTAACCATGGTTAGTGATAGTTAGTATTAATTAAAATTATTAGAATTAATGTGATTTTTAGTGATTTTTAGTATAATTGATTTTGGGCCTATAGTTGACTTTGACTAGTGTTGACTATGAGACTAACCTAGAGATTAAACTAGGTTATGACCACTTGGTTAGGTTAAGTAACCTTGGCTTGACCTAAGTTAGTGAGGTTTAACTCATTGAAACTTGTTTGGAGAGATTAGGAATTGATTAGGCTAGAATGGCTTATGACTTCATAAGTCATGACTAATGACTTGAGACTTAAAGCCC
This sequence comes from Iris pallida, assembly GCA_029216955.1. NCBI lineage: Eukaryota > Viridiplantae > Streptophyta > Magnoliopsida > Asparagales > Iridaceae > Iris > Iris pallida. The sequence goes on along the minus strand of JANAVB010004600.1, from coordinate 20,082,611 downwards.
ATAGGCCCACACCATGTAGCCAAACCCTAATCCTAATCAGCCCATGGCTGGTCATGATGGTCTCCCCCATCCTATTTAATACCCCTCAAAGTTAGGGCTAGCTTCCATTAGGAATTTTGCCAAGTTTTAGAAAGAGGTAAGCCTCCATCTTTCCTAATCCCTAGAAAATCCATTTTAATTCGTTTTTCCTCCAAACCAATTGCATTAGGACCTAATTTTACTGTTCTTGCTGTTGGTAATAAGTATTTTCAGCTTGGGAGCACATTGGAGGAGTTTGGCCATCAAGAGGAGCACCTCTCTTTGAAGCTTTTTGAGAATTTTGACACACATAGGCATATTCCAATCCCCTCCATAGAATCCTAATTTTATTGCATATTTAGGGAGCCCTAGACCTAACCTAACTGTAGGAATAGGAATCCCTAAAATTCGTGTCCATTTCGTATCCTTTTTGGATACGTATCAGTGACACATACCAAGTGTTTGATGAAATGCCCCAAAGGGCATTTCGTGTGATTTTTAGGAAAGTGTTTGAATAGAAAATTAGGGTTTGATGTCGCTTACAAGTTTCTGGTGTCTTTGTGTCTTTTTCTTGTCGTGTCGAGTCCACACGGACACGCGAACACAGGGTCACGTGCGTGCGTGCACGGGCACTGTGCATGCCCTGCACTTCGGGGGACACAGCACGTTGGATACTGCACTTCGACACGTCAAATTTGACGTGTGGCACGGGGCCGACACTGACACGGGGCTCCCCAAATTTCAGAGCCCCACGTGTGTTTCACTTAACAAAATGCCTGGAAATCGGATTTTGAAAATAAAACGAGAAGAAGTACAAGAAGTACAAATTTGATTCTGGGAAAGTATTGCTGTAGAAGTCTGATCTGTAAATGATCACTTTGTTCCTTGGACCATATAATGATGATGAAGATCGCTGCTTGAAGATGAACAACTTGGAAGAATTAAGTCACCAGAAAGGTATCGACGCACTTGGGCACTGATGGCGAGGCCGAATACTTTCCTTCTTTGCTTTACTCTGTTCTAAAAGAAAGGCTGAAGAAGAATGCTCCAGAGAATCAAAAATCTCTGAGTTCTAATCTCTCTGTCTTTTCTCCTGTCTCTGTCTGTGTGTGTGTGTGTTATATGAGAAAATAAGTCTATTTATAGACTTGGGCTCTTGTGCGTAAAAACTCAGCAAAAGTTTTATCTTCACGCTAACAACTGCCACCCATGATCGAAGTCATCCTCTGTATATGTTGACACGTGTCCCATCATTTCAGTAAGAATAGGATGCACGTACACACGTTCTTCGAGATGTGTGGCATGAATGCCATGTAGGCAGACCACGTTCTCAACTGATGAAGAAGAATAGGCCGTAAACCAACCCCAATGTACTCTGAGCGTAAAGTAGTAGACTAGGCGTAAAACAGCCCTGTCATAGATTTTCTGCGTAAAGTGGTTATTAAATAACCTTGAGCGTAAAGTAGCCCAAATAGACTTTACGCACACGTCGACTTTCGAGCGTAAAAACTCATATAATCTCCGTGCATAAAAGAAGCCATAATGTGAGCGTAAAGTAGCTCAGTCCACATACTAAACGACAACATTGGTCTCTGTATAAAAAAAATCCCTTCGAAATTTGTGGTATATGCCATCATCAATATCTTCATGTCAGACTTTGCATTAAATGCGAGACCTTGACAGCTTTGTCCAGCGTAAAAAGAGGGTTAGCCTATCTTAGGCGTAAAACCATTGTCTTGACCCTGGCTGCTTTAGGCGTAAAAAGCGATTAGCCTTGCCTTGGACGTAAAGTATTTAACCTCCCTGCGGCGTAAAGTAGATCAATTTGAGTAGAATGATCTATCACTTTGACTCATTCTGTGAAGCACTTTTTACGCTCCTACAAGACCCCCTTCAAAGTTTTCGAATGTCTTCATAATTTGAAACACTTTGAACAGAAGCGTAAAAGTTAAGATTTGACCAGTCAGCATAAAATTCGGGATACGCAACAGTCATCCGCGTAAAAGCGAGGATATTCAACAGTCGGCGTAAAATATTATTAAATAGTGTCGGTCAACATTTAACCGTCACAATGAATTTTCTTCTCGGAACTTTCGAACGCCTTTTCACTTCCCCGAGTTTGCATTAATAATGAACAGTTTCCAATGAGGAATATGGAGAGTTGATTTAATCGTAAAAATGAGTAGAAATTCTTCACTCTTATCATTCATCTCCATAGTGACATGGCGCCAAAGAAGGAGATTAACAATGAAGAGGCTTCGAGCTTAAGGATTGACTTTGAGTGAGTACGCAACTTTGTAGAGTGCTTCGGATTAATTCCAGCAGTCTTCAGTCGCATCGATGGTGGTCCCCCGACTACATATGAGGGCTCAGGAGATACAGAAGCGTTTTTAAATCTGATGCGTCGCTCCGGGATTCGCAACATGCGCGAGTTAGGTGCCTCCCTTCGTCAACCCAACGAAGGAGAGAGAAAATGATATTCCATGTATTGCGACTCTCTTATATGTAGAGGTCCACTCCTCCCTTTTATAAATAAAGTTTTGATGTTAATCTCATCTGTTGGTACATAGAACTGTTCAATACTTCTTTTGACTGCTTCTATGGTTGTTCATTCCCAAGAAACAAACCGACACGTGGCGTCTGTCTTGTGGTCACGAGAGCCTTTCAATAGGATCTTTTCCCGAAATAAACTCCCAACAGTTTCTTCAGTCTTTATAAATAGCCGAGAATATTTCATATATTCTTATTCTCATTCCTCTGAAGATAACTTTTTGCAATGTCGTTCTCCAACAAATAACAATGGCGATGCTTTCCAATGGCGTTCCTTTGTACGCCCAATCACCAAATGTAGCTTCATCCACTATTAGAGCCAAACCATTTGACCTAAGTGGTAAGTCTGATCGTAAGCAATTATCTGTCTTTGAATTTTCTGAAGTACTGGCGTAAAAGCCTTGCTGAATAGTGGTACACCTGAAGCACCGGTATAAAAGCCTTGCTGAAGCACTAGCGTAAAAGCCTTGCTGAAGCACTAGCGTAAAAGCCTTGCTGAATAGTGGTATACCTGAGACACTGGCGTAAAATGCCTTGTAGTCTGTTGAAGATAAAACAAGACGCATGAGCATCTGTTTAGTTAGCGTCTCATACGCATCTGTTGGTACTTCTGTTTAAAACACTTCTCCTTTGTTGTTTTCTGCAGAAGTTTGGCTAAAGAGCTTTTCCAGAACCGGAATTGGTGACTTTGACATTGTGAAGAGCGTTCTTCTGACATCAACATCAGGGAGCTCATGCGCTTTTGACGCGCAAATTAGACAACTCAGAACTCTTCGTAAGATAAAAGGAAGAGCCTTTATACACGGAGAGTTGGATGGTGGAGTCAACTCTATCCCGAGAAATCGGATAGTAGAGTTCCTTTCACGACAGGACTAGGAATTATGTCACAATGTTGGATACATTCCTATCTCCTCTGAAAGGCCGCCACTTCTCCACCAATTGTATTGGCAGCAACACGCCTTCGGGCTGCCATACTCTGGGATTCTCCTCTCGTCTGGGAGAGAAGACCAGAGTTTGATTCCTACTGTTCTGGTCGCCATAGGGGCTCAGACAGCAAGGAATTGACACCAACAACGAATCCGACGAAGAAGATCCAAAGAAGAAATAGATCTCCCTTAGGCTATCGTTGTGTGTATAGAATGAAAATCCAAGAATGTAATAGATTTCCATTAAAACTTGTAAGAAAATCTAAGAAATGTAATAGACTTTTTTTTTTTGATGATATGGGAATGGAAATGATAAGTCTTCTATGCTCAATGATTTGTATCTATCTGGATGTGATATGGACATGATACATAATAAAATCTTGTTTTCTGTTTTTAGAGTATACAATACTATCAGAGGTAATATGGACATGACAGTATGTAAGAACTCAAAGAAAAGTAGATTAATATCTATGCAAAGGTCGGATGGAAATGATAGATAAGGAAAGTAAGTAAATTTAATATTCATTCAGAGGTCATGAAGACATGATAAATAATGAATTCCACTTTTTTAATCAATTGATAAAATAGAAGATTTAAAATCCCTCTCCTAGGAGACAAAAAACCAGCTTGTGCAAACCTTGGTAGCTGGAAAATAAGTAGACATATGTCATGAGTATATAGGTCATATCAATGTATGAATGAATCAACATAACTTTCGGGAAAAGAAAACATTGATTCAATTCCATAATTAAATGAATGAACCTGATAGAATGGACGGATAGACCTTTTCGGGAATGAAAGGTTGTTTTCAAAGACCGGTTCATCAATAGATCTCTCCTATAAATAGGCGAAAACTCTTTGTAATATTTTATTCTTATTTCCACTCCTCTATTGGAAATGTCTTCCAAGGATATGCAGCAAAAGAATGAAGTCTCCAGGAAAGTTTAGGACATCGTCGAGACGCACTCCGCTGAGCCAATTATGACAGGGACAACCGAAGTAGACGAAAGCTCTTCTACTCCCAAGCCACCACAATATATCTTTTCTTTCTTACTAGAGCCAAGGAGAACTCCTAAAGAAGAGGCACTGAGGATGGTTGCTTGCAGATTTTTCATGAACTCAGGCAATGATACCTTCGAAGCATTGGCCGATTATGTATTCAATAAGGGAGGCAGTGGTCCTCAAAATTTTGTTCAGAACAAAAATAAATAAAGGAATTTTATTTTTATCCGCCTTCTTCTTTATACATAGTATTTCTTGAGGAATTTGCCGTTGATAGGCATCATGAGCAGATCTCCATTAGGCTTTGATAACCGATAGGCACCATTAGAAAATACGGTCTCAATAACATAAGGACCCTCCCATTTTGCTTGGAATTTCCCTTTGCTTTTGTAAGTCATCACCATCGCTCTTCGAACAGCCAATACTAGTTCGCCAGCCTTGAACACCCTCTCTTTAACTTTACGATTGAAAGTTCGAGATATACGGCTTGATATAGCTCAATATGCTGTTGTGCTTGAAGACGCTTCTCATCCAATCCTTCAAGTTCTTGGAGTCGTAAGCGATCATTATTCTCTATAGTTAGCTCATTAGCAATGGCTATCCGTAGAGATAGAATTTGGATTTCCAAAGGAAGAACAGCCTCACATCCATAAACCAATGAAAATGGTGTAAAAGCAGTAGGAGTTCGGACTGTTGTTCGATAAGCCCATAAACATTCTCCAAGTTTCTCATTCCAATCACGTTTATTAGAAAAGATAAACTTTTTGAGAAGTTTAATGATCGTCTTATTGAAAGCTTCAGCTAAACCATTAGCAGCTGGATTATAAGCCGTAGAAGCCAAATTTTGAATTCGATTCTTATCACAGAACCGATAAAATGCCTGACTGGCGAATTGTGGACCATTGTCATGAATTATTCGTCGAAGAATCCCGAAGAGTTAAATGACATGATGTTTGATGAAGCTGATCACATTAGATGTTTTTACTTCAACAAGAGGAACTGCTTCTGCCCACTTAGAAAAGTAATCGGTTATGGCTAATATGAACCGATGTCCCTTAACAGAAGGAGGGTTAATAGGACCAATGACATCCATACCCCAAGCTTCGAAGGGCCAAGAAGCTACTGTAGGATTTACAAATTCAGACGGTTGATGAATAAAATCAGCATGAATCTGACATGCTTTACATCTTTTGGCATAGTCTACAGCATCTGCTATCATTGAAGGCCAATAATACCCTATTCTTCGAATACGGTCTTGTAATTTAGGACCTGGTTGATGAGCACCACAAACACCATCATGAGCCTCTCATAGTGTTTGTTTGGCTTCACTTTCTGAGAGACAACGCAGTAAGAGTCCGTCATATGATCGACGATATAACATATGTAAAGACGAATCATAATAAAATCGAAATGATCGTCTCTTAATTGATGCAGCCTCTTTTGGATCTTCAGGCAAAATTCTATGAACCGCATAGTCAATAATAGAGTTCTCCAATCCCTCTATTGGGAACTAGGCTCTGTAGTATAACTTTGTTCAACATACAGATTATTCTTGATACAACACAGATCTCGGTCCAACAAAGTATTTGTATTTTGCCTTCGGATTAGAACAGCCAAATCTGCAGCTAGGCTAGCAAGAGCATCAACCTCAACATTCTGAGAACGTGGTACAAATTCAATGAAGAATCCTTTGAATGAAAGGACCAACTCGACTACCACTTGATGGTAAGGGATGAGATCAGGGTTTCTGACCTCATAAGTCCCTCTAACTTGATTAACAATCAATTGAGAATCTCCATAAGCTTCTAGGAACTCAATATCCAATTGTTTTGCTACTTGGAGACCAATCAATAGAGCATTATATTCTGCTACATTGTTGGAACATGGCTCATTGAGAGAATAGGCACAGTATATGACCATTTTGTCAGGAGAAACCAAGACGATTCCTACCCCAGAGACAATGTTGCCTTTAGGTCCTACTCGTGATGCTCCATCAAAATATAATTGCCATATATCATTCTTTAAAGTCATGTTGCAATCCACGACTTCATCTGGAATGTTCTTATATAACTTTGATGTTTCTGGTATAGGGTGAGCAGCTATGAAATCAGCTAATGCTTGACCCTTTACTGATTTTTGAGGTACATAAATCATATCATAAGGAGTGAGCAACATCGCCCAAGTAGCTAATTTGGAATTAAGAATGCTCGGCTTTCTCATCAATACCCGAATAGGATTTATTCTGGAGATGACATGAATAGTTTGTCCTGTCACATAATATCTTATCTTTTGTACGGCAAAAACCAAAGCCAGACATTCCTTCTCTACAGGAGTATACCTATGTTCAGCTCCAACCATCATTCGGCTAAGATAATAAATCGCATGTTCATGACCCATATCACTTTTCTGTGCGAGCAGAGCACCAAGTGAATGATCTAAGGCTCGAACATATAGTAAAAATGGTTTTTCTACCACTGGCGGTACCAGAACAGGTAGATTTGTAAGGTATTGTTTAATATCATTGAAGGCTTCTTGACACGCTTCATCCCAGATAAAAGATACACCTTTCTTTAAACAGACGGGAGAAAGGTTGACATCTCCAGGAGAGATTAGATATAATCTCATGATATAAGCAATGCGGCCCTAAAAACCATAGAGATCTTTCAGATTGCGAGGAGGACGCATTTCGAGGATTGCTTTAACTTTATCAGGGTCAACATGGATACCCTGAGAAGTAATAACAAATTCTAAAAACTTGCCACTAGAAACCCCTAAGAAAGACTTGGTAGGGTTCATTTTCAATTGATGTTGGCGCATCAATTCAATACTGTCTTTAAGTCTTAAATATGATCAACTTTTGATCAACTTTTAACACGATGTCATCTACGTAACACTCAACTGTCTTTCGTAGATGCTCTTGAAAGATGTTGCTCATAGCCCGTTGATATATAGCACCGGCATTTTTAAGGCCAAACGGCATAACCATATAACAGTAAACTCCGAGGGGTGTTCGAAAAGAAGTATGTTTCTCGTCTTCTGGACGCATCTTGATCTGATTGTATCCTGAGAATCCATCCATGAAAGACAACGTTCAAAACCGCATGTATTGTCTATCATGACATCAGTAATGGGAAGTGGAAATTCGTCCTTTGGACAAGCCGTATTAAGGTCTCGATAATCTATACAAACTCGGATTTTTCCGTTCTTTTTCATAATGGAACAATGTTGGCAACCCAATCCGGGTGTTGCTCTTCACGAACAAATCCACATGTGATCAACTTTTTGACTTCTGCTTCGATTGCATCCATCATATCTGGTCTAAAACGTCATTGCTGTTGTTTTACAGGCTTGGCATTAGGCAAAATATTGAGCTTATGAGTAGCAACTTTAGGATCTAGACCCGGCATATCTTCATAACTCCATGCAAAGATGTCAATAATTCTTTGATCAGTTTTATCAACTCTTTCTTTTCATCGTCAGAAAGGTTCTTGCTGATGAATATGGTTTAGACGTAGTTCCATCTCCGACATCAATCTGGACAACCTCATCCTCTGTAGGTGGTTGTCGCTGTTCAAAACGAAGTTCCCATTAAGTGTCCATTTGTTGGGCCCAAGGGTCATTTTCAAATGGCTCGGATTCATCATCAATTTGAACCATATAAGCTGAAAAACTTGCTCAGATTCATCAAATGAGGAACGAGATATATCTGATTTGATGAATTGGTTTTCTTCTGAATCAGATGATTGTGAGGAATTAGAAGAGAATTCTTCTTGTATATCGTCATTAAACATATGGGACGGGTCATATCCCAATCCATGACGAGTCTTCTGGTAAAACGGATTACCACATAACGGGAGTCGTCTACCTTTGCCCTGATTGAGACCTTGCATAGTCTTCAAATCATATCCCATATCCTGAATGATCTTGATGGATTGTTGACTATATTTGTCAATTCGGATTCTTTCTTTATCTTTATCTTTCAGATCGTCTGTCTGAGCAACAGGTATATTTCTAGCCAAGCCAAAAATAATTTGGCGCTTGTTTTTCTTATTAGACGGAACCACGAAATAAGATTCTTCCTGACGTCTATAAGTTACACAAGCTTGTGATTGAGCAACTACCAGAAGTAGATGAGGAGAAGATGTCAATAACTTTTGAGCATAAGGTCCAACATCAACCTGAAGAGGAAAGGAATTTTCTTTATAGTTGATGTATAAAGTTACTTCTGGTTCTATGTCACCTTTAGATTGATGACTTTGATTATCCGTAGATAAACATTCTTTCCATAAACTTGGCAGCCATATACTCGAAAAGGAATCTTCATTGATATCAAAAAGTACAGAATGATCAATATTTATATCATTTACGATTTGACTACGCTTCGGATTAATTATCAGTGGACCATTATCCGTCTTCTGCATAGATTTGCCAAGATTGACAATCAATGGTGGTTCTGGATCATTCGTACAAGAGGTACGCCCTTTTGACCTTAATCAAAGGGTTGAACTTGGCTTTTAGTAGGAATATTTACTGATTTCTCAGATGAAGCTTGAGTTCTTCCTTTAACCTTGATTACCAAAGGTTGATCATTGACATATTGGGATTGGATTCGTCCCTTGACTATGATCTTCAAAGGTTGTTCTTCTGGCGGATCTTCATTGATAGACTGATCTTCAATAAAAGATTGATCTTCAGCTATGTCTGATATCTCTTTCACATGTTCTTGTTTATAAAGCCTTAAATCAGAAAAATTGGCTTCGACACCCTTGAAGGGATTGATATCAGCAAACTCAGTCTTTACAACTCCTTGAGAATCCACATACTTGAAGCATTGGTGGAGAGTTGAAGGCACAATATTGTGTTCATGAATCCACGGTCTTCCAAGAAGAATATTGTAGGATACATCTGAGTTGATAACATAGAAGGTTACCATAGTTCGCAGATCGCCAATCTGAATCTTCAGACGAATCTTCTCCAGTAGTTTACTCTTGCCAGAGTTAAAACCAACTATCGTAGTACTAGTGTAAGTCAGGTCACTAGTAGAAATCCTCAGGGGTCTTAGCATACTTTAAAGAATTATGCTAATTGACGACCCCGAATCGATATAAATCCTGTCAATTTCAGTAGATCCAATACCCAGTGTAGCATAGAGGCCTGTCATGTTTGTTATGCTTCAACAGCATATCTTCTTGTGTAAAGGTGATATTGGGAATTGCTTCCATCACACTATGACATTGCAAACACGACACTGGAGTATTATCATGACTCTTGAGTTGAGCCAAGCATGAATCTGCCTGAAGTAGAGCTTCACTCAAAGTCTCCCTGCTTTCTCGAGAAAGACGAAGCAGTTCAAATATGGATAGTCTAGCTGGAGTATTGGCTAACTGAGCTAGAATATCAAATTTGTAAGGTTTAATCACCACCCCCTGACTGGAAGCAAACTTCAATGGAACGTCAAAATGTACTGCTTTCTGTTTCCCCTTTTCAACCACCGAGGGTTTAGTAGGAACAGGAGAAGGTTGAGCTGGTAGTGTTTCCACTACATCTTCTGCTTCTTTGGAAGATCTCTCATAATCTTTGTGGTACTCCTTCCCAGATCTTGTACCAGTAAAAGTTTCTTCTTCAGACTCAAGAGAAGGAAGTACCACATTACAGGATTTAGTCTTCCTCCCTTTAGCCTTTTTCTTGTAAGGTTTGTTGTGAGAAATTTCAGAACCCAATCCAACAGTGGATTCTTGATTTTGAATTTGTAAAGGAAGTCGTATTCCTTTATCATAATTCAAACCTTCTGCCTTCTGAAAGTCATAACCCATTTTTTTCATGAGAAGGACAGATTGCTGACTGTATAGATGAATGGGCAACAGACTTTTAACAAATGGTTCCACAGAGGAAGAAGAAGAGATCTCTGTATCCACAGAGAATGAGGAATAGATGTCTCTGTGGCTACAGGAGAAGGATTCGGAACACGAGGAAAAATTCCTGTAGGAGCTTTTTCGTAAGCAGCGAAGACTTGTTGTGCCCGGTATAAAGGGACACTATTCATAGCTAACCACTGCTGATGAGTAAGCTTGAGTTTGGTAGGAGGAGCTAGACTTGGAGGATATATGTTCAATCCTCTTAGTCTATCTTCCAAAGGAGTGCCATCCCATAGATAATCTGAATTGTCGGGATCTGGAATAACATGAGAAATCATGTTGCAGGTTTTGACTTTTTTGCCTTTCTTAGATTTTGAAGTTTTACTTTCATTTTCCAATTCAGGTATTAAGTCAGGATGTACCCACATAATTTCACCATTTTTAAGGTAAGAGGCAGCAATCCGTCATTTTCTTCTCTAAGAGGCGGGATATTCACAATCTTCATCGTCGCCTTCGGGATTGGGATGATTCCATCTACTATTTGCTGTGGAGGAAAATCTCCGAATTGAAGAGAAACCATATTGGTCGTAACCGTATGGTCATCATTAGTTAAGGCGATAGCACCACCATTTATCAGTTCCTGGATTTTCTTCTTCAGGACATAGCACTGGTAGGATGATTAATGTATCTATGATAGATACAATATTTGGGATTGTCAGTTAGATTCACCTCATTAGGCCTCTTTGGCTCTGGAATCTGAAGTTTGCCACTCTTCACCAGACATTGAAATATCCCTGGGATATCACTCTCATCAAAAGAGTATTCTTCCTTTGGCCTGGAATTCCTGACTATTCGGCGTCATTTTATTCTTGGAAAGATTAACCATGAGGGTATATTTTCCTTTCACATTACGATTACCGGGGTTATTACCAGGATTACTTTTCTTTTCTCTATCATCTGAGGCAAAAATCATCCCATGTTCACGAGCCAACCTACCATTGGTCTAGGCAGAAACTGCTGCTATGATGAACGAAGCCCAATCTTTGAATTGAGAACCCGTAAAAACAGCAATAGATGGTCGCAGATTCATCTTGCATGTATCGATGAGTGCTGAATCTGGCATACCAGGGGCATCTTAAAAGTCGCCTGTCGGAAATGTTCAATGAACGTCCGAGTATCTTCTTTCTCCTTTTGCTTGATTTCTATCAAGGAGGACATGTTCATGTCCATACCTCCTTCATAGAAGCGGGAGAGAAATATTGCCTTAAATTCGTCGAAAGACGAAATGCAATTGTCGGGTAAACTTCGATACCAATCATAAGCCGAACCCGTCAAGCAACCAATGAACACTCGGGTGAGAAGAGCATCATTTTTCTGCAGATGTAGTCATAATATAAAAATAATTGATATATTGACTAGGAGAAGCCCTTCCATCAAACAATACCATGGATTGTGGCTTGAATTTTGGTAGAAAGGGTACATCATTCCAATGAGGAGGATAATGTTGCTTAATCCCTAACCTCTGGAGTTGATCCTTGTGCCTCAAGACTTCAAACTGTGCTTTGAGTTCACGTACTGCTTGAATAGCCTCACTATTTTGCGAAAGCACATTTGATTGAATAGTTGTTGGATGTACCGTAATCCCCACCGGAGATGGTACATCTTCTGGAATAATAGGATCTGGAGATGCAGAATTTTGATTAACAACAGGCTCATGAACATTCAAAGGTATATCAGCCCCTTGACTATCTTGAGTTTGTGCTGCTACTGGTACTGGTGCTATTACTGTCGGCTGAGCAGTTTGCTGATTCAATATTATCTGATGCATGTTTTGCACCATGTTAAGCATGTCTTTCAGTGATTGTTCAACGGCAGTGAGACGCTGTTCTGTATTAACAGACGAGGTCTCTGGTTCATCTCCGACTGCGTAGGATTCAACCTCTCTTGAAAATATAGAAGGATCAGTATAGAAGTATGAATCGACACAGTCAGTCTCGGACTCAAAAGATTGAGTACCCCCAGCTTCTGAATCAGAAGTCTGCATTTGTCTTTGTCTTCTTGATCGAGTGTTTTGATATGCTCCCTCAAAAGAATCAAGAAGTCTGTTGAACTGTTGCTGACCTGGGGTTTGGGACGTATTTCGTCTTAGACGTCGTCCTCTGTTAGTATAAGATGCCATGTTCACTGACACATATGACAACTCATGTTCTTGGTCTTTAATTTGTTGTTGAGACACATTAAAACTTAATCGATCAAAAACTGACCGTTTTGAAGCCGAACAACAACAATTGATTACAACCTGGTGATAATCACAATGATATTTTTCTTAGGGAAATGTCACCGGAGATTGTCTATTCTTACGCTTTTGCATTAGCAATTCACGTAAGTCAGAAGGAGTGGAGGGAGTAGTCTTCTTTATTACATTAGGGGTAGAAAAACGTTTAGTCCCCTGTGTATAAAGAAGATTACTGGCTGCATTCGCAGAACCAAATTGTACATTTCTACGCGTTTGGAGTTGTGTGCGTAAATCTTGAGATTTTTTAGCACGAAGGACTCCATTTTCATTGCGTGTAATTTGTAGATTTGGTACTTTGCGTAGAGCAGTATAAGAAGGCTGTTGGTGTAGAACTGAAGTTTACCAACATCATTTTTACGCTGCACACGTTTAGGTACATTCACATTAGATGTAAAAACATCATTGCAAATTTTATCTACACTGTCAAAGACATGAGATTTACCTTTACGCGTAGAGCATAAAAATTGGTTATCTACCACGCCACAGACGAGAGATTTTGTTTTACGCGAGGAGCGTAATTTATTTGAGCCTACTACGTCACCGACGGGAGACTGATTCTTACACCCAGAAGCACAATCGTTAGAGTCTGTCCCATTACAAATGGGAGACTCATCTTTATGTACTGAGCGTAAAAGTTGGTTTTTATCCACTGAGCGTAAAACCTGGTTCTTACGCAATGGGCATGAAACCTGATTATCTTCACCATTACAAACGGAAGATAAATAGTCACACTTTGAGTGCAACTCTGAAGTAAAGACTGCCTCGTTACGAACGGGAGCCCCTACGACAGGAGTGGGAAGAATTCCCTTACCACTAGCAGCAACAGAGAGATCAGAAGCTATTTTGGATTTAGGAATCCAAACTTTTCGTGCTTTGCGAGATTTTTGAATATTAAAGTAGCGAGAACCACCCCCAGTTCGGAGCATCCCTTCATAAGCAGTCTGGTCGAAGTGTACAACCAGAGTCTTCTTTGTCGATCCAATCGACACATCATCGTATTGAGCAATTGCCTCCTCGTCAGAGGAGAAGGTCGTCCCCAGCAGATCGCCATTTTTGTTTCACTTAACAAAATGCCTGGAAATCGAATTTTGAAAATAAAACGAGAAGAAGTACAAGAAGTACAAATTTGATTCTGGGAAAGTATTGCTGTAGAAGTCTGATATGTAAATGATCACTTTGTTCCTTGGACCATACAATGATGATGAAGATTGCTGCTTGAAGATGAAAAACTTGGAAGAACTAAGTCACCAGAAAGGTATCGACGTACTTGGGCACTGATGGCGAGGCCGAATGCTTTCCTACTTTGCTTCACTCTGTTCTGAAAGAAAGGCTGAAGAAGAATGCTCCAGAGAATCAAAAATCTCTGAGTTCTAATCTCTCTGTCTTTTCTCCTGTCTCTGTCTGTGTGTGTGTTATATGAGAAAATAAGTCTATTTATAGACTTGGGCTCTTGTGCGTAAAAACTCAGCAAAAGTTTCGTCTTTACGCTAACAACTGCCACCCATAATCGAAGTCATCCTCTGTATATGTTGACATGTGTCCTATCATTTCAGTAAGAATAGGATGCACGTACACACGTTCTTCGAGATATGTGGCATGAAAGCCATGTAGACAGACCACGTTCTCAACTGATGAAGAAGAATAGGGCATAAACCAACCCCAATGTACTCTGAGCGTAAAGTAGTGGACTAGGCGTAAAACAGCCCTGTCATAGATTTCCCGCATAAAGTGGTTATTAAATAACCTTGAGCGTAAAGTATCCCAAATAGACTTTACGCACATATCGACTTTCGAGCGTAAAAACTCATATAATCTCCGTGCGTAAAAGAAGCCATAATGTGAGTGTAAAGTAGCTCAGTCCACATACTAAACGACAACATTGGTCTCTGTATAAAACAAATCCCTTCGAAATCTGTGGTATATGCCATCATCAATATCTTCATGTCAGACTTTGCATTAAATGCGAGACTTGACAGCTTTGTCCAGTATAAAAAGAGGGTTAGCCTATCTTAGGCATAAAACCATTGTCTAGATCCTGGCTGCTTTAGGCGTAAAAAGCGATTAGCCTTGCCTTGGGCGTAAAGTATTTAACCTCCCTGCGGCGTAAAGTAGATCAATTTGAGTAGAATGATCAATCACTTTGACTCATTCTGTGAAGCACTTTTTACGCTCCTATAACGTGTCGTGTCGAACACGCACGAGCACGTGCACCGAAATCGCACTGTGCTGCAGGCTAGCATTTTCGCACACTGATACTGTCACGCCCCAGAACCAGAATACCGGAGAGCGGGGGCAGACATAGCCAGCTACGCAATCCCAAAGTACGTTAATACTCTGAAATCACGTATAAACTGTCAAGACATGGGGGTTACTCTACAAGCCATCAGTCAATCCTATGGTTTAACAATCCTAGGTATCTCAATCACAGGTAATTATGCAAGAGCAAGAGTACGATCATCATACATACAATAGTAAGGCGTCCCGAACCATATATACATGAATGATCATGAAGCCAGTACCACAGAACTGATGACTAGCTAGAATATTAGTCGTACATGATAAGGACTAGCTATAGTCTAGAATACACATATCATGTTTATGCCCGTAGGCTACAATATCAAGGAAAATACCAAAATACGAGCTAAACACGTGCTCGGGGCTAAACGTTACAAGAGGAGAATTTACATATCAGTGGGAGAATGAAGAAGAAACCCACTGAGGCACTCTGGTGCTCCGGCTGGTCACCGTTGAGTGGATGATGCGGTAGATTCTTCGGGCTCTTCTATCAGAACCTGGCCATGCAAAACCAGTAGGGTCAGACCCTAAATAGCAAGTACCACAAAGGAGGCCGAACTATGAACTTAAAACCAGCAATCATTAGCAATCAACAAGCAAATAAGTAAAGGGGGATCGAGATTCGTGCAGTACCAATGCACTTATCCCGAACATAGGAAGACAGTAAGTAAAGCATCATTGAGCAGTAAGTAAACTGGAGAACATGTTAAGGTGACAATCATTGCAACCATTATCGAGCAGGGCAGGTGATATACAATAAGATAACCATGGGACTATTCAGATAACCAGGTTACAACCCGTAAACCAAACAAGGACCGGGGTTGTAACCCTTCGTCTGAACAGAACTTGGTTTCTCCCACCATTTATCGGCAAGATAAATATAAGAAATCTGGACATGTAACATTCAAGTACAGGATCAAGACAAGACTTGCACTGAGTAGACTCCATCCAATCAATCACGGCCAATCATTGCCTACGGCTTTCTACATTAACTAACTAGGGTTGTCACAAGCCTAGTTACTAGCAAGATGCAAAGAGATTTCCAAGTCCAATTACCCGTTTGTTACTACCTGAGTGACCCCCAGCAAAGAAAAGGAAAAGATAGCATGATATAGCAGACACACTGTAGTAAGATACATATGTCCTAAGGTACCACACTCGACGGCGGACTGGAAGTGCGCTCATCTCGACGGATAGCAACAAATCCCATGTATATATATTTAAGGCCGGGGTCAAAGGGGCAACAGGTAACTGGGAAAGTCTCTCCATGAACTACTTGATCAATCTAGTCATTAACCTAGCCAGATTCAATATGAATCCCTGACCGTGGGAAATCAGGAATTCATGTCCTAGACATGATGCAAGACTTGACGGTAGCTTATACAAGCACATTCAATACAACACCCACGGTGTCAGGATACTAATTAATTCTTGTCAAGAGTGCGCCACGACGGGCCACTATCATGTCATTCTTTTTACTTATCAAGAGTGCGCCACGACGGGCCACTATCAAGTCATTCTTATTTATTATTTCAAGATATCATGCCAAGATATCATGTCAAGTTCATGGTCAAGAGTGCACCACCACGGGTCACTGTCGTGTCAAGTCATTTATCAAAGAAGTAAAATACTTGCACAATTAAACAATAATATATTTATAATATATATATTCTTGAAGTCAAGGAAAAACTCTACAACTTTCATGTTGGGAGTGGGAAGAAATTCTGACCACAATCCAGGCAAATAAAACATTTAAACAATCAAAGTGGGACCCATGCGGTCCAAAAGTGGGAGAACAATTATACGGTCATAGAGAGTGGGAGGCCACCCATGCGGCCAGAAAATAACAAAAAGGGGCCATGCGGCCAAGAATGGGTGGGAGGCCATGCGGCTCCAAAATTAAATGTCAGCAAGAAACATTTCCGCAATCAGAAAAGACAAAAAGAGTGGGACCCGTAATGAATGCAAGCTTCCACTTTGCAAGCAAAACAATGGAAAAAGGGGCACGTGGCCAAACAATAAAATGATGACTGCCAGTAAAAGAGTGGCTAACGTGGCCAAAATATTAGATAGTGGAGGAAGGGAGCCTATGCGGCTCACATTAGATTTTATGCAAAAATACAACATGCAAGAAATAATAATATTTAATGGCCAAAGGCTATGCGGCTCTGCATCAAGCAATTGCTAATGCTATAAATGTCCATGCGGCTCACCCTCACATTTGCTTGCATGAAAGTACAACAAATAATAATAAAGAAATAATGGCCATGCGGTTGATGCCAAGGAAGGGCATTTAAAGCATTAAATACAATTATTAAAGCCTTAATTGCATAAAGCTTTAAGTAATAAAGTAGGGTCTTAAATACAATAAAGCATTAGATAGGGTCTTAAATGCAATAAGGCATTTAAACTATCAGAGCCTATGCGGCTCACTTTTGGACTTAAATGCATTAAGGGACTAAAATGCATAAAAGTAATACTTATAGAGGACTAAAGTGCATGAAACATTAACTAATAAATATAAGGACTTAAATGCAATAAGCATTTAACCCTCAGAAGCCTATGCGGCTGCTACTAATGCTTGGTTATTGCAATGCATTATTATAATGCATTTAAATGCATTAATAGTAAGGAAGGCATGCGGCTCTATTCCATGTATTATTATAATACATTCAAATATTGAGTAGGGACTTCTCATGCGGCTGGCTTAGAAAATGTCTTAAGAAAAATGCATAAAATATATGCATTTAAGAATGAATGCATTAATTGCTCTCTTCCTATGCCTATGCGGCTATGCATGGAAAAATATACATTTCAAGTATGAATGCATTAATTGCATTCCTCCAATGGGTCATGCGGCTGGCCTAATGATATAATGCATTATTATAATGCAGTGAATAAGCATGCGGCTGGAGACCCAAGGCCATGCATTATTTAATGCATCTATTATTTCAAGCTCATGCGGCTACAACCAAATGTCACATGCGGCTGACTTTTAATATTGCATTAAATAATGCATGCAAAACTAATTGCTTGCTATTAAGTGCCATCATGTCAGAAAATATTTAATGCTGCCATGCCCATGCGGCTAGGCAAGACTCCTGCGGCCGAAACAAATGCAAGCCAGCAACATTTGCCAACTGAGAAAAAATTCATAGAAAATGCCATGGCTTCTCCATACCACCAAACTTCCAACCGGAGTCCAAATTCGGACTTCCATAGGTCAATTCGGGGTAGAATAAAATTCTCTACAACATGAAACCATCAACTAGCAAAATATACAAGTTTGACAGATCAAAACCCAGGAAAACCGAAATACCACAAAGCTAGATCTACAACAATCCACTCGGTAAAACCGAAAATTTTAAGTTCTAAAGATGCTAAGAATCATGCAAGGAAGAAGATGGAACAAACAGAAATAAATTTATTCAAGGTTCGGCAAGGTGTACTTGCCTTGGGCTGGAGGAAGAAGATGAAGATGGAATGAAAAAGAAAATAATGGAGGAGAGAGAGTGGTAGGTGGCTTATATAACAAGCCCAAGCAATCTCCACCATTCATTCCTCTCCACTCAATCTAAACCATACACCTCATCTCTTAAAGAACCAAACTAAACCAAACCAAGTCAAAGTTAAACCAAACCCAATAAAACCAAATCCAAGTTAAACCAAGTCATGAAATTCCTATATCTTGGAAAATTTTAAAATATCACACAAATCGAGAAATACGAAATACGGCTCAAATAAATATATATCCGTATAAAATACTGATACAGTGAGACGGGTCTCACAACTCTCCACACCTTAGAAAAATTCTGTCCTCGGAATTTCCTGAGGCTAGTCGAGTAAGATAACAAAACAAAAGCTCCAGAAAACTCAACAATCTCAATAAATCAATCATGGCATATAAATAAAGTAAAACAATCAGTAATGTAAATAAATGCGTAAGCGGTAAATAAAGGCACAAGAACAAATACAATCATGATCAAGAAGGGCTGGTGGCATATGGATCAGTATGTCTCCTGAGTCAGTTGTGTAGAAACCAACGTCCTCGCTGGCCTAAGTTGACTCCCAAAAATGGATAAAAGTCAAGCCTCAAGGTAAGTCGGTACCAATGACTTAGTTCAAGACATGACTCTACCCAGGACGTGTCATCGTAGTTGAAACAGATGCATGAACTTTATCACCTGTATCAAGATACGAAGACAGAAGCGACTGGCTGATCGGAATGGACTGACATCTCTACCTGCATGCTGAGACTGATCCTCCATAACTGGCCTGGTTGAAGAATGCTGAGCTGCCCTCGGCAAAACACGAACAAGATAATCAGAGGGATCAAGATCAGTGCCCTTGGAAGTTGAAGGACACAAGATCAAATCATAGGAACAGGAATGATCAATGATCAAAACAGATATCTAGTCAAGTATCAGATATAGAGAATAATCCGAAGGAGATCAATAAAGATAATCGTGATTGAGATATCTAAACATGGTAACCCCCACAAATCTGAAAATCGAGACCTGCATGGGCTACCACTAAAACCATGTCACGCCCCAGAACCAGAATACCGGAGAGCGGGGGCAGACATAGCCAGCTACGCAATCCCAAAGTACGTTAATACTCTGAAATCATGTATAAGCTGTCAAGACATGGAGGTTACTCTACAAGCCATCAGTCAATCCTATGGTTTAACAATCCTAGGTATCTCAATCACAGGCAATTATACAAGAGCAAGAGTACGATCATCATACATACAATAGTAAGACGTCCCGAACCATATATACATGAATGATCATGAAGCCAGTACCACAGAACTGATGACTAGCTAGAATATTAGTCGTACATGATAAGGACTAGCTATAGTCTAGAATACACATATCATGTTTATGCCCGTAGGCTACAATATCAAGGAAAATACCAAAACACGAGCTAAACACGTGCTCGGGGCTAAACAAGAGGAGAATTTACATATCAGTGGGAGAATGAAGAAGAAATCTACTGAGGCACTCTGGTGCTCCGGCTGGTCACCGTTGAGTGGATGATGCGGTAGATTCTTCGGGCTCTTCTATTAGAACCTGGCCATGCAAAACCAGTAGGGTCAGACCCCAAATAGCAAGTACCACAAAGGAGGCCGAACTATGAACTTAAAACCAGCAATCATTAGCAATCAACAAGCAAATAAGTAAAGGAGGATCGAGATTCGTGCAGTACCAATGCACTTATCCCGAACATAGGAAGATAGTAAGTAAAGCATCATTGAGCAGTAAGTAAACTGGAGAACATGTTAAGGTGACAATCATTGCAACCATTATCGAGCAGGACAGGTGATATACGATGAGATAACCATGGGACTATTCAGATAACCTGGTTACAACCCGTAAACCAAACAAGGACCGGAGTTGTAACCCTTCGTCTGAACAGAACTTGGTTTCTCCTACCATTTATCGACAAGATAAATATAAGAAATCTGGACATGTAACATTCAGGTACAGGATCAAGACAAGACTTGCACTGAGTAGACTCCATCCAATCAATCACGGCCAATCATTGCCTACGGTTTTCTACATTAACTAACTAGGGTTGTCACAAGCCTAGTTACTAGCAAGATGCAAAGAGATTTCCAAGTCCAATTACCCGATTGTTACTACCTGAGTGACCTCCAGCAAAGAAAAGGAAAAGATAGCATGATACAGCAGACACACTGTAGTAAGATACATGTGTCCTAAGGTACCACACTCGACGGCGGGCTGGAAGTGCGCTCATCTCAACGGATAGCAACAAATCCCATGTATATATATAAGGCCGGGGTCAATGGGGCAACAGGTAACTGGAAAAGTCTCTCCATGAACTACTTGATCAATCTAGTCATTAACCTAGCCAGATTCAATATGAATCCCTGACCGTGGAAAATCAGGAATTCATGTCCTAGACATGATGCAAGACTTGACGGTAGCTTATACAAGCACATTCAATAAAACACCCACGGTGTCAGAATACTAATTAATTCTTGTCAAGAGTGCGCCACGACGGGCCACTATCATGTCATTCTTATTACTTATCAAGAGTGTGCCACGACGGGCCACTATCAAGTCATTCTTATTTATTATTTCAAGATATCATGTCAAGATATCATGTCAAGTTCATGGTCAAGAGTGCACCACCACGGGTCACTATCGTGTCAAGTCATTTATCAAAGAAGTAAAATACTTGCACAATTAAACAATAATATATTTATAATATATATATATTCTTGAAGTCAATGAAAAACTCTACAACTTTCATGTTGGGAGTGGGAAGAAATTCTGACCACAATTCAGGCAAATAAAACATTTAAACAATCAAAGTGGGACCCATGCGGTCCAAAAGTGGGAGAACAATTATGCGGTCATAGAGAGTGGGAGGCCACCCATACGGCCAGAAAATAACAAAAAGGGGCCATGCGGCCAAGAATGGGTGGGAGGCCATGCGGCTCCAAAATTAAATGCCAGCAAGAAACATTTCCGCAATCAAAAAAGACAAAGAGAGTGGGACCCATAATGAATGCAAGCTTCCACTTTGCAAGCAAAACAGTGGAAAAAGGGGCACGTGGCCAAACAATAAAATGATGACTGCCAGTAAAAGAGTGGCTCATGTGGCCAAAATATTAGATAGTGGGGGAAGGAAGCCTATGCGGCTCACATTAGATTTCATGCAAAAATACAACAGGCAAGAAATAATAATATTTAATGGCCAAAGGCTATGCGGCTCTGCATCAAGCAATTGCTAATGCTATAAATGTCCATGCGGCTCACCCTCACATTTGCTTGCATGAAAGTACAACAAATAATAATAAAGAAATAATGGCCATGCGGTTGATGCCAAGGAAGAGCATTTAAAGCATTAAATACAATTATTAAAGCCTTAATTGCATAAAGCTTTAAGTAATAAAGTAGGGTCTTAAATACAATAAAGCATTAGATAGGGTCTTAAATGCAATAAGGCATTTAAACTATCAGAGCCTATGCAGCTCACTTTTGGACTTAAATGCATTAAGGGACTAAAATGCATAAAAGTAATACTTATAGAGGACTAAAGTGCATGAAACATTAACTAATAAATATAAGGACTTAAATGCAATAAGCATTTAACCCTCAGAAGCCTATGCGGCTGCTACTAATGCTTGGTTATTGCAATGCATTATTATAATGCATTTAAATGCATTAATAGTAAGGAAGGCATGAGGCTCTATTCCATGTATTATTATAATACATTCAAATATTGAGTAGGGACTTCTCATGCGGCTGGCTTAGAAAATGTCTTAAGGAAAATGCATAAAATATATGCATTTAAGAATGAATGCATTAATTGCTCTCTTCCTATGCCAATGCGGCTATGCATGGAAAAATATACATTTCAAGTATGAATGCATTAATTGCATTCCTCCAATGGGTCATGCGGCTGGCCTAATGATATAATGCATTATTATAATGCAGTGAATAAGCATGCGGCTGGAGACCCAAGGCCATGCATTATTTAATGCATCTATTATTTCAAGCTCATGCGGCTACAACCAAATGTCACATGCGGCTGACTTTTAATATTGCATTAAATAATACATGCAAAACTAATTGCTTGCTATTAAGTGCCATCATGTTAGAAAATATTTAATGCTGCCATGCCCATGCGGCTAGGCAAGACTCCTGCGGCTGAAACAAATGCAAGCCAGCAACATTTGCCAACTGAGAAAAAATTCATAGAAAATGCCATGGCTTCTCCATACCACCAAACTTCCAACCAGAGTCCAAATTCGGACTTCCATAGGTCAATTCGGGGTAGAATAAAATTCTCTACAACATGAAACCATCAACTAGCAAAATATACAAGTTTGACAGATCAAAACCCAGGAAAATCAAAATACCACAAAGCTAGATCTACAACAATCCACTCGGTAAAACCGAAAATTTCAAGTTCTAAAGATGCTTAGAATCATGCAAGGAAGAAAATGGAACAAACAAAAATAAATTTGTTCAAGGTTCGGCAAGGTGTACTTGCCTTGGGCTGGAGGAAGAAGATGAAGATGGAATGAAAAAGAAAATAATGGAGGAGAGAGAGAGAGTGGTAGGTGGCTTATATAACAAGCCCAAGCAATCTCCACCATTCATTCCTCTCCACTCAATCTAAACCATACACCTCATCTCGTAAAGAACCAAACTAAACCAAACCAAGTCAAAGTTAAACCAAACCCAATAAAACCAAATCCAAGTTAAACCAAGTCATGAAATTCCTATATCTTGGAAAATTTTAAAATATCACACAAATCGAGAAATACGAAATACGGCTCAAATAAATATGTATCCGTATAAAATACTGATACAGTGAGATGGGTCTCACAGATACGCGTGTCTTGTGTCACGTACACGCGACGTGGACACGTGGCAGGGTGTCCTAGCCCTAGCCCTATACTAGGTTGAAACGTGGACACGACCACGTGGCTTGTGTCGCGTTGTGTCGAGTGCACGGATACTGTGAACACGTGCACACTGCTTACTGTTACACTATGTCCAGTTTCTCCTGTTTTGTATCTCGATTTGATTGGACACGTTTGTGTCCACTTTGGTGGACACAAACTCAACACATGACACGTGTGCAATGTGTTTCCATATTACCAACCACTGTTTTGGGTTTTTAGCTCGATTTTCAATGTTGATTCTCATTTTTCCCCTATTTACTGATTTACTTAGTATCAGTTATTTTCTGTTTGGTCCCAGATTTCATAATCCGATTGTGTCAGTCATTTTAACCTGAACAACACTGTTAATTGCATGGTTTTTAACATCTAATATGTACACCTATATGTTATCTAATGGTATGTTGAATTGGGGTTTGATTTGATGAGGATTGGGTTCAAAATCTGGGATTTCAATGTGGGGACTGTTTAATTGGTTTTATGTGTTATCATGAGTTGTTTGAACTGTTTGATTAATATTTAAATCTGAGAATGGTTTAGGGGGGACTGTAAACTGATTTTGGTATTCTGTGAACTGTTGGTTAATGTTTGAAACCTGAAATTGATAAACTGAGATTGGATGATGTTTTTAAGTGAGTTTATAAACTGTTTTTGTGTTCCTATTGGACTGATATTAAGAACTGTAAACTGATTTTTAGGTTTGTACATTAACTGGGAATTAGAGGAGGTTTCCTATGTAAATCTGAGTTTGTTTTCACTATTTTCCTCATTGTTTTCTCACTAATTGGCCTCACTGTTTTCCCACTGTTTTTCCCTTGTTAACTATTATGTTTTCACGCATATATTTATCGACACACACACTTATGTAATTTGCCTCACTTCACTCACACACACATATTAGCATGCACCAGGTTCACTATCTCACACCTTCATTCTCTTGACACTCATCCTCATGACACACACACACACACATACACTTGGACACATGTTCATGTGTCCCTCTCTCTACATATGTATATGTATAGGTATTGGCATATAGTGTTGTATTGTATACATATATTAGCCTATAGGTATATATTCTAAGTTATATTGTACAACACATCAATGTGTGTGTGTGTGTATATATATATATATATATATATATATATATATATATATATATATATATATATATATATATATAGGCTCCTATTCACATATTAGATATATATATATATATATATATACATTGTCATATTATGTATGTATCTAATATGTGAATAGGAGCCTATATATATATATATATATATTTTTTTTTTTTTTTCTATATATATATATATATATATATATATATATATATATATATATATATATATATATATATATATATATATCCTATATATATATATATATATATATATATATATATATATATATATATATATATATATATCAATATAGATATCCTATATTAGATTGTGTGGTATGTATATATATGTATTGTTTTAGATATAGATATTGAATATGGTATTGTCTATTGGCCCATGGCCTTGTCTCTTAGCCTATGGCCGATGATTGTGTTTGCTTGGCTAGTGAGCTTAGATTAGACTTGTGTAGTCTTGTTAGACTTAGAATAGCCTTGTTAGCCTAGTGTAGACTAGTTTGACTTAGGTTTGACTTGGTTGACCTAGTTTGACTTCTAGGGTTGACCAGAGTTGACCAAGAGTTGACTTTGGTCAAGATTGACCTAGATTCATGTAGTATGCATCGTAGTACATCTTATTACTATTCTGGACTTGTTGTGACTTATGCTATTCTAATAGGAGCCAGACACCACTCCTTGGATAGTACTTTCATCTTGGACATTCAGTTAGCAGGCGAGTACATTTTCTTATCTTTTCATACTTATCTGGACTATATTCTTGCTCTAGATTACTTTACATGATGTTGACACGTATTTTCATGGATTAGTACTATATGGATCCCTTCCTGAGATGTTATCCCTCTACGGGTGTATCGGGTATTTTATGTTCATGTACTTTATCATGTGCATCAGGTACTCCTTGTACTCGTACTAGTTCATGTTTTTACATGTTCTCATGTGCTTTATCACGTGCCTCATGTACAACTCATTACATGAGTTCACGTATCCTTAGCTGTATTCATGTGCTTATAACGTAACTTGAATGGATCCTTGTGTATTAATTGGGACGGAGTGAGTAGAATTGGTTATGTGATCATTATCCCCAGTAGTTGTATAAATGTGCCTCTTATTTGTATTCATGTGCCCCTAAGCCGTTTACATAACCATATTGTACTCTAAATCATGTAGCCACTTACAGTCTTTACTATCATGTATTTACTTTCAGTTACAAAATATCTTCTATTTTACTTGTACTTCTTTTCAGCACTTCCTGTATTTTACTCTATTGCATGATTTATACTCCTAACCTGCTATGAACTGTTGAGAGATATGTGCTCGCTCCCGTCCTGACTGGACCTGTTGAAAATTTTACAGTGAATGATGAGGCTCTGGTGTCTACCCCTCTCGGCAGCATTAGACATCACTAGTGACTTGGACCTACTAGCAGTTGATGATACTTCCCTAGATTAGGATGTCTTTATCTTCTGGTTTCTGTATTGAGTTTCTGAGATGTTATTTGGATATGTACTTATTTAGACACTTAGAATTCTGGATCGTATCTCTGTGTTTCATTTATGGATATTTATCTATCTTTCCTTTCATGTTCTACCTTAGATGTCATTGAGATATATTCTGTTACGTCACCCCCATTCGGGGAGTATAACTGTTTATTTACCCTTATCTGTTAGATATTGTGACCTAGGACAGCATTCTACCGTCGATACTACAGCATAGGCTGGACGTACCCACGTCTCGTGCCCTTACTCTAGGGTGCGGGTCGTGACAACAGCAGCATGGACAGGACATGACAGCCCCTTGACACCACATGAGGGCAGTCCATTTGTACAGCCTAATGGCAGTCCATGTAACCCCCTGTTAGCAGCCATATACCACTAGTATATCAGCCCTTGTTAGCCCCTTAACTACCATTTTTCCTGTCCCATACCAGCCTAAACATGCCCTTCATTTCAGTCCCTAATCCAGCCCCTTTGTAGCAGCCCCAAACCAGCATCTAGTTGCCATTAAATCAGTCCAATAGAACAGTCCACATTCAGCCTAAACCTGTCCCATACATTCAGCCATTAACACCCAATGACAGCCCTTAAACCAACTCTAAACCTGTCATTAAACCACAGCCAAATCAGTCCATTGATGACCCATTTCAATCCCTGCATTGAGCTCTAAACTGTCCTAAAATAGTCCTTGAGCAGCCCACCCATGAAGCCAGCCTAGAAGCAGTCCATAATGGACAGCATATAGTTCCCCCCATTGACAGCATTTAGCGACCCCAAACCAGTCCTTAACTGGTCCCTATTCCAGCCATCAAACCAGTCCATAAATGACCCCATTTGGATAGCCATTGTCCCCCCAAACTAGTCCTTTAAAGCAGTCCCTAACCCAGCCTTAAATAGCCCCTTAAAATCAGCTATAAGCTGTCCCAACCCAGTCCATAATAACTCCCAATATCAGTCCCTAGGTAG
>JANAVB010004600.1:20028123-20053123 GCA_029216955.1 Iris pallida | reverse complement strand
CCAAAAGTCAACTGTAAGTCAACATTCGACCTAGTTTGATTCAGATTGGCTTCCAATGTTCTTCCATGACCAAGATTGACCTAACTAGACATGTCTTGACCTAGAATGACTTAATAGGATTTAATTTGATTTAACTTTACTTCCTAAACATAGTATTGATACGTCTTATTCTCTATAGGTCCTCGAGACACTGCAGTGAATCCGGTTGACATATTTTATCATCTTTCAGGCGAGTACATTCTCTGATACTTATTTCCAATTTACGATAACTGTTATGATTCATGTACTTAGTGTAGATATGCTCATTCCTGACACATGGTTCTCACGGATTGGTATTCTTGGATCTCGACGAGAGATGTTTCTCCTTCTTAGGTTGGGATGTATTGTGCAAGCTTCCTTGTAGCTCTTGCTCAATATATGGTCGCTGATTCTAGAGAAGGTTCGCTACCATCTCATTAGAATCTCGTGCAGTGACGTGTCCTGTTTGGATCCATTCTACCAGTTGGGGTAGGGGGAGTAGTAGCGTATGCCTGTGATTAGATCCATCCCACATTCCCGAACAGTGTGAGTCATATACCGCACATATGACTTGGCAGGCCAGTTCTTGACAGGTACCCAAGCCGATCACAAGTTGAAACTACTACTCACACACATTGGACATATGGCTTACCTTGATTTGTGTACATACCATGATTCAGTTCTACTTTCTTGTTCTTGTTCTAGCTCTAGCTCTACAGCTTACCATGCCATGATACATTTATATACACTCCATGATTTCATTGTATATGCTCTATTTACAGTCTTATAGCTTTTATTCTATCTTGAGATCTGTTATGAGATATATGTACTCGTTCCATCCTGACTGGATATGTTGACAAAATATTACAGATGCTGATGAGGGAGATTGCAGTACCTACTACGGTCCGGATGACGTAGTGGGCTTAGACTTGGTCCTGCAGGGCTTAGCTCCGCCTGACGAGACTTTACCACTTGCTTAGTTAGAGTAGGTCTTTTGTACTGGACCTTGTCTCCAGTTACTTTTGAGACTGTATTACATTTGGATTGTATTAGAGACTGGACTTGTATATTATTTGTGTTTGGACTTGACAGGTTATATTTTATCGTCTTGTTGTCTTTATCTTTCAGTCTTTACTTTATCATCTTAGAGTTGTGATTAAGCACTCATATATATTCATTGCTTCACTACCAAAATAAGTCATATTACCGACGAAATTAGCGATGTTTTAAGAAAACGTCGCAGGAAAAAAACAATTTAGCGACGTTTCTTTATTATGTCGCAAAATATCGTTATTAGCGACGGACAGCAACGTTCTGCGACGTATTTAAACTACGTTTGCGTTTTAAACAGATAACGTCGCGTATAAGTTGGTAAACGTCGCTAATATTAGTGATATTAGCGACGTTTACCGACGTATATGTTAATTCATCGCTAATATCACTTATTCTAGCGACGTTTATCGACGTTTTTGTGTGACGTCGCTAACTTGTAAATATAGGTCAGGTTCGATTTTCATTCCCCCCATTATTTTCCCCCCAATTATTTTCCTTCCCCCCCGACCCCGAGCCGGCTTCCCCCACCCCCTCGGCCCCCGACCCCCACCGACCTTCGGTGACCGCCGCTCTCCTCCTCCGGAGACCGTCGACCCCCTCCTCCCCCTCCACCGCCGCTCCCCCTCCACCGCCGCTCCCCCTCGCCGTTCGCCAGAGCCAGCTCGACCGCCGCTCCCCCTCGCCGTCGTCGCTCCCCCTCGTCGTCACGGTCAGGTAAACCCTAACTCTAACCGGCTCGACACCTCAACACGAGCCTGTGCACGTTTCTTGTTTGGACACCTCGTGTCTAGTTTGCTAGACACGAGACACCCCCCTGACATATGTATAAACCTTGTGCACACATTAATTGATATGAATTTGGGTTTTTGATTCGAATTGAGGGTTCTTCACATATTTTCTAAAACTGTCCAGTTTGAGCATTTTCTAAAATCTTTTAAGTAAATTAAATTGTTAAATAATGTAGATTCATGATGTTTAAGATGTATACAATATCTGAGATGTTAGTTTACATGGCCGAGGTTCATGGAATGCAAGTTTGGGTTGTATTTATTCAAATTTGGGTTCGAAAAAGGGATTTTCTGATACATGTATTGTTCTTTGTGTTTTCAAGAGTAAAATTGATAATTAAGATGCTAATTCATATAATGTAATGTTATTTACTGTAGGACATTGAAACTGAGTAACTGCCCTCTATATTGTTCAGTCCCCTTTCTTAGTTGTTCAGTCGACTTCTAGGTAGGTAAAGGCCACTTCTTAGATGTATCATTTGATGGAAGGGGAGAGGGGGCATAAGTGTTCAGTCCTTGTTCAACTTATGAACATGTATCAGTTCCAAAGTTACTAGTATCAGCCATAGTCAACCATATTATCTTTTAGATTAGGATTTGAACCCATATTCAGTCAAACCCTTCTCATCCTTGTTCAGTCCTTGAACTTAAACCAATCCTTGAATGTGAAGTCTAGTATATATATTTGATTAGCTTTGTATATATATGTGTATCTCGATTTGTGTTTGGTTGCAGTGGTTAGGATTTAGTTATATATTGGGTTACCTAAGGGTTGAGTTCAGAGTTTAGAGTGGAGTGTGAAGAGGGAAAGTTAGTATGTGACATTGAGAGTTCACAAAGATGGTAGGGTGTATCAGATTTGATAAAAGAAGGGAGTGATGGCTATATATCGATTGTATCTATAAAGGTTGTATATATAAAGGATAGTATAGTGACTTATGGTAAGTTAAAGATTGTGGGTTCAGTCTAAGAAATTAGTCTTAGTGTGTAGAGTAGTATGTAGAGGAGTATGGCTACTAGTGATATATAGATATGTAGATCCATGTGTATCTGTATCGGACTATCGCTATCGGTATCGAACTATCGCTATCGGTATCGGACTATCGCTATCGGTATCGAACTATCGGTATCGATCGAACTATCGGTATCGGACTATCGCTATCGGTATCGGACTATCGCTATCAGTATCGACCGTATATACGGTCTACCTAACCTATATACTGATACTAATTTGATACTCTCTGATATTAAGTACATCCGGCTTACTAGCTAGCGGATCCACCAGTTACATGATTATATACTAATTATGTTTATATAAAGTATGCATGTATAATAGTAGGTAATGATATGCAAAACTGAAAAGATAAATGCAATGCATGTATATAAAGTATGTAGATAGTCAAACCCTTCTCATCCTTCTTTTATTTTATATTGACTTCCATGATATGACAGCTCCTCAAAAAAAAGAATCCTCTACTAGACATCGCACTCTCCTTTTCAGAACATCAACTAGTATTACTACCTTGATGTATATATAAAGTATGCATGTATAATAGTAGGTAATGATATGCAAAACTGAAAAGATAAATGCAATGCATGAATGAATGGATGAAAAGATAAATGCAATCCATCTGAAAAGCTTTGACACTTGCATATCATTCACTACCTTGATGTATCTATCTTACAGAATTATGGAGCTGAATTACTATCTGCAGAATCGTACTTGGATGTACAACCGTCATCCTGATGACATGTGCGGTGTGCGGGATGAATTCATAGAGGGTGTACACCAGTTCCTGCAGTTTGCCAAGGCGTTCCCTCAGTACATGGACGGTACCAAAATTAAGTGTCCGTGTGTGAGATGTCGCAACTTGAAATATCATCCAGAAGTGGATGTCACGTATCATTTGTACTCGAAGGGTTTCACGCCGAATTACTATCAGTGGAGCGAGCACGGAGAACTTGTGTCTTTAGCATCGGAGTACGAGCCTTATGTGGATGTCCACAACAACGCTCCTTACGACGATGGGTTGGTGAACATGGTTTTTGACGCGGCCGGGCCTAGTTTCGATCCGGATGATCATGATGCACCTGAGGATGCACCGAACCCCGATGCTGCACAGTTCATGGAGTTGCTGGAGAATGCAAGGACTCCATTATATCCTGGTTGTGAGGATCATTCACCGTTGGAGGTGGTTACAAGATTGTTGAGCATCAAGTCCGATTTTAACATGTCGCAAGATTGCTACAACCGTATTATGGAGTTGCTTATAGAAATATTGCCTGAGGGTGCGAAGTTGCCTAAAGACTTCTACCGGTCTAAGAGGATGGTTAGATCGCTCTGGATGGGATATGAAAAAATCGATGCCTGTTGCAATGGGTGCATGTTGTACTACAAAGACGACAAGGATGAAGACGCCTGCAGATTTTGTGGTGTCGATCGCTACAGGAAGCCTACCTCTTCGATGCACTACTTGCCGTTGACGCCGCGTTTGCAGCGGTTGTTTATGGTGAAGGAAACTGCAGAAAACATGAGTTGGCATAAGCGGGAACATACCGAAGGAGTGTTGGATCACCCATCTGATGGAGAAGCATGGAAGCACTTTGATCGAGAGTATCCAGATTTTGCTTCTGATCCGCGTAATGTTAGATTGGGTCTCTGCTCTGACGGTTTTACCCCATTCGGACTTTCGGGATCCCAGTATTCGTGTTGGCCTGTGATCGTCACCCCGTACAATCTACCGCCTTGGATGTGCATAAAGACTCCATATATGTTCCTCACCGTTATTATCCCAGGTCCGAACAATCCGAAAAGGAACATCGATGTTTATTTACAGCCATTGATTGATGAGTTGAATCAGCTGTGGGAAGTAGGTTCCAACACGTACGATGTATCTAGAAAACAAAATTTCCAGATGCGGGCAGCACTTATGTGGACCATCAACGACTTTCCGGCCTATGGAATGTTATCTGGATGGAGCACGCATGGTCGTCTTTCATGTCCGTGTTGCATGGACGACACTAAGGCTTTCCGTTTGAAATACGGAGGCAAACCGTGCTTCTTCGATTGTCATCGACAATTCCTGCCGAAGGATCATCCGTACCAGAAGAACATGAATGCTTTTCGTGCTGGCGTTGTGGAGAAGGGTGATCCACCGACAAGGTGGTGCGGAGCCACGATATGGGAGGAGGTTAGAGATTTACCAAGTGCTATTGAGCAGCCTGCTACGGGCTACAAGTGTGACGGATTTGGTCGCACTCATAACTGGACGAAGAGGAGTATATTCTGGGATCTGCCATACTGGAGCACCAATCTGATTAGACATAACCTTGATGTCATGCATATCGAGAAGAATGTGTTTGACAACATAATTAATACTGTAATGGACGTAAAGGGGAAGACGAAAGACAATCCTAAGGCTAGATTGGACTTGAAAGAAATATGTAGACGTCCTGCATTGCATTTGATAGAGGACGGGAATGGGAAGTTGAAGCAGCCTAAGGCAATTTTCTCACTGGAGAAGGAGGATAAAGTGAGGCTTTGTAGGTGGATTCAAGGTCTGAAATTTCCAGATGGGTATGTTTCAAACTTGAGAAGATGCGTCGACCTCAAGGAGAACAAACTGACAGGTATGAAGAGCCATGATTGTCACGTATTCATGGAGCGGTTAATTTCGATTGCATTTCGGGAATTCTTACCGCAGGCAGTTTGGGATCCATTGACGGAGCTTAGCATATTCTTCAGGGACCTTTGTTCTAAGAAATTGCTCGTTGATCGTCTAGAAAAGCAAAAGAAGGACATTGCGGTAACACTGTGCAAGCTAGAGAGGGTGTTTTCTCCTGGATTCTTCGACTCTATGGAACATTTGCCGATTCATCTTTCCTATGAGGCACGTGTTGGTGGACCCGTCGAATATCGATGGATGTACCCGTTCGAGCGATATTTGAATCACCTAAAAAGAAAGGTAAAAAATAAGGCTCGGGTCGAGGGTTCTATTTGTGAAGCCTATATTCTCGAGGAGATTACAAATTTCTGCTCCTCCTATTTCAAACCTCATGTTGCTACGAATAGAACGAGGGCTCCGAGAAACGATGACGGATATCAAGAATTTAATGATGGAATACTGAAAGTATTCAATACGTCCGGAAAGCCTTCGGGGAAAATGAAGAAGAGATATTTGAATGACGAAGAGCTAAGGGCTGCTCAGTTGTATGTATTACTCAATTGCGACGAGGATGAAGTGGAGAAGCTAGAGGGGTAAGTAAGGAATGATGAGTTTACGTCATCTCAATGTAATAGTATAAGCTAATATTATTGTACTAATCGTTCTAATGCTTCGTTGTTTTCCAGCACATATAATGATGAGTTGAGGCTGGTTAGACCCTACCTAACAGACGAAGCATTAGAACAAGAAATGAGACGTTATTTTCCTTCTTGGTTGAGCGAATATGTAAGCAGCTCGGTAATATTTACTGGCCTCTTCTAATGCAACTGCGCAATAAATAACTTATTATCTCTTCTTTGATATTCAGGTCGATCGTCTAATTTCACCCGAGATTGAATTAATTAGAACTCTTGCTAAGGGACCAATTACTTTTGTTAAAACATGGCCAAGTTATTGTGTCAATGGCTTTCGGTTCAAGTCGACAAATGCTCCGATCAGAGACAGCTTCCTGGATCTTGATTCCACGAAGAACAGTTGTTTGTGTATCAAGTCTTCGAACTACAAAGACGTCGATCCAGGAAATGACTTCTTTGGCATCTTGCGAGAGATTGTGGAGTTGTCATATAATTATGGTAGAGAACCTGCAAAGATCGTGTTGTTCAAGTGTGAATGGTTCGATCCGATTGAAAATCAAGGCTGGAAAATTGACAAGCATGGTCTTGTGGATATAAACTACAAGCGTAGATATCAAGGCTACGAACCGTTTGTCCTAGCAACTCAGTCTCAGCTCGTGTACTTCACAGCTTATCCGAGACGGGGAGCAACGAAGTCTGACTGGTGGGCAGTATGCAAGACTAAAGCTAGAGATACTTTTGATGTTGATGAAAAAGCTTACCAGGAGGACGAGCTACCTCCTGTAACCAATATTGTCGATGTGGACTCCACGGAAGTTACGCATTACACGACACATAATGTAGAAGATGTAGAATTATCCGAAGAGGAAGACGAAGCCGACGAAGGTGAAGATGAAAGTGAAGATGAGGAGGAAGAGAAAGATGAGGTCGAGGAAGACGAACAAGATGATTATTCTGAAGATGATTGAGAGAGATATACTTATCTGAACTTAGATGTTTCTTCTAGAATATATTATCTGGACTTAGATATTTATTGTAGAATGTATCATCATATGTTACCTTGGTTATTATCTTTGTTGTACTGTCATATTTCTAGTCTCTATTATTTGTTGTACTTTCATATTTCTAGTCTCTATTATTTGTTGTACTTTCATATTTCTAGTCTCTATTATTTCTTGTACTATCATATACTGTTATCAGGTATGGCAGGTCGTCGCGGAGCGTTACGAGGGACACGACGAGGACATGATCCTCCAGTACTTCCTACAGGTACTGCTAGAGGACGGAGTTTTCCTTCGGTACCTCCTACTGGTACCGGCTCTGGATCTTCATCGCCGATTACTCCTCCATATCGGACAGTAGCTGGGCCTGCTGGGACGACATCACGTGGCATATCTCCTGGGACGAGTAGTTCCAGGCCTGTTGAGAGTGCTCGCCCGTCTAGCGTTCCTGATGCTGATACGACGATGGAGACGGATGAGCAGATGGCGGAGGCTACATCGACGGCCGAGGAGGATGTGCCGACGGCCGACCAGCATCATGCAGATCCTCCTTGCGCACCTCCGGAGGAGAGGAGGACGAAGATCTGGGCCGACGGTACAAAGCAGGTATTTTGGTTTATGATTTTTTTTTTTCTGTTTTTATCATAAATTAACTTTTTTCATGAATATAATATGTCTGTATAGATATCGTCCTCCAGGGGTACAGAGACGCCTAGGCGATATGCTGAGGCATAATTATGGTGGTCCCTGGATTAACTACTCTGATGCTCCAGACGAAAGGAAGAACTACTGGTTTACGCGCTTCAAGGTTAAAATAGATTTATTTTTAACATGAATCATTTAATTTATGCATATTATATATAACTGATAAATATTTGGTTTCGTACTGTTCTAGGATATGTTTTACTATCCACCGCACCGGGCCGAGCTGATCGAGGGGATGTTTCCTTCCGTCGCTGCTAAGCTGATCCGCGACTCTATTAATGATCAGAAGGAACGTGATCGTGCCGGAAAGCCGATCAAAGGTTGGATCACCCCTGATCAGTGGAATGCGATGAAGGCTCGATTCAACGAGCCAAGGTACAAGGAGAAGTCGGAGAAGGCTAAGGCGGCTAGGCAACATGCCTCGAAGTGGTGCGGTGGGTCGATTCCGATGACGGAACATTTCCGTCGTCTGGTATGTCTTTCTCTTTTAGAAATATTATTTTAATACAAATCCGATAAATTATTACTAAGATAATATATTTAATTACAGGTAAGGAAGGTCGGTAACGCCGACATGGTGACCGTCTTCCTGGCCACCCATCGGAAGGGCGGAGTCCTTATTGACGAGAGGGCCGAGCAGACCTATGTAAGTATTATAATATGTTATCTTAATTTAATACTTCGTGTCAATTTTAATATAACTTAGTAAATATGATGCAAATAAATATTCATGAAGTTAGTAAAAATAAGTACATTAATTAGAAATTAGAAATCATAGAGTACTATCCATACTTTCTAGGCCGAGTATCAGAGGCTGCGGGAACGGGCGACTGCTAGTGCACCTGATGCAGGAGTGGCCGGTACTTCCTCGCAGCCCACTCAAGCTCTGTCGGAGGACGAGCTGTGGATGACCGCCGCTGGTGGCCTCCATAGGGGTACGTACTATGGTACGGGATCCTATGGCGCCCTAGTTGCGACCCAGTCCTCTAGGACATCTTCTGCTAGTGTGCATGGTCCACAGCCGTCCCAGGAGTCTGCTCGAGTCCACCAGATGATGGAGTCTCTCCGTGACGACCTGCTACAACGGATCGAGCAGCAGTCTCAGCACCCTACGGACGATCCTGCGCTGATAGCACGATTGGATGCGCTCGACCGCGCCATTATGGGGCTCGTGGAGACGACTGAGAGGACAGAGCGCACCGTTGGAGGGTTAGAGCGCACGGTGATGGAGTTGCAGACAGGACAGGTGACCATGGCCGAGACAGTGAGATTGGCGCAGGATTCGATGGTCCAGAGCAGTGGTAGAATGTTATCTATCATGGATTCATACAACCAGCGACTTATAGCGTTGGAGCATGCTGGTACTCTGGGTGCGCCTTCATCGTCGTCGACTCCGCCGCCTCCACCGCCTTCTTCTTCGACACCGACTCCACCGACGTCACAGCCTGGCGCTCCATCTGTATCGATTTCACTTGCGGAGTATGAGAAGTTGTTATCCCTTCGTCGCGACGGTGCCCCTCCTGCACCAGATCACTAGTAGTCCTAGTTAGGACTTTTGTTTGTGTTTGTATCATCATATGTTTGTGACTTATGATTGGATGTTTGGATTTGGATGTTAATTGTGTTTGTATCAATTTGACTTGTGACTTGTTTGGATTGGATGTTAATTCCTTCGTCGATAAATGTTAATTGTGTTTGGATTGGATGTTAATTAACTTAGATTAAAGCTATATGTGTAGCATCTTGAATTGTGAGTGGGGGTTTGAATGCGCTGTGATTTGGAATTGTGAGTGGGGATTTGAATGTGTACCTATATGTGTAGCATCTTGAATTGTGAGTGGTAATATAGAATCTGTGTTTTATTTTTTTTATTTTTTTTACAATTTTAGCGACGTTTAGCGACGCTTACTGACGTTTATCGACATCATTTTCCGACGTTTACCGACTACAAGCTGCAAAAAATACATTTTTTCGACGTTTTTCCGACATTTACCGACGACTAACTGCAAAAAAAGTACAGGTCTCCGACGCTTTTCCGACGTTTACCGACGACTAGCTGCAAAAAAATGTATAGGTCTCCGACGTCTAGCGACTACATTCACGTCGCTATATTACCGACGAAACGACGGTAGACGTCGGGAATTATTCCAGGACTTCACCGACGTGTAGCGACTACATATACGTCGCTAATATACCGCCGACACGACGGTAGACGTCGAGAACTCACCGACGTACAGTTACGTCGCTGGATGTCGGTAATTGCGACGTTCAGCGACGTTTTTGTAATCAGCGACTAAGGAAACGGCGACAAAACTTAAACGTCGGTAATTGCGTCGGTGCTTCATATTAGCGACGGATTTTATTATTTTAGCGACGTTTTTGGGCGTCGCTAAAACCACTTATTTTGGTAGTGCTTGTCCTCCGTTCGGAGTTGACCATATTCTCGACAGGTTTTTATATATATATAAACTGTTGTTAGAGTAGAAAACTTACAGCGTTCCACGCCGTTTTTCCGGTGAGGGCTGGGCGTTGTCACGTACACGTGCCCTTATAGCGGGTACGGGTCGTGACAGCCTATTAGCCCAGGTTTTAGCCCTTGAACCTGTCCTATTTGTTGTCCCAAAACCAGCCTTGTTTCAGCCTTAAACAGCCCTATGTTAGCCCCTTTGTTCAGCATTAGTAGCACTCCTATACCAGTCCTAAAACCAGTCCAATGCACAGCCATATAGCCACTAAAATCAGTCCATGTTTAGGCCCATATTAGCCTATAGGACAGCCCCTCAAATCAGCCTAATATGTGTCCTATATGAACCTATGTGTGTGTGTGTTTATAAGCCTAATGTGTGTGAGTGTGTGAGCCTATAAGTTAGCTAATAGCCTATAGGTGTGAGCATGAGTGTTAGCCTATACGTGAACCTATAGGTAAAAGCCTATTGTGAACCATAGTGAGTGAGTGAGTGATGAGTTTGGGTATGTGAGTGTTTAGTAGATGTGAAGAGGGTATATGGTAAGGTAATGGTTAGAAATTAACATGTGTCATAAGATAATCTAGATGACCTAGATACTAGGATTTCTTGGTAGGTAATGTTAGTATAGGATAGTATCTAGCTATCCTAGGAAACCTAGGCTAGTATTCCTAGGTTAGAGTGGTATGTGCAAGGTATTGGTATTTACCTTGGTAAGGGTAGAATAGGTATTTACCTAGAAATAGGGTATTTGAGTTTGGAGTCTAAGATATGGTTAGAACTTGGTTTCCTTGGTTGGTAATGATCAGATATAGTGCTCCTAGACTAGTTTTGACGTCGGTCGACCATTTTGACCAAAAGTCAACAAAAGTCAACCGAGAGTCAAACTTAGCCTTTAAGCGACTAGATTTGACCGAAACCAAACCAGAGTTGACCAGTTGACTAAAAGTCAACAGTTGGTCAACATTAGACTAGTTTGACCTAGAGTTGACCAGGGTTGACCAGTTGACCAAAAGTCAACTGTAAGTCAACCTTTGACACCGTTTGACCTAGTTTGATTTGGATTGACTCCCAGTAACCTGGTATGATCCAGTATGACCTAGTATGTCTCAGTTTAACCTAGATTGACCTAGATTCATATAGAATGTATTGTAATACATCTTATTATCATTTTTAGACATGTAGTAACTTGTTCTGTTTTGATAAGAGGCAGATACCACTCCTCAGGCAGTAGTTTTCTTCCGAACATTCAGGAGATCAGGCGAGTACATTCTCTGACCGTTTCATACTTGTCTAGATTTATATTCTTGCTCTAGATTACTGTACTTGATGCTGACACGATTGTTATCACGGATTGGTACTATATGGATCTTCTTTTGAGATGTTATCTCCTTTGTGTTCACTAAATACATATTATGATGTGCGTTTCACTAACATATTGTATTTATTGAATATCCTTATCATTGTACACTCATTGTGCATATTGTACTCTCATTATCACATTGAGCTCTATTGTACAAGCCATTGTACAAGCCATTGTACAATCCATTATACAAGCCATTGTATAAGGTAACGTAACTGAATTGGATCCTTGTGTATTGATTGGGGAGGGAGAGTAGAAATGGTTATGTGATCAATCCTATTGTATAAGAAATTGTATATGTCCATTGTACACTCACGTACAAAGGAGTCCCATTTTATTGTATAACCTAACCCGTTTACATAACCATATTGTACTCTAAATCACATATTGCTTACAGTTCTTACTTATCATATATAGATATTTTCTATTATCAAATCTCTGCTGTTTTTCATATACATTCTTCTTTCAGCATTTCCTGTACCTTACTCTATTACATGCTTTATATTTCCTAACTTGATATGAACTGCGTGAGATGTTTTGTGCTCGTTTCTGTCCTGACTGGACCTGTTGAAAATATTACAGAGGATGAGAATAAGGCCTGCGTAGACACCTACTATGGGACAGCTGTAGATGACTCTTGTGACCCAGATTTCCAGTCGGATCTACTAGCTATAGAGACTGAGGCCCTCCTAGTCTAGGTTTTACTATTTCTGTCATTTGAGATCTGGATTGTATATATTCTTTCATATTCAGTAGTTGAGACTTGTATTTTTGGATGTTTGCTGAGATGTTATCTTAGACACTTAGACTCTCTGGTTGTATTTATGTGGATTCTCTCATTTCAGTATTTATCTATCTATCTTTCTATCTTATCATTCTGTCTTAGATGTGATTGAGATTGTATATTGCTAATGTCACCTCCATTCAGAGTGTATATACTGTACAGGTACCTTTGTATTGTTAGATGATTGACCTAGGACATCGTTCTACCGTCGACACTGCGGCGTAGGCTGGACGTTGTTACGTTCTCGTACCCTCACAGTGGGTACGGGTTGTGACACATTTTTAGTGGTGGCCTATACAGGTCGAGTTTATGTAGTGGTATTCGAACTATAATATCACTACAGCCTGCAGTAGGATTAGAATATTTTGAGGGTACTCAATCACACTAGAAAAACTCTTAATCAGATTTCTTTTATCTAAATTGTTGCTTATTGACTTCCCTTGAATATAAACTGTCCCCCTTTGAATTTTCACTTCATTCTTAGAAATTGCTTCTTGTTTTGATCTGTCTTCATGATGGTTATGAAGACACGATCTTATCGCTCCGGTCCGGAGAATACTATCGAGAAGCTGGCCACCTCTCGTCCTGTTCAACAGGGCCTCGAGACCGTAGCTTCTGTTGTGCCGACTCAGGTTGGCGTTTCTGCTACTTTGGAGGTACACCTCCGCCTGTTCAGAGACCTTTTTCTGTCATTCCTGATTTCTCTCAGCAGCAGCGGTTCATGCAGCATCAGCAGCAGACCAGAGGAAACCAGCAGGGCGAGCTATCATCAGGACAGTCGAGGATGCACAGACCATTGGAGATTTTGCTGCAAGTCCCGTTCTTCTCGATTCTACTCCCGTAATTGTCTTTTATAACTACCATGAAATCTGATTCCATCTGTTCCTTTGTGATTGATTAATTTTGTCATGTTGTTCTTTTGTTATGTTTTTTTCTTCAAAAAATCATATGGGCTAGGTCACCTAAACCATGGGATCTAGAATCTTCGATAGTCGTGTTAGTTGGCATAGTGAGGACATGTAGTCAGATTTTTGATGTATTTCTCGCGCATGGGAATTTAAGGTTTTCGCCGTCGCATGCGACAATGCAAAAATTTTAAATACCATGAACCTAGAGGTACGTACCTTAGTCAAGGACTCTGTGATTATCGTAGCCTTGCTCACTAGCATGATGAAGACTCTGAGTAACATAATTTTGGACAGACGCATATGATTATCAGATTTTATCTTGAGAAGGTTTCAACATATCATCTCTATCATACCCTTCTGTTGTTTTTAAAATTGTATTCCATCAAATAACTTAGGAGTAGGGATATTTTAGTTTGTATAACTTATTCATAGGTAGATCTTCATAGTGTAATGATATGACGTCTTGTAGAGTGTCTGTATCCTAGAGATGGTAGTTAGTAGTGGTATTAGAATAGTAACATATCGTAGATGATTTTCCTGTTATTTATAATACCAACCAGTTTACATATAGGATGTTAGTATGCCTTACAGCCTTGATGACTGTTATTACTTTCCCTTACCTTTTTCCAGTGAGGCGCCCATGACCAGAGCCTGTCTTTGAGTATAGTTGTAGTTCACCTAAGACTAAGAGGTCTATATATATAGATGATATACTTAGGATATATGTGATGGGTTGTTGTTCTTGAGCATATATATATGTGGTACTTGGGATTGGTGTGCTTAGCTTGTGGGTATTTAGTTATGGGTGACTTGATAGGATTTGGAAGGTTAAGAGTTAGTCTATTATAAAGTTTCTCTTTTGCTAAGTTCTAGTTGCCAACACCTATATAGCTAGCATAGGTAAAACTCTAAGAGTTGACTAGTGAATGACCAAGTACTTGGATGTTGAGAAAGTGACTAGTGGTTGACCCTTGACTATGTTTGGCCTAGAAGGATTCCTACCATTTTAATTTCGAGGACGAAATTTTTCTAAGGTGGATAGGATTGTAACACCCAATTTTCCAGATGAGGGTAATTTTGAAATTTTATAATTTTAATCTTTTATTAATGATATTTAAATCATGATATAATTTTTGGTAATTTTTAATCATTTAAAACTATTTTAAAATTATGACTTATGATCTTGACATTTTACTATTGTTTGGTTTTAATTTCGAGGAATTTGTCACCCCCCAGTTTTCGAGGAATTTGTCACATATAGCACAGAAGTATTTTTTCCAATATTATCTGTCTCCTCCACAGGTTCTCCTTATTGATTTTAATAACCTTCCTCTACACCACCGACTTGGGCTCAATGTATTGTATCAAAAGCTCTTCCACTAGACTTGCACATATTTACCCATGAGATCGGAGGGGACTTAGAAAGTTTTAATGGATGGGAGGTCGAAAGAGAGAAATAATCAAACACCTAGGGTGCAGCTCTTTTTTTAGAAAGGTTTTAGTTGCTCCGTACCCCTTGGACCAACACTGCGGGTGCCTCCTTCCCCAAAGTATATGCAACCACTAGAGGTGAGCATTATTAGATTTTGGACCAAAATTCGAACCTAACCAAATCGAATAAGAGATTTCGGTTTTAAAAATGCTAAAATACCTTATTCGCTTTCGGTTTCAGGTTTCGGTCTAAACCGAATAAGACTTGTGCCATTGTGTAAATATCCTCAAATTTATCCATATTTTTTGATTAAAATGTGTATATTGAAAATAATTATTCAAAGCTTATGTTTAGAAGTCCAACTTTGATAATTTAATGTTAGAAGTTCTTTTCTTTTCTTCGTTTGAAATCTGCAACAACAAAAATAAAAAATTAAAGTAAATGTTACCGGCCTCCGGAAAAGTCGAACATGTAGCACTGTCCTAGAAGTTATTCCGGGTCTACGTGCAGACTTTGTCCGAATGATCCTACTGGTAAAATTTTGGCTCCACCAGTTTCTTCTTGTTGCACACAACGCAGAGAGAGAGAGACATTTGACTTAGCTCTGGTCAGAGCAAGAACGAAGAATAATCAAATTTGGAGGAGACGACAATTTGAGAGAGTTTACGCAAGAAAATTTTCTGTCGCAAAGAGGAGAAAGAAGATTCAATATATAGAAGCGGAATTGTGCTTCTCCAACGGACAGAAATAACATCAAATAATGAACAATTAACTCGGACATTACAAATTAAAAAAATAACGTAAAAAATGTGATACATTTAACCTGGACATAAATAAATGTGCTAGACGTTATAAAATTAATGGATTACAAACGGTCAAAAATTAAAGAGGAGCAAAAAGATTTTTAGGGTCTCAGTCCAGACCCGAAGAGAAAATCGAATCGACATTCGGCGCCCCGCAGATGTGGGCACGTATTCGCACCCATTACACAAACTGAATCGGACGGCGGCGGCGGCGTGCTCGTGTGGTCCATAGTCTCCAACACAATACTTCAATAAATAAACAGAATGCTCACCCTACCTCTAGCAGCCGCTGCCGCCTTAGGAAGAGAAGACTTGAACTTTGGGGAGAACCAAATAGTACGGTTTACATCTTAGGAGCAAAGACCTGGACCTTTCTTTTCTGACTTAGTAGACCAACCTTCCACGTGGTCCTCCCCATCCACCGGCCGACCAAGGTGAGGTGGCCCCTCTCCTCCCGTAGCGCAATTCGTGAGCACTCCACTTTGTTTATTTCCCATCTTTAATTTTTCTATTTATATATTATTTGACGCAGTACATATATATATATATATATATATATATATATATATATATATATATATATATATATAGGAAAATTCTACAATACATCCACCCTTTTGGGATGTATCGATACATCCAAAATCTGGACCGTTGGATGTTCATCCATTCATCCAACGGTCCAAATTAAATTCAGATTAAATAATACAGGAGACATCATTTAATGCTGTTTTTGACTTTTGACCTCTTGTTAACTTGCTATAGCAGGTCATTCTTCAATATAATTTTTCAATGAACACCCTAAATTAACTCATATTTACTTTTTCTTTCGTCCATGTAATTTAATATTTTGTACAACTACGTATATAAAACAATAATTTTGTGTCGGCCGGAAAGGAAGGACACAGTGTGTCCAGGTCTGTCGGCTATGTAGACGACGACACTACCGCCGCTGGCAATCTAGATGATGACACCGACGATGAATGGTACAATTAGGACGGAGAATGGTACATTTAGGAAGCCGATAAAAGCTCGTTCTCTCAAATCTTTTTTTTGTGTAAATTAAATCCAAGGAGGACACAATCCCTAAGGACATAGTGTGTCCAGGTCTGTAGGCGATGTAGACGACAGCACCGTCGCTGGCAATCTAGATGATGATACCGACGACAAATGGTACATTTAGGACGGAGAATGGTACATTTAGGACGGAGAATGGTACATTTAGGAAGCCGATAAAAGCTCGTTCTCTCAAATCTCTTCTTTGTGTAAATTAAATCCAAGGATGACACAATCCCTAAGGACAAAGTGTGTCCAGGTCTGTAGGCGATGTAGACGACACCACCGCCGCTGACGATCTAGATGGTGACATCGA
Organism: Iris pallida; assembly: GCA_029216955.1. Lineage (NCBI taxonomy): Eukaryota > Viridiplantae > Streptophyta > Magnoliopsida > Asparagales > Iridaceae > Iris > Iris pallida. The sequence continues at coordinate 20,036,134 of JANAVB010004600.1, read as the reverse complement.
CGACGAATGGTACATTTAGGACGGAGAATGGTACATTTAGGAAGTCGATAAAAGCTCGTTCTCTCAAATCTCTTCTTTCTGTAAATTAAATCCAAGAAAGACACAATCCCTAAGGACACAGTGTGTCCAGGTCTGTAGGTGATGTAGACGACACCACCGCCATTGACGATCTAGATGATGACACCGACGATGAATGGTATATTTAGGACGGAGAATGGTATATTTAGGACGGAGAATGGTACATTTAGGACGGAGAATGGTACATTTAGGAAGCCGATAAAAGCTCGTTCTCTCAAATCTTTTCTTTGTGTAAATTAAATCCAAGGAGGACACAATCCTTAATTTTACTTATTGCTTAGCAGAGTCTGCTTAGTTGTTGTAAAATTGTGGTGTTGCTTCTGTGACACTTTCATCTTTAATCTCATATTTTCTATGAATATGTGTTCTGTTTGATTTTGATTTAGTAATCTTTCTGTAATAAGTTTTTTGTTTCATCTAATAATTTAATATTTTTGTTATAAAGCTACAGGCCATGGTGGTGGTGGAAGGAGAAACGGAGATGAAGAAGGAACGAAGAAGAAGTTCCGGTTCGCGGCGGACTTTGTCGAGTTCCTCAATCAAACGGAATTAAGGAGAAACGGAGATGAAGAAGGAACGAAGAAGAAGTTCCGGTTCGCGGCGGACTTTGTCGAGTTTCTCAATCAAACGGAATTAAACCTCTTATAGAGTTCCTTAATTGAAGTTGATCATGATAACCTTTTGTATTTTTCAAACGGCTAGTAGAATCTTCCTCGAGCCCTCCTCAATCAAACGGCTAGTAGATTGTTTGCTAGTCTCAAAATTTATTTGTCTTTCCATCTTTCTTATTTTTGTACTTCTCTCTTGCTATATATACAATAGTTTTCTTGTTTCATAGTACTATTATTTATTCTGAAATACATAGAATAGTTGTCTGAAATATAATAGTTTTCTTGTTCTCAAGATGTCTACTCGTGTGGTGGGAAATGTAGAAGACGTAGAAGATTGGTTGCCAGCTCCAAATGAAACCTTCATTCCGCGTATGTTTTGCAGGATTGTAGATCAACTGTCGACGATTTCAGCTGATGTTGCATCGATCAATTCAAAGCTTTGTTCAATAGAAATTGAACAAATGAATTTTTCTCGACGTTTGGAGAAGATTGAAGAATCTCCAGCTTTGAAGAAGGCATCTTCATCTGGAGTATTTAATAATGTGAAGTTGGTTTCCGTTGAATCTTTCGATGAGGAAGACGTAATGCTACAGAATCGTAGTAAAGTATTGGACCGAATTCTCGCAGTATGTCCTACAGAAGAAACTGACTTTAGCAGTTCTTCGAAAAGAATGCGTGGAAATTTAGATCCGGTCACACCATCGAAAAGTTTAATAAGAGGTTCAACCTCGAAGCGTAGCAATTGTACTAGTGGTTCTTCGAGTTATTACGACTATATTTTTGCCGATGATAGACCTGACGAGTAAGTAATATGAGTTTTGATTTAATTCCAACAGTTTTTTTCTCTTAATTTATTCGTTTCTTTTCAAAGAGAAATAATATCATCTTGCAACAAAATTTTTGTGTCTCGATTTGAGATGAAGACCTTAGCTCCTTTAACGAGAATTAAAAATAGGGTATGTATAGATAGTATATTTTTTCTTAGATGCCATCTATGTTTATTTCGATTCTATCGGTGACATTTTTAATGATTTATTCAGATTGTAGGCATTGTCTCTGCTCTTCTCACCGCGGAGGAACGGAAAAGAACCACCAATAAAGCTAATGTATGGTTTTTACCAATAAGGATAACGGTGAGTGAGCATTTTATTCTTCAATGCATATGCATTAACAATTTTCCCGTTTGTTTATCCTTCGTAATGTATTAATTGATGTGTATGTAGAAAGAAATGTTACCTACATCTAACAAAAAGAATCATAAAATATGGAAGAAGTACAAATATTTTCAGGATTACATGGGATCTTTAAGCACTTGTAACGAGGTATTAATGTATTTCTGTTTAAATATTAATCCTAATTTTCTAAAAATTTACTAATTTGTTTTACCTAATTAATCCTGATTCAGATATACATACCCATTCTTTTGGACGGACACTATACTCTTGCAAGAGTTCTGGTTAAAACAAGGACTGTTGAAATTTGGGACTTGAGAAAGCTGAGAGAAATTCAAGACATTAAAAGAAGGTGTGCCCCTTCTAGTTCAAAGGACGTACCATTGATCCAGAAGCAAAAGCCGACGCCCCAAACATTGAAACATAAGTGGTCTGTATTTTTGACGCCCCACACATTGGTAAGAATCCAAACAAAAAAATCCATATTCATGTGTACACCGATAAAAATGACAGAAAAAATTACTCATGATATTGTGTTTTGTTTTTGGGAAACAGAACATCGTTGAACGTGCCACTGAACCAGACGCAAAATCTGGCGCCCTTGAAGACTTCCAAACAGATGTAGTAGACTTCGTCATGGGTTTGGAGTACGACATAGAGTTGCTATTCATCCCACTCTTTAATTTACCAATCAAGCACTATACTCTGCTCACATTCAACTTTATCTCCTACGACTGGACATTCTACAACTCCTTGAGGCAAACCACGTACGAAAAGTGCAAGTTGGATGCAGAATTAATGAAGAAGACCTTAGAGCCTATCGTCAGGAGAAAAGTTGATATGATGAGGGAGAGATGCCCGACGAAGATGGAATATGAGAGCAAAGTGCTGAATTGTTCTCCAAATTGCCCACAACAACAGGCACCCAACTGCCTCTTGTACACGGCGTATTATATGCAGAGGTTGATGACTACTCCCTTCGAAATATCGAAAGGAAATGACGATGACACTCACCAAAAGATTACAATGATGAGGTTGGTATGGGCTAAGAAGTTGCTTTCAAGCCAATATGTAACACGAACCAAGCAATGACATTATAAAACAACAATGTAATTATATAATTGGGCAAGGAACTTCTGTCTTTTATAAGCTCTACTTTTATAATAAAATCATTTTTGAATTACATTTACATTGTCAAAACCACGAAAAGTTTAAGTTTTATTTACATATGAAAGTCTGAACTACTACATAAAATCCTACAACCAAGAAAAAGTTTAATAAGACGGAAAATTCCATTCTCCGTGTCATTTGAAACGGCGAATGCTATTCTTCGTGTGGAATTAGACGGAGAATACCATTCCCAGAATTAAAACGATTGAGAAATGCTATTCTTCGTTTAATTTCAAACGGAGAATGACATTCTTCGTATTAAATTATACGAAGAATGTCATTACCACCCATAAGAATGGCCATTCTCCATTTTAATTAACTCGGAGAATGATCATTCTCCATTTCAAATTAAACAGAGAATGGCTATTCTCTGTTTTATATCGACGGAGGACAGTTGACAGAAACCTTTTTCGTTTGGTCTGCTCTGTCTTTTCTAATAAAATTATTTTTGGACAAGAAACTTCTGTCTTTTATTACGTCTGGTCTGCTCTGTCTTTTATAATAAAATTATTTTTGAATTACATTTATATTGTCAAAACCAGGAAAAGTTTAACTTTTATTTATATATGAAAGTCTGAACTACTACATAAAATTCTACTTCCAAGAAAAATTTGAACGTGAGCTGCGTGCGGGCATCGCAGAGCAATGGAACTCCCTGAATAAAGAAACTCTGTGCATAGTCAGAGCAATGGAACTCCCTGAACAAAGGAACTCCTTGCATAGTCAGAGCGAATCAAAGTGCGAGCGCTTCCTTTGCTTCTGTTTCTGTGCCTCAAAGAATTCATCTTGCTCTTGCTCTAACGATGCACGATGAAGTGATTTGCCTCAAGGAGTCATCCAACGGTTCCTATGCTCTGACGATGCACGATGAAGTGATTTGTCTCAAGAAATTTCTTTGCCTCAAGGTGTTCTATTGCTCCAACAATGCACGATGAAGTCATTTCAGTTCATCGTGCATCGTTGGAGCAATAGAACACGTTGAGGCAAAGGAATTCCTTGAGGCAAAGGATTTGCCTCAAGGAATTCCTTTGCCTCAAGGAGTTCCATTCCTATGACGATGTACGATGAAGTGAATTCAGTTCATTGGGCATCGTCTGAGGAATGGAACGCCTTGAGGCAAAGGAATTCCTTGATGCAAATTACTTCATCATGCATCGTCAGAGCATAGGAACCGTTGGATGACTCCTTGAGGCAAATCACTTCATCATGCATCGTCGAAGCATAACAAAAACTGGGCCGCGGCGATCCTGGACCCAGTAACCAACATCATGGCACACAGTCGATGAAGTGTAGGAACACAAAAACTCGGCACAACTCAGACTTCTGATGAAGTGCACGAACAAGGAACACTGTGCATCGCCAGAGCAAATCACTTCATCGTCAACGTGCCAAGGAGGAGCTTGAGACGAAGGAACTCCTTGAGGCAAAGGAACTCCTTAAGGCAAAGGAACATCGTGCATAGTCCGAGTGAATTAAAGTGCGGGTGCTTCGACAGAGTATGGGTAGACAATCAACCCAAACCCTGGGGCTCTTCCAGAAACCAACATCATGGCACACAGTCGATGAAGTGCACGAACACGGACAGTCCACTAGGCACATCTCAGTCTTCTGAAGGACTTCACCACCAAAGCTTCTTCGAACGAGGAGATCGACAACCAAAAGGAAAGCATCTTGCCAAGACGGGGGATCGGTAGAGTCCATCTCCAGAAGAAAAGCTAAGGGAGATGAGAACAAACTCACCCTACACTACTGCCATTTATAGGCAAGGAACAACTCGAACTCATGCGCCAAGTGGCAGTCACTTCGAATTCAATTTAATTAATTAGTATTAATACCAATGCATCTGTCCCTTCTAAGTAAAGCTAAGTAAGACGAGAACAAACTCTCCCAACTACTGCCATTTATATGCCATTAATACCAATGAATCTGCCCCTTCGAATTCTGCCAACTTTGAAGAGGGTTTCAATTTTACTCTTTTCAAGTACATAGTCTTGTTACCAAGTCGTCAAACGTGAAAAATCGGAATGGCAAAAATACGAGTATATAACGGCTCAACAGGGCCGGTCCTGAGCAATTGGGGGCCCTAGGCAAAAATTTTTAAATGGGCCCCATACATAACTTACAAAAAAAGTATAAATAAAACAAAATTTTGTTCTAGTAAAGATTTGAACCAATGACCTCTTAAATACAAGTCTAGCATTGTAACCACCACACCACAATAGCATTCTCCGTATTTTATTAACGGAGAATAGCATTCTCCGTTTTGAATTACACGGAGAATAGCATTTCCAGTGTTAAAACGATTGAGAATTCTATTCGCCGTTTAATTTGGAACGGAGAACGACATTCTCCGTTTAATTTGGAACGGAGAATGACATTCTCCGTTTAATTTGAAACGGAGAATAACATTCCTAGTGTTAAAAATACATTAGAATGTTCATTCTCCGTTTTAATTTGAAACGGAGAATGATATTCTCCGTGTCATTTGAAACGGAGAATGATATTCTCCGTTTTGATCTGCACGGAGAATGTCGTTCCCAGTATTAAAACGATTGTGAATGCTATTCTCCGTTTAATTTGAAACGATTGAGAATGCTATTCTCCAACCCTATTGTGAGCATCTGCCCCTTCAAAATGACTTTTATACATATAAAAAAGAAGAAGTAAAAAAGTTGTCTTGGAAGTTGAATAAATGCATTTTTATCTAATTGTCTTCTCAAACTTTTGCATTGGAGAACATATTTTTTATCTAATTGTCTTGTGTGAATGACATCCTGCCACATAGAAAAGACATTGTCTTAAGTCAACGATGTTTCATTTGATTCCATTTGCTCTTTGTCGCTATTTCGCTTTCGTACTTTACAATTACGAAAATCGTGACCCGATTTTTTACAAACTATACAAGTTCTAGGCTTCGGGATAGGCTGACTTACTGTATGCTGGCTTGATTTCCCTTGAGAAGGCCTTCCTTTTGTTGCTACCGGATTTGGCTCTTTTAAAGCTTCATGCACTCCATGAACTGCATCAACTACCATTTGTTCTTCTTCACCAATATCGATCACCATTTCTTTCAACTCTATCAGAACAGATGACATCAACTCCGTTCCCCTCTCTTGAATTTTTTTTGATTTTTTACAATAGTATGTAAACAGATTAACTTGTTCATTAATACCACCATACCTTTTGCTCTCAATAATGTCTAGGTGGATGAATCTTCTTTCTGCACCATGTCCGGAGAGATAACTCTCTTTGCAATCCTTGAGCCAACGAGATTTTATCAAGTTCTTTGGAATATCTCCAATTTGTAATCTCTTCACTGCTGAAAAAATATGCCTACAAGGAATCGCCTTGGTCTCCATCCACAAGCATTCACATTTTACGATGTTGTCGGCCCGATCAAATGTAACCTTCCGGTTGACACTGTTTGGCGACATATACTTTTAGATAGTGCAAACTTCTGCCTCACTTATGATGTGATGATGGAGAACAGTATATGCATCAGAACGTGTGATTTTCTTCCTTACCTCTATAAACACCGTTTTAGTGTAAATTGCGACAAATTTAGCTTCTATATATCACGACCATGCTAGTTTGATTCACAACTAGTGTTGTGTTTTTATCAGTGACATGCTTACTCATCTGGCCGTAACGTAAGGCCGCCAAACCGGGGTCACAATTTTGAAGGGCCTTCCATAGTGGCAGCTTCTCATTCAAAAATCTTTTCAGAAATGTGTTCATAGATTCACATCTATTTGTTGCAGTAGAACCACCAAAATAATTTTCACGTAGGAATGTGTCCGCCCATCGCTGCCTCGTTCTGTACAATGCAGTGGTCCACTCATTGTTCTCTACATTATAAACCGTTAGCATCTGCTGCCAACGGTTTTCAAATTCTTCGACTGAATAGTACCTGTTTAGAAAACATAGACAGTAACTAAAGTTGTAATATTGTAACAACAACATACTTCAAAGTAAAGTAGCAAGTGTGCGATGTACCTTTTAATCGGAAGACTCAATTTATTTGCAAAACCCTCTCGGTGTACATGTTTGGCTGCATTGTTTAGGATATGCCATGAGTACGTTCGATGAACTACGCTGGATATTAAATCCTCAATTGCCTTATTCATGGATCTGCAACCATCCGTGAGAACTGTCACTGGTAATTTGCCATTCATACACTCTTGAAATTTTTCTAAAACCTAAGAATATGTTTGTGCAGTCTCATTATGGATCATTGCAAACCCAAACACACAAGTCATTACTGTCACGACCCGCACCCTAGAGTAAGGGCATGAGAAGTGGGTACGTCCAGCCTACGCTGCAGTGTCGGCGGTAGAACGCTGTCCTAGGTTAATCATCTAACAATATAAAGTACCTGTACAGTTTATACTCTCCGAATGGAGGTGACAAACAGAAAACAATATCAATCACATCTAGGTAGAAGAATGAAAGATAGATAGATAGACAGTAACTCAAAGAGAACAGTAGAATAGATGAAATAAGTCCAAGTGTCTAGGATAACATAACATCAGAATGTCAACTCATAATACAATAAGTCTAAGAGTCTATACATCTCCACATCTCAAAATACAACTCAGAATGTGAGACAAAAGATAATACAGAAAGACTGTCTAGCTAAACTAGTCTAGACTACTGGGGCAACATCCTCAGCTGCAGGTGGATCCTGCTGAGGGTCCACAACATAAGTGTCATCTAGTCCTGCTCCATAATAGGTAGACACCAGGGCCTCCTCCTCATCCTCTGTAATATTTTCAACAGGTCCAATCAGGACAGGAACGAGCACAATACATCTCACGCAGTGCATAGTATGAGGAATATAAAGCATGCAATAGAGTAAAATACAGAAACTTGAAGGAAGATACTGTAGCAAAAAAGATAACTGTAATGAAATATTCTATAATAGAGAACTAGCAGTGTCTAGTGGTCAGAGTAAAATATAGACATGTGAATGGCATAGGA
>JANAVB010004600.1:19959300-20011781 GCA_029216955.1 Iris pallida | reverse complement strand
GATGGAATCTATGAATCGAATCGATGCAAAGGATAAGTCCCGTTTGAGCAAGTGCTAATTTTAGTTGATCTTGTGTGCGCGGCTATGCTTTTACGTTGGACGATAAGAGGTCGATTTTGCCTATTCAGTAAAGTATCCACAAAACCAAATCGTCGCCTTGACAACAGAGTGTGGCATAGACGCGGTAGGCCAAATCAACCGAGTAGTTCAAAGAAATGGCTAAGTCAGAGAGTTAGCTATGCATCAATACGGATGTGTCGGGACACGATACAGTCGAACGCGAGTGAATTGGAATGTATGACTTGTATGCTATGGCGCGTATTGCATGGTCAATGGACTCGGATGGCCCGTGCACGGGTGCGACTTCCCTCAGACGGTTACGACTGGGGCACCGGACCGTTCGGCCTAGGAGGGAATTATGTATGGTATTTATGGTGCATATCATTAGGACGGGTTGCGACCGTCCAGTGTTGTGATAAGCTATGATATCAGTAAGTTTGGGATCCTTCGGATATTGGGTTAGCAACCCGTATCGCAAGCGATCATAGGCTATACATAAGGATGACAAGTCCATACGGTACGCAATACCGTGACCTTCATATAGATAGGGCCGTGGGCTGAGATTAGAGCTGGATGCAGGCGCAGAGCCTGTCACCCTTATGCATATGTTTAAGTTTACTGTTGGGATATTCAGAGCCATTGTAACCTTCATAGTAATATTAAATTAATATAAAATTTATAATAAAATTAACATTAATAGTAAATTAATATTAATAGTAAATATTAAAATTAACATTAATAGTAAAAATTAACAATAAATTAACATGGTTGCTAACATGACAGCTGACATGGCAAAATTTAACAATAAAATTAATATTAAAATTAACATTAATAGTAAATAAATAATTTAATATTAAATTAATATTAATTAACATTAACATTAACATTAATATTAACATTAATATTAATATTAACATTAACATTAGCATTAGTATTAACATTAACATTAATATTAATATTAATATTGACATTGACATTAACATTAACATTAAAAAAATTGGGTAATTAATTTTTGGGGTTAAAATTTGTCATGTCAGCTGTGTTATTCATCTGCCATGTGTCAGATGCCACATAATGGAAGATGTCATCACCCAAATATGTTGGGAGCCCAAACGACTAATTGCTAATATTAATACAGTGGCATTACGTTATTTTCCAATAGATTCATGCCTTGTTCGGTCACACCTCCACGAGCGGGTTACACCCCCGAAACGAGGGGTTAAATTGCCTTTTCCAAAGAAAAGAACCCATCCGACTAGAGAGAAACAAAGGAGAGAAGAAGAAGAACAGTCGCAATGGAGAGGAGCAAGATCAACTGCAGCGGATGGCCGTCATCCCTACCAAGATTCTCTCGATGATACTGGTACTGTCGGGGATGCCGCGGACGAGGTAATGTGCAACGTGGCCCCAGTTTGCCGTTCGTGGTGGAAGGCGCTCAACGGTCTCTTAGACTATTGGTCTAACATTGACTTGGTACAGTGGTACTAGAGGACCCAGCAAACCGCTGAGATAGTTTGACCGTTAAAGAAGCTCGTGGCTCGCAGTGAGGGATATATACAGTCCTTCTTCGCGTACAAGCTCGACGAAGCAGCCTTCTGTTTTGCATGTTTAAGGCCCATGAAAAATTTATTTGGTCTTATTCTAAAACTTTATTTTTTCTATTACAAAATTTTACGTATACTTTTGTTAATTTTTATTGATGTTTTCCCATTTTTATAATACAGTGAGAAATTTCTAAGGGTGCTGCGCATTCCGAAGTGCGACATGAGTGATGAAACTTTCGTGAGACAATTAGAGTTTCTCCCGGTGCTGGAAGAACTCGACATTAGATACTGCCTCTATATCACGTCGACTGGAATATTTTTCGTCGGAAAGTATTGCCACCGTCTGGTCAAGCTGAGGAGGAACATGTCCCCTCCATATTTCATGCTCAGGAACAGATTCGTGCTGAACACGGAGAACGAGACAGAGGGAAAGACCATGGCTGATTCGATGCCGCATCTCGAGCACCTACAGATGGGATTCAACATGTTCAATGGGAACACGCTGCGATCTACCATATGCAACTGCAAGATCTTCGCGTGCTCGACATACGTGGGTGTTTCAAAGTGCACTTCGACGACCTCAGGAAAATTTGTGATTTAATACGGACGTTTAAACAACCCTTTGATGATGTAATCTAGGGGAACCTGGATACGAGATGTATAGTGATTTAGATATCATCAATCATCCTCGAGTGAATGGTAAAAACATTAGCATGCAAGCATGCATGCATTTCTTTATATTTTTCACTAGTCTACATATACGTACCTGATAAAATGATATTCAAATTTTCTTGAACATGATTTAATATTAAATAAATATACTTTGGAAATGATATTAAAATACTGTAAATATTTAGTGAAAAAAAATGAGATACTTGAACATTTCCAGTCCTAAATGTACCATTGTAATATGTTTTACATTCTATAAAAAATTATTACATCGATGCCATCAGTATGAATTCGATGCAGTGTAATGCATATATATCCTGTTCATCCCTTGTTATTGCTGAAGCAAATTGTAATCCTGCCTGTTCATCCTTGTTATTGCTGAAGCAAAATTAATCCTGCATGTTCATCCTTTGTATTACCATCAGTACATCAATGCCATCAGTGTGAATTCGATGCCAGTATAATGCATAATAAAGTAAGAAAAATTCTCTTGGATAGTATTAATGGCCATTCTCGTGTTTAAAAGCAAAGAGAATGGCCATTCTCTGTCCATTTGCCGTATTAAAAGCAAAGAGAATGGCCATTCTCGTGTTAAAAGGAAAGAGAATAGCCATTCTCCGTCCATTCGTCGTATTAAAAGCAAAGAGAATGGCCATTCTCCGTGTTAAAAGCAAAGAGAATGGTCATTCTCCGTCCAAAAAAAAATTCTCTTCGAAAATATTATCATTAGAAAAGTAAAAAAAATAATTCGTCCGATCAATACAGATTTTTTAAAAAAATATGTGAGCAGATGATCCGCCCGACCTCAGAAGCAAGTTTTCTCAGTTCACCACCACCCATGACATGTAGCTTTATTAACAAAATATTAAATTGTTAGATAAAAAATAAAATTTCTGACAATGGCATGGACAGTAAAATTAGAGCGGCACGCTGGTACTTCTCCTTATTCGAGGAGGTCTCGACGACGTCCGACGTGAACCGGACCGATTCTTCTCGGGCAGCTGGTACTCCTCGTTGTTCTAGGAGGGCTCGACGACGTTCGACATGATCCGAACCGATTTATTTCCTTCTTCATCTCCGTTTCTCTTTCCACCACCACCACCAACACCACCATGGCCTGTAACCAAAAAACGGTTCAGATTAAATTGGATGGACGAAAGAGAGAGTAAATATGACTTAATTTAGGGTGTTCATTGAAAAAATTAAAGTGAAGAATGACCTGCTAAAGCAAGTTACCAACAGGTCAAAAGTCTAAATCAGCATTAAATGATGTTTATACTATTATTCAATCCGAACCATTGGATCAACATCCAATGGTCCAGATTTCGGATGTATCGATACATCCTTTTCCAGGGGATGTATTATAGAACGCCCTATATATATATTATATATATATATATATATATATATATATATATATATATATATGAAGCAATGGGTAATTGTGGCGAACTCGTCTCCATTGAGGCTCGAACTTCCGACCACTTAGGCGCATGCATCTCTCTTAACCATAGGCTAGAGGTCATTTGCTATATATATATATATATATATTATATATATATATATATATATATATATATATATATATATATAAATATATATATATGTATATATATTCCGGCGTTGATTCTCGCTGGCCTCCGTCAGGATTGTGACAAGAGGCATCGGCACTCCGACCCCCATCATCGTCACCTTCTGGCAGCCTTGTATCCCTAACAAATGGTCCATTCTACTCTGGAGAGCGCAACGCCGAAAGCTTCCCACCGACGACTCTCTTACCTCCATTGACTTCAACCTTGCATCGCGTGCCACTGTTGCAAATTTCATAAGTCTGAAACTGCCGTACACGTCCTCCTCTCGGAGACCTCGCGTCGCAGATCTGGTCCAGCCACTCAAGAAAGTCAGAAGTGCTCATCCGGTCGACGGCTTCAACGATCTTCTCGCCACCTGGGGAAGGTCTCACGGGCATCAGATCGTCGCAGCCGCGGGTATCTGGTGCTTTGAAAGAACCGAAATAAATTCAGGTACGAAGGGCGTCTATACAACTACAACTCGATGATCAGGAATCATCAGGTAGATATCCAAAGTCAGCAGACGCTGCCATCACACCTCGGACAGTTTCTGTAGGGCACTGGTCTAACCCGAGCCCGACCCGGCCTTACGAGCTTGCCCGGCTCCTGGCTTAATTTGCTCTTGATGTTTTATGTCTTTTGTCGCTTGGCGCGCTTACTTGTATAGGCGTCGACATTTTGCGCCTATACATCAATAATACTCTAGTTTTCTTATATATTATATATTATATATATATATATATATATATATATATATATTTGATGCAACGGACAAAAAAATATTTGAAGCAATGGGTAATTTTGGCGAACTCGCCTCCACTGGGGCTCGAACTCCGACCACTTGGGTTATATATATACTATATATATATATATATATATATATATATATTATATATATATATATATATATATGAGGGTTAATTTCTTCCTTATAGTTTTTTGCTGGACAAAGAAATATAGATATCTTTGACACCAGATGATCTATTTTGTAATCTGGGTTGGATCATAGTTGTAATCTTCGTTTAATTAACCTTCTTCGAGAATATATATATATATATATATATATATATATATATATATATATAAAACCTGTTTTCTCGTGGAATCATCCACCCAGCCAGGGAGGGAAAATGCCTTGCTCCCAGTGAAGATAGAGAGAACTCGATCTCGTCACCTCCCACATGAACTAGGGAGGCTACACATATATTAGTAAATTCATGTGTAAAATGACTTTTTTCCTACTGATATTGTTAATTTTTTTAAAAATATTTAAATATATTTGAATTAAAATTTATTATATATTATTTAATTATAATTGTTATTGCAATATGTAAAAAGATGTTTTCGGTTATTTCGAATATAAGAGAGAAAGTTAGTTTGAGCAAACTACTTATGAACCACCTTTAATTCGTAACTTTTCTGCTTTTCTTATCCATTTTGCAAATTGGGAATCATATTCCTGGAAAGTCACTGGTAAAGCGATGCCTATACTCTGTTTCAATAGAGGGGTTGTGCGCAAACGTTGGCAAGAATATCTAGTGCACATAGACTCAGCGCTTATATTTTTTCAGCAATTCTGACTAATTTTGTTCATGTACTTAATTTCAGTGTATGTTTAGATCTATACAATCGCTTTATTCTTCTTCTTCTTCTGCATCTACTTGAATATTAATGCTACATTAATCTGGTACATAAAAACATGTACATAGAATACAATAAATACAATACAATACATTTTAATAAATTCAAAGACTATAGATATAATATATATATATTATATATATATATATATATATATATATCTATATATATATATATATATATATATATATATATATGACCTCTAGCCTAGTTGTTAAAGAGATGCATGAGATCAAGTGGTCGGGAGTTCGAGCCTCGTGGAGACGAGTTCGCACAAGTATCCATTGCTTCAATATATATATATATATATATATATATATATATATATATATATATCCATTGCTTCAATATATATTATATATATATATATATAATATATATATATATATATATATATATATATATATATTATATATATATATATATATATATTCGTTACAGAAATTAAATTAGAATTTTTGATATATGTTTATATAATACTATGTAGTTAGTTTAAATATAGTTAAATATTTAATATTTTTAATTAGAATGTGTTTATTTTAGAACTTTGAATATGTTTAGATAATACCATGTATTTAGTTTTAATATTAAATATATTTTAAATAAAATTTGTTCTTTGTAGAATATTGGATATATATATATAATACCGCGTAGTAGTTTAAATATACTTTAAAATTGAATATATTTTAATTTGAATTTGTTATAAATTGTTTATCGGATTTTGGATATATGTTTAAATAGTTATAAGGATTTTAAGTTATTTTTACATTTAGTTATAAGAATTAATTTTTTTTTTGGATATGCATAAGGTAATATGGTAGTTAATTATAAAAATTAAATTTTTATTATTAATTATTGCGTGCTATTCAACAACTCGAATGGCTCATTTTTTAGTCGTAGTAAAGATGTTATATGATTTGCTTGCTGTGTTAATTATTTGTATCCTTCAACGTACATCGATCGATAAATATAATTATTAATGTCATGATTGAAACCTTGGAAAAGATCGTCTACAGTAAGATCATTTGTTGGCATCAATCTAATTTGGAAAAAGAAGAAGGAAAATTCAAACATGTAGTATGGAAAAGATCTTGTATAGTAAGATCATTGGCATCAAATTAAGCAATTCTGGGAATCTGCAGAAGTCGATGATCACTAACTAGTAAAGCGAAAAGTCCGAATCAACTTCTGATGGAGTAGAATAACGCCCAGTAGTCCACATATACACATGCGTCCCTGATGCACGCACGTACGCACAAGAATGGAGCCAAAATTTTAGTTTACCACAGACTGAACTTAAAACGTTCTAAAAAATTTTTTAACAGAATAAATGTTGTGTCAGTATCAGCATGTCCATATCTCATCGTGTACCAATATATAACCGTGTCCAACTTACTCAAAATGGAAACATTTATATTTAATATATCATGTAGACTCTTTTAGAAATATTTTGTACTGTAGTCCATCCTAACCCATCAGTAGCTATGTCATTGTTTGTGAGTATTATTACAACATTAAATCATTTTTCCTTGTCAAAGTAATTTATAAGCAGACAATAGAAAGAAAAGGAAGATCAAGATCCATCCAAGACGAAGAGATTCTGTAGTCTATCACATGTCAATAGTACGTAGCATCCTCATAGTGTAGCATTTGATAAAATATTGCCTAGCTTTATCTCAAAGTTGTAGTCGGCATGACATTCTTAACAGAGAAAGTTAAGTATCTATACGTTAAGTCGTTAATCCCTACTAGTTAATACTATATGTTTAGTGGGGGGGCGGGGTGCGCTGGAGCCCACCCCAGTCTGTAGGAACGAAATCGTAAAGCACATACTCTAGAGGGGGGTGAATAGAGTTGGCAGCAGAATATTGCTAATTAAAAAATGTTAGCAGTAAGATCACAGAATAATAATCACAACTAAAAGTAAATGCAGAGATAAGAATGCAAACGCAAAGACAGCGATGTATACTGGTTTTCCTCTGTTGAGGACTAATCCAGTCGGTAGAACTCTTGCTACCAGTTGAATCCACTATTGGCAAAACCGCAAGTTTTCTTACGAAGTCCTTGCAACTTCTACAACGCGAGCTTTGATACGAAGAACTCGTCCAACTTCAATTGTGAAGAGTTGAATCTTCTATCAAGCCTCTGATTACAATCACTCTGAAACTTCTAGACCTTACCGCACTGGCAAATCGACTAGATGATTGTAACTGGCTTGGGATCTGAAATTTAAAGCTCAAGAGAAACTCTTTGGAAGACTGAAAGCTTTAGATAGAGAGAAGATTGAAAGTGAATGAGTGAGTTGAAATGATCGAAATCCTTCTTATTTATAGGAATTCAAAGACAGAATTCTGGCAGAATTCGGACAGAATTCGGCAGAACTCGATGAGAAATCTCGTCAAATCCGCAACTGCAGGAGGACCAAGTTCCAGAGAATTCAAAAATCAAACGCTACCAACCGAACTCTGGCCGAACTCTGGCCGAGTTCTGTCAGGTTAGGTTAGGTTTTAAAAATTAGTTTTTGATGATTTTTGAAAACCTTTTTGAAAACCTTTTTGTTTTAACGAATATTTTTCAAAACAAAGGACATTTTAAAAGTATTTTGAAAACATTTTGGAATAGCCTATTTTCCAGTACGACTCGGTGTACAACGTATTCCTAGACTCAATTAAATGAAAAATATATTGCTCAAAGAAATACAGACTCGAACAGGCAAACATCGCTTCGGTCTTGAACTGTGTAGATAGTTGTTCTTGATCATGTCCAAGAGTCCGATACATCCTGACTAGCTTCACATATCGAGACAGAGTTTGATCAATTATTAAAATCAGGTTGACCATATGACCAATGGGCCAACACAGTCCACTAGTAGCTCCGCCTTTGCGTACGCATTTTCTCCGCGTGCGTCGATGACGTGCGCGCGGAGGCATGCATGAGGATGTCACGCGCCGTTATCGTACTTCTGCGTGCCGACCTCGAATCGAGACGTATGTTTATCCTTTGCTTCGCATCACAAAAATTGGCATTCCTTCCTTCCGCACTTGCTTTGTTGGAACGAAACTTAGCTTCTTAATATTAGGCTCCTCATATTTACTCATTGACCAGAGATCTTATAGTACTTTCATTGCAATCAATCTTATTAAGAAAAGGAAGATTCAAACATAATGGCAAGTTAACATGCACTAATGAGATCCGCAGATTTGGCATATTGATAACATACCAAAGCTATATATATTCCTCTATCGATACAGTTTCTAGGTTGGACGGAGCTACATTATGGCTTCGGGGAGGAGACTATCTCCTCCACTAACTCTAATTTCTGAAAAATTTAAAAATTTCTATTATAAGAATTTAAATTTCTGTAATATAAGCGTATCTACAATTCTCTCTGAATTTTCACAAAAATATATGTTTATGTTTTTGGTCCTTCGCATCATTTAATCATGACTCCATGCAAGAAACACACCTAGAAATATTGAGGAAAAAAGTTTATGACTATGTTGAAGAAGAAATAGAAGAACTATATCTTATTGTTAGCACAGAAAGGAGAAAAATGAGTGAGAAGAATATTTGGTACCTTGACGCTGGCTCAAGCAACCATATGTACGTAAAAGCAAAAACATGTTCGTGGAGCCTGTTGAATCCATAGGCGGTAACTTCACCTACGGAGATGAATCCACCGATGAAGGGTAGGTAAGATTCTAATATGATTGAAAGATGGAAGGCATCAATTTTCTTTCCAATGTATATATATTATCTCCCAAGTACGAAAATAATATTTTGAGCATGAGAGAACTGTTAGAGAAAGGATGTAATATCTACCAAGAGATCATAGTCTTCCAATAAGAGATCAAAGAAATAATTTATAGCCAATCAAACCTTTCTCATACGGCAAGAATAGATAGTTTAATTTCTTATTTGTATTGATGATTATTCTATAAATACTTGGTATAATTCTAAAAACAAAAATTGGAGTAATTTTGCATTATTTAAAAAGTTTAATTAGAGCACTTGTTGAAACATTAAGGCCTTTAATTACATCTCACGAACTCAATCAATATAGTGAACAAAATGGAATTCGTTGCCCTCTAACCGTTTTTAGATTCTCCCAATAAAATGGAGTGACGAAAAGGAATAAGAGAACTATCTTTGACATGGCTCAGAGCATGTTAAAGAACAAGAGCCCAGAAATTTTCTGCGAAAGTTGTCGATTGCATGGTGTGAAGACCACATAACATGTAACCTTAGTGGTCCGTGGTTGTGGCCTAGTGGCAGCAACGGAGGTTCCGGCACGGAAGGTGCAGGTTCGAATATATCCTTAACATTTGCTAAGCCGAAGAAAAGAACACCTCAAAAATAATGTAACCTCAGTGTGAAGATCACCGATGTAACACTTTAGGTGGGGTATCTTTCCCAAGGTAGCATTGCAATCAGCATTGAAGCCCAATATAGTGGTATTGGTTACTGAGAGCCTATTCATCGAAATACCCACATGATTCTGCAGGAACTGGGTTTAGCATAATATCATGAACTTGGACTTTGTCCACATGCTTAGCCAACGTGTTGGCTTCGACAGTGTCCTCAACAATGACAATGGCATCCTTCGCAAAGGGCGGAGATTTTCCTTTGCGGTTGAGCGCAATAGCAGAATAGGTCATGCGAGGAAGTTGCAATCACCTCCTACAGGAGCCGTTTCTGCATGCGGCCATTGCGGTTGACAACTTGGTTGTGCGGTGCCTTTATATACGAAAATGCTACGTTGTCCGTGGACTTGGACCGCGGGCCACGTGTCGTCTCTCGATTGGCCTCCCCCCTGCTAACTTTCGGGCCCAACAGTCCTCCGACCAATCAGGAGGCGACAAGTGGTCCGCGGATCAGGACTTGTATCCAAGCCCACGGGCAACGTAGCACTTCCGCTTTATATATAGTTCTGCGAGAAGTCGATTCATGGTCATTTTGGGTTATTAGAATTTTCGTAAAAGTTTCCAAGGTCAGGGTAGTACATCTTGCGAGAGACGCTCTTGAGTGGGGCTCAATTGGTTCTGAAAGAGAGCTTCTTCAAATTTTTGTTGGTCAAATTCGATGACCAATGCTTTAGTGGTTGTTCCTAAAAATGTGCGTGTTGGATTGCGCCTACGACCTTTTCTTCGGTGGAGTAGGATGTTTCGAGCAGACTCGTCATTTATTTTCTTACAAATTAAGAAAAGTTTTTCTCAATAAAGATTTTTTTTTGTATTTCCTATATATAGAATTTATTACAACTCTTTAACAAGAATGTAATTATAACAAGAATTCTAGACAAAATGAATAAAATATGGAGAATGTGGCGGTGAAGACTTGATCAACACGTGATCACTTCACTCCACTGAGCTGACGATCAAACACAAACTTCTTGCTTGTAACGAGGGAACAAGAACTCTTAGTGCTCATTATGCAATTGGGCAGAGTACCAATGGTCAAGATTGTTCCTTGATTAGGGCTGGATTGGAATTCTTTAATTAAGTGGGGGCGTCTCCATAAGTTAGGGTTGTTGGCTTGGACAAAAAAGAAGGCTTTGCAAGAAAGAGTTCTTGTAAGTCATTAAAGGGGTCTTCAAGAAGAAGAATGAGAGAGCTCGAGATCTCGTAAAAAGAGCTTTCACATTGCGGTATTGTATATATAATCTTTCCATAAAGTTAGTTCTCCAATTGTCACGTGGAGTAGGTCTCTCTCGTTATGTTTAATTGTGCTTTGTTATTTACTCGTCGTCTTGAGGTTATTATTATTTGGGGTCTCGTCGAGTTTCCACGGGACAACAATTTGTGCCATAAATAATACTAGTAAATGCACGTGCTTTGCACGTATAATAACGTACAATAAGAATATTATTCAATTATATCTCTTCTAACTTATGTGGTTAGGGTGTGATGTAATTTTTCTTGTTTGGTTGAGTTCAATTTTTCATGTTGACAAATTTAACCTTTTCTCAACAATTTTTTACACAATTTAATTTTTTTTTAAATAAAATAGACCATGATATAATGACGGCTTATACGGCTCAACGTTTTGAAGCCTCATTATATAGTGGAAGATGTTGGCATTTTATTGTTCTATTAATTACTCCTATTATTTGCTATGAGCTTATAGCTAAATTCAAGAACATTTTATGTCATTTTCATTGTTTTAGAAGGGGGAAAAAACATATTGTCGCTGTCGATCCAATTACAAAAGGACAACCGATAACATATAATTTATAATGTTATGTTTAAGCAAAAGAAACATAAATGCAGCCAATGACCAGAAAAACATGTATCCGGAAATTGAAAAAAAGGTTACAAGTTCTGGTTATATCGAAGTCTTTGCACAGTAGAGCTCATGTAGCCTTAACCTCGGACGACAAATGCAGGCTCCCATGCAGGCTTACAGCACTGAAATGGTTGTGGCATAGCGGCAGATCCTGTCGGTATCAAAATGATGATTACATTTTGCTCACAGAGTATTGAAAGCTCTCAACTTCTATTTAAGGCCCAAACTCTACCATCCGTTCCACACAATTAATCACCTGTATATAGCAATCAATTTTATGTATACATAATAATGGCGGTGCCAACTCAGAAAATGTTCCCAATCCTCCTCCTCGTTGTGTTGTTCCCCACCTACGGTTCTTCTCTAATTAAAATTTCTTTATATATATCTTCTTCTTCTTCTTCTTCTTCTTCTTCTTCTTTTTTCGATTTTATTTTTTTTTTCAAGAAAGATAAATTTTATTCAGACCCCTTCGAGAGATCAACTACAAACTCAGTCCAAAAACTTATAATCAATTTCATGAAGACCTATTTACAATTCCTAGCCCGAAAGCACCATCGCAGTTCAAAGACTACATCCCGGCCCGAAGGCCTCGCTCAACCGCAACCGCACTAGCTCCCCACTAGCACCACACCTGCACGCTCCCTACCACCACCCACTTAATTCCTCCTAAAGGAAATTAACTGGCACCCCCAGTATTTATATAGAAAAATGCTAACTTGTCCGCAGGTGGGCTGGTCCGCCCGCCTGCGTGGCCGAAACCCATTGCCCCTCCCCCCCCCCCCCCCCCCAATATGCATGGCTCCCATGCCGGTTGACCTGCCATTGGAAAGGCGCCACGTGGCGGACGGACTGGCTAGCAGCGGCCAAGCGGGCAAGCTAGCAACGCCTCTAATTAATATATGTTCTTATGCAGAACCGGCCCTGAGCTAATGGAGGTCCAGGACGAACTTTCAAAATAAGGTCCCATACATAATGTAAAAATTTTTAAAAAAAATTAGCTACAACCAAAGATTTACTTAGGACCTTTAATATAAGAGTCTAAAGAACTAACCACTACACTACAATAATTTTGTGTTTAAAAGCGTCCATGGTATATACTAGTTCTATTTTGAGATACAAAATTATTAACATATTTATTTTAAAATTATTTTTTTGGTGCCTCTCATGATCTGTAAGTTCTGGACGGTTGCCCTGGCTGTCCCTAGGCCAGGGCCGGCCCTGTTGATCTTATGTCTTAATTAATATTTATTATTCTCTCTGTTTGATCAATAACACTGCATTAAGACACTAACCCTTTTGTTCTTACTGAGTTCCCCAACTAATTTCAAGAACTTATTTTTCTTCTTGTTTAATTCTTGTAACATATAGGGATGGCAACAAAAGCAGCGGCAGGTGTTACTTACGCTGAGCCACCGGCTAGGGTTTCCTACGAATATGTTTGCACAGACGACGTATGCGAAGATACTTGTTATTTCAGGTTTTGTGGAGCAGAAGGTTACTGCGATGATGATGGCAAGTGCGTCTGCACCGGATGTCGTTAATTCTATTTATGCTTGCATGCACAAGCTTATAATTTGTGGCACGTACGTACGTTTGTGACGTTAACCATTTCCGAGCATGCATGCATGTCGTTGTTTGTCGTTTCGCCCTCCGAGAATAATCAAGGATATTGTCCCTCATGGGGGTCCCCTTGAACACTATATATTTAAGTTCCATTGCTGTGGTTGTTGATCAGTGTAGTTCCCCATAATAATAAATATAAGAGAACAAATCATGTTCATGCATTTTAGACTTCCTAGACAAGTCATATAAATGAGGCCCTCGTTTCTATATATAATTTTTTTAAAATCCAATATCCTTTAAATCCAATAAAGCCAAAATGTAATATAATTAGTCTTTGAGTACACATAAATTACTACCAACATTCAATAAATTAAGCAACTTCAAGTTCTAAATTTATTAGATTAAATGAAACCAAATAACACTAAGTTAAATCTAAGAATAAAATGTTCATGCCCTCTGGCTTTTCTTTTCCCGGATCAGAAAAAACTATTGATTCAAATAAATTTAAAAAAATGGAGGCCCATTTAGACGAGAAGGTCCTAGGTGTGGCTGCCTAATCTGCCTCCCCCTGGAGCGGTCTGTAAGCAAAATTAAGTTTGATGTTTTCTAGTAATGGTCTTAACATTGTATACCATGTCTAAAATTGGATCACCTAGTAAACATTGTATACCAGTGTCCTTGTTGATGGTCCAGAACCATTGTCTTGATTTTCAGATCTTCTGCTAGATATATGTTCGCCATCGAGACCTTCGTCATAGTAATGCTCGTTTTTAGGTGAACAGCTCCATCCAGAGCACACGTGACTAGATGCACCAGTATCCGACCACTAGTCACCTACCACGCTAGATGACTCAACATGTGCACACGAAGCAACTAAGTTAAGTGTCACGCCCCGATTCGTAGAGTCATTTATTCACATATTTATCTCTTGGAATCGATTGTCCTCGGTTGAGCGTGATGCCGTACAAGTCTGATATTGCACTTGTACAAGGCAAAGAGGGTGCATAATTGATTATCTTCAAATAGAACACATCGCAGTGGCAGACAAATTGAAGTTAACGAGGACATTCTTTTGTATCGAATGGGAACACATCATTTGATTTGTAACAACAGAAATGAGAAGATAACTTGAAGTCACAGAGAGATATATAGAACTTGATTCTCTTTATTGATAATTGACGAAGAGTACAAGACTTGTATTGAAGTACACTGCTTACAACACATCTTACTTACATTGAAAGTCAACTGAACAATGCTATAAAGCTTACATTTGATACTTGGACACATTGAATTACAACTCGGTATACCGACTTGGCTTACAACTCACTGGTACAACTGATTACAATGTTCCATACATTATGTCTTTATAAACAGAAGACATCATCTTGTACAAGAAGAGCTTCTGCATGCCCAACTAATTCTTCGATGCCGCAGGATCAATCAAGCTAATCTTCGTGTGCAGAACATCCCAAGCACGAGCACCTGTCCACAAAATGCGGGTCAGTACATCATCTATGTACTGGCGAGCAGAATCCAACCCACTCGCCTAAACCAACATAAAGTGACCGATTTTAGCAAACATTCCTTTGAGTGATCTTTCTAGTTGGGACCTAGCATCAGTTTACCGTTCAAGTAGTATTCATTAAAAGACATGTAAACTTGCTGTAGTATTGTTCTTGTAGAAGCAATAGTAAATGAGGGACATCATGTGTGCTCACAATTCTATTCTATAGAAACAGTTCAATATGTAAGTCATATGATTGAGCAGCGTTCATAATAAGGCATCATTCTAACAGACTTGCTGTTACCATGTTTGGCATCATCGAGACAACATTGACATTTACATCTTTAATATGTTATTCAAATTCTTATGGAAAGGAAACATTTTGGTATCGTTTCGTTTAGCATATTAAGAAGGCAAATTGAACCAACATATATTGAACATATCACATTTAAGTGATTTCTTACCGATAGCCAACTCCTCGTTCCAGCCTCAAATACAGGTTAGGCAATATACTTACTCTTCCTGCATAAAATATTCATTAGCGTGCATCCTGACTACATGGCCACTGGTGTTGTTAAACCATATACGGACATTTGCTATATAGGACTTCAACGTAATGCAATGACTCCACAGAAGGTAGCTAGCCCCAAAGGATGTCCTTGCAAGATCCGTGCTACCAAAGCACGCCATTGTTTCCTCCTAGGCCGGATCGGTCCTCCTAACGTCCCGGGGTACCGTCCGAGAAAACATATCACCAAACCTTATGCATAAGTTGTCCATGACCATGCGAATGCGTGTTCGACTCGATCATGAACGTAAACGCATGGTAAAATAATAAAAGAAATAAAGGCAACAATGCATCATCATTCATCATTCAAGTCATGTTCAATGACTTATTCATTATTCAACATCACCATCATTTCACTTGGTGATCTCAACGATCCCAAGCCTCATCGATTCTCATTGTTTCCAATCTTTCATTTCTTGTTCCATCAACTTAGACACATTGAAGCATTCCCACATTATTTCATTTCTCAAGGAACATATAGCATTTTATTTCATAGGGACAATATCATTCATTTTATTGCTTATATTAAAACAGGCAACATCAACAGTTATGCAGAAGGTACATTATTCTATTATTTCATTTGGATCATTGGGTCGATAGTATAGGAAGTTCTCTTCTTATTCTATCATTCACAAGGCATCTCATTATTCAAGTGTTCTACTTGTTCCGACAATATTAAGTATAAGGGACATTATCAATTCATTCTCAGGCATCGTCACATTAGCAGTTCAAGTATGATTTGTTCAACAATTCAATGTTCATGTGTTAATCATTCAATGATTTTCAACATATGTATCTCTATCGATTTAGCCACTAAAGCATCGCATCACAATTATTCAGCATTCAAGGTAAGAGACATTAGGGACATATTCATAGCATCACGTTATTCTATTTATTAAGAATGCAGGAATAACTAGGGGGAGGACAGTTCTACTTGTCTTGCATAACGGTTGTCACTGCCCCAGAATCAGAATACTGGAGAGCGGAGGACAGACACAGCTATCTACGTACATTAAAGTGAATCCCACCTCGCAATACGGTCACGACTGTCTAGATGCATGAGGGTTTACTACAATCCATCAGTCTCTTAAGGTATGAACAAGCCTAGTGTCTCAATCTCAAGCAAGCAAGTAAATGTAACAAGATGGTAGATCATCAGACATACAAAGTAAGGCATCCCATACATTACATATTCAGATGATTATAAAGCTAGTCATACAAAATGTGAAGATTAGCAAGAGTTTAAGTCATACATGATCAACCATAGGATTTGTCAATCATGTTACAGCCCGTAGGCAGACGGTAAGTAATGTTACAAACGAGCTATCACTTGCTCGGCGGCTAAACGTCTCAAAAAAATATTTTTACAAGAGATCGGGGAGAGTAAAATATGAACCCACTCGTTGCCAAGGATTTCTTCTAGTGGTCACCATCTGGTAGGAAGGATGGGAGATCCTCAAAAGCTGTTCCAAAATCTGGCCATACAAAACCAGCTGGATCAGACCCCAGAAGAGCAAGTGCCACAAGGAGGCTTCACTTAAGAACTAAAACCAGTATATCAGCACATAAAAATCATAAGAGAATTCACATAAGACATGAGTTAGAGAAAACAGGGTGATAAACGATAAGATAACTAAAGGACTATTCCGGTAACCAAGTTACAACCCGTAAACCAAATAAGGATCAGGGGTTGTAATCCTTCACCTGAACAGAACTTAGCCTCTAACCAATTATCGATAAAGTAAAGCTATAAACAATCATGTCCAGAGATAGCCATGTACTGGGTCTAGACAAGACCAGACAAGATGGGACTTTCATCCAACATTCACGGCCAAGCAAGAGTACGGCTTGATAGTTAACTAGCTAGGGTTATCACAAGCCTAGTTACTAGCAAGATACAATGAGATATTCCTACGGCCACAAGCCCTACTGACTATCCAGGTTATCCAGACCCAAGGTTCATGTTAAGAGTTATCTTGACTTGTTAGGTGACTTGGATACAACACATGACAGTGTGCATAGTAATCGTTTCATGTAGTGCCCCACATAACTGTGAGCTGGAAATGAGCCCTACTCGTCGGCAGGCTATAAGTCCATCAGGAAGACTGCCCAGATAACGGGATTGCTTGTAGCCGAAATATCTCTCTATATGAACTATTTGATCAATCTAGTCATTAACCTAGTCAGATTCAGTATGAATTTCTGACCGTGGTAATCAGGAATACAAGTCCTAGACATGATGCGAGACAAGACTGGTAGCTTATACAAGCATATTCAATACATCACCCACGGTGTTCAAGTTGAGAGTTTACTAGCATGTCAAGTTAGCTGTCGCAACAACGTTCATGAGTTACATGTCAAGATTACTTGTCAGGGGTGCACCACAATGGGCCACCATCATGTCATGGCATGTCATGTTCTTGTCTGGAGTGCGCCACGACTGGGCCACATCATGTTGGGCTACTTGCATTGGTTACTTGTTACTTGTTAGGAGCGTGCCACGACTGGGCTGCCATTATAGTTTATTACATGTCATTCATCAATTCGTGTTCACACATCATGGTTATGATATATAGCATATCATCATACAAGCAGAAAAGACATATCCTGAGTGCACCCCAACGACCACCGATGTAAGGAAGACAACAAGGCTTAGAGCATGAAATGTAATAAAGCCAAAGGACATGGCAGCATATAGAAGTAAACACATATTATGGCAAAAGGGAAAATGCTAAATCGTTGCTAAGCCGTGCAACGATCAAACAAAACCGTGCTAATCGTGCCAAGTCGTACTGCAACTTGCACAAGTCGTACTGTGTCGAGTCGTGACATGCCTAGCCATGGCACGCACGGGTCATGTTGTGTCATGAAGATCAATCACGAGAAAATTGCATGAAATCATAAG
The DNA here is from genome assembly GCA_029216955.1 of Iris pallida. Lineage (NCBI taxonomy): Eukaryota > Viridiplantae > Streptophyta > Magnoliopsida > Asparagales > Iridaceae > Iris > Iris pallida. The sequence goes on along the minus strand of JANAVB010004600.1, from coordinate 19,993,468 downwards.
TCGCAAAAGTTGCAATAAGCCGAAACATGCAAAGCCAAAGCATGAGGATTATGGATTCCATGTGCCCAAGTGAAGGAGCTATATGCGCCCAAGGGAGGCAGCCCCCATGTGCCCACATGGCAGGCTATGTGCCCAAGCAGGGGTGCTAACATGGCCAAGGCACTTGCATGGTCAAGTGCCAAAAATGGAAAAGGTGTTTGTGCATTACGTGTGAAGGCCATGTGCCATACACAAGTCATGCACCCACACTGGCTACAAGTATGCGTCCACTAGGTGGGGGAGCACACTCTATTCGCCCAAGGGGGGTGTCCTATGCGCCTAAGCATGGGTTGAACCCTTGTGGCCAAGGCTAAGGGTGAATGAATGCAAAGGTGACAAGTCGTGAAGGCTTATGAGCCAACGCGAGCCTATGCGCCCACATGTGGCACACTATGCGCCCACATGGAGGCATATACGCCCACATAAGTGGGGGAAATGCTTTGGGTGCATGACAGGTCCATGCGCCCAAGCAGTGCACTGTTCGTCTTTCCGACGAATCCGGGAAGGACGAACCATGGCCGAAAACTTCAAAACTCCGCCATTTCTTCGTCCGGAGTCCAAATTCGAACTTCCTTAGGTCAAAATAGGGTAGAACGAAATTCTCTACAACTTAGAACCTATCAAAACATGCAAATAAAGAAGTTAAATAGATCAAAACTCTAAGAATCCAAAAATAGCCATTTCCTAGATCTACAAAAATCCAAGCTCCAAAATGAAAATCTCCAAGTTCTAAAGTGGTAGAGAATCATGCTAGGAAGCCATTGGAACCATAAAAATGGATTCTTGAGTGAGAGCAAGGTACACTTGTCTATGGAGGGGGAGAGGTTTTTAATGGAGGAGAAGAAGAAGAAGAAGTTATGGAGAGTAATGAAGAGAGAAAAGTGTAAAACCCCTAAATTTCTACTATATTTTTAGTACTAATTTTTTTTGTATTTATACGTCGCATAGTCGTATTGTACGTCGCAAGAAAATTTGCGTTTTTGTATTTACTCGTCGAGTGCGAATATGTGCGAGGTACATATTTTTGAAAAATATTTTTAATTTTATTATCAGTGATGGCTTCAAAATAAATATATAATAATTATTTTTATTAAAAAGTTGTGAAAAATATCTATCGAGGTAGCCAAAACTTATTATTTAATTTATTTTAATAGTGGTGATTAGGAAATTAGATTTTTGTGAATATTCTACTCGTGTAAAACACATGAAAATTATTTCATGTATATTTTCAAAACTTTATTTTTAATAAACTATTTATAATAAATTATTTACCAAGAAGGTATTTTAAATAATTGAATATTTACGTTTATTTTCAAATTTTTATCTAAATTATAATACAAAAAATGTATTTTAAAGGTACTTCCTATTACTATTTAAAATATTTATTCTAATTTTGAAATTAATTATTTTTATTATTTATCATAAAGATATTTTGAAATTCGTGAATTTACTGCTTAACATTTTTGGCAATTTAAATCTAAATTTGATTTTTATTGAAATATTTTAAAGTAGTTTAAACTTATAGATAAAGCTTTATATAAATATAAATTGATTTAAATTTTATTTAAACTAAGAGAGAAATATCAAAAGGGGTTTTGAATTTTTCTAGTCATTATCAGTCTAGGAGTCCACCTCCTATATAAGGAGAAGCCTCCATATGTGTTTCATCTACACAAATTACTCCGCAATTTTCTCCACAAATAAATCCCAACCTCCCTACAAGTTTTTACATGTCCATATGTATCCATTTTGCATCATCTTTTCGTGTCCCCGGGTCTGACCCCAAGGACACGGCACACCATTACACTTTCCATTCAAAATTCCAACACCCTATCCCGTATCCTGCAACCCAGGATATGATACCAGATCCACCAACAGCAAAACCTAGTGTCCTGCATACAGGACATAGCAACCCAAACATTATAGGACACCAGAGTTGCCTTTTCCTTATATCGAAGCCATCCCCTGCCGCGTCCACAGGACATAAATCGACACTGCTGAAGACTAACCCTATGTCCAACCTCAGCATTCTCTGGCGGTATTCATCCAAGATCGGGTCTTGCCGACGCCCTCCTCGGTATGTATCCGTACATCGGACAACGTATCATTGATCAGGGTGTCCTTGAGCCGCGTGTGTCGCTTTGAGCCGCACACCTTGCCTCGGTCGTCGCATCGTCCTGGGCCGCTTTGTTGCCTCATCGGAGAACCCCAGATCTGCCGGTCCTCCGTTCGTCACCTCAACAACACCAGCCGTCGAGAGACTCTGTTGTGGTACATCAATCCAGGCGCTACCAGCCAGATCTGTGCCGACGAAGTCACACTCGAGCTTTCCGGTGACCCACAACCGGACCAACCCCAGTTTTCTCCCCGATCTACCTTGTCGAGGCCTCGTCTTCGAGCTTCCGTCGCCCTGTCGACTATTCGACGCTCCTTGCCGAGAGCCAACAGCTCCTCGTCGTTCTCGAATAGTGTGCCCTCTAGTGCTGCACCATACGAGCATCATAAGGAGCTTCTCGGGCTGTGTATCCTCAACTGTCGAACTTGACCTCGAGTCGCGACACATCCTCCGCACTCCTCCTTCCCGTCCTCCGCCTAGCCGCTCTCGCCTGGCCGCGAGCTCTCGAATGCCCGATCCTCCGCCCAATTTCCCCAAACCCTCGCCAAGCCGCCTCGCGCCCCCCCCGCGTGTCCTCTCCCCCTTCCTCCGTCGGAGCAACCGCCGCTGGCGAGCCCCCGCTTCCCTCTCCTTCCTCTCTCCCGCTCTCTCCCCATCACTCTTCCTCTTCCATATTTTTTCCTTCTCTCTCCTATTAAAGAACAGCTGCTGATCTTTTATCTTTATTTTATTTTATTTTTATTAGTTATTAAGTATTATCTCATATACTTAAAATACAGTATTGTAGTATTACTTAAAATATGTATACTAAATACATTATTATAAAATATTCTTACTAATAAATTATTTAATAAAGAGTAAATATACCAGTATTTTCTAAAAAAAATTATATGATAACAAAATATTGTATTAGGCTTAGCCATACAATTTCAAAAGTTTAGTCTTAGTCCTAGATAATTTTACTAGATTATATATGTATATATATCTTTCTAAAAAAAATATTTTTTATAGCTTTTTCTACTTAAAACTATTATCATAGTGATTTCTATCATTAAAATTTTAGTGTGCCCTAAAAATGATTTCTCTTAGTATTTTTTCAAATATTTTATCTAAATGTTTTTACTAAGGAAATATAGTTTTCTATTCTCATTTTGACAACTTAAAGTTTTTTTTTTCCTAAAAGCGATTTTTATATTTTCAAATATTTATCTAGAAACTATTTTTACAAATATATATATTTTCAAGTTATAAATAGTTTTCTAAAATTGTATATATATTTATCTATTTTCTTTTGATCGTCCTTCTATCCGTGACTAACCTTATTATTCCTATTCCTTTACCAATTCTTGACCTACTTTATAACACCCCTAGCTAAATTGACCCTTCTGGACCCAATAGAACTGTCTGTGCCACCACCCGAGGTTACCTTATGTAGTTGTTACCCGAAGTCGTTCTTGTGACACCTTTATTTTACCACACCAGGCAGCTCACCAGGCGTCACAACAGGCAAGTATACCTTGCTAATTAACTGTCAAATTATTTATTTTCTGCATTATTTATTTATTTTATATTGTTAGTTTCCTTTGTTATAAACTGCGTCTAAGCCATACTTGAGTGCAAGCGACTTTATTAGTCGTTACTTTATTTTATGCATGTTGACTTAGTGTTAGCGGACTACCTTCTTGTTGGGGGATATCCTTATATCTCCTTTGGCTGTGACACTCACACTACACGGTTTGAGACATGTTGCTAGAGGCACGACTTATTAACTAGATATCTCTAAAGTCGTGTGACGGTAGATGATCGTAACTGCTATGACTCGGGTTTTAGAGACTCAAGCAGTTACAAAACTGGACGAGCCATGGAAATGACTTAAACAGTGTAGAAAATATTGGGGGAGGACAGTCGCTAGTGCGTATGGGAATCCAAACAGGTAAACCACAGTCTCCGGATGGAACTGTGGCGATTTATTTGCAGATACCCTCTGACGTTTTGGACGTTACGGTCGGATACAGATGACTGGATGCCAGTTACATACACATAGCCTAAAATCCCACCCATGCACATGAAAGTTGTCCTCTAAATTGTACATTAGGCGGTTCGAATCCCCTTTGCATATTTGTGTCTAGAATAGTCTTTTATATATTATTATTCTGACAATTCATATTAGCATGTTCTTCCTGTATCTTGCTACGTCCGTCTGAGGACCTGGTTATTTCCCAGGTGTGTGCTTTCATGATTTACTGCAGGTGTTCTAGCCAAGGCCGTGATTTCTCCATTCTTTCGAAGACGATTGCGCTTGGTTCATCTTGCCATTTTATTTATCGATTCTTGTATATTTCTTTCATTGAGATAGTTGGTAGTGGACTTTGTCTCCGTCCAACGATTGTATCATAAATATTTAAGTTGATTTTATATTATTATTCTTTTCATTATGGATGAGATTTAGTTTGTCTTGGATTACTGTATTTTACAGCTTATGTATACATACAAGGCCCATGTACTTTGTATGTATACAGCTGGCATGTCTACGTACTTATCCTACGTATTTTGGGACTGGGCGTTACATATTTTTGTGGTGGCCCATGCAGGTCTATATAAATTGTTTGGTTACTTTATCATACCAAGCAAGCCTGCGTATAGGATTAGAGTCTAGGATCTCATCCACATACTTGACCTCTTCCCTTGATCCCATATTCGAATTACCGTTCGACTCATCAATTGCATCTTGCTTGATTCTTTCTATCATTATTCTTATCTTTACTTCGTGCTTGCTAGAGATTGACCCTACTAGTTAGATGTTCCAAACACCCTTAGCTTAATTCTTTAAGTTGAGTAGAATACCCCACGACCTGACCATTAAGGGAATATAAATAGTATTATCTAGACCATAGAGACTAGAGGAATTTAACCCATCGGTCAACCAAGCCTTAGTCAATAAACCCGTAGAATGATGGTATAGGAATAAACAAGACTTAGATCCTTATGACTCTTAAACTATTCATTTTTGTTTTTATTTTCATCTACCATCGTGCATATGTTTTACTATCTAAACTAATGATGCTAAAATAGCATAGTTTTGCAAGTTTATTCTTTATCAAGCTTGATCATGACATATGTTTAATGTGGGCGCCCACTAATACATTGTCTAAATCAGAACTGACGTATTATGGTCTGATCAACCATAGTGCACTTGGTTCGCTTTTTATATATCATACTACGTGGATGGAGATATAGTTAAACTTGCCCTATAGAGTCCCATCCGCGACAGCCTTGGCAATTCTTTTGAATTACTCACTCGCCTTTGAACCACATATTGGTATTCAAACAACTTCTTTGAACTCATATTGGTTTTCGTCTTTCACCTATTTAGACGAAGACTCGTACTTGATAGATAGATCCAAAGTATCACCTCTAGTTGTCCCATCATCTATTGCCAAGCTAGTTAGCCATCGACCAAGTCACGTGACTATAATCTCGTCTCAACTTATTCGCCCTCAAACTATTACCTTGACCATCTAATCGTTTGGAACTTAGGAATGACTAAAAATGTTTTCTTAGTCGTACCCCTAAACCTAGATGACTATCTTTTCCAAGGGACCATGTGCCCTTGTTCTCAAATTATTTTACCTTCATTTCAAAACTCTTGATCTTTTACTTATGTTAGTTAGCGACCTCACCCATAACCATATCCATGATTATTTCGGCATTATTTGAAATCGTGATTTTCTAATGCATGTTGCATTGAACGTCGTCTCCTTGCCTCGCCTGATGATAGGATCGTGTTCCGTATCGATATACCCTTGTACCTACTCTCCCCTCTCCCATACTTATTCTTAATTTTGAGGACAAAATTCTTGTAAGTTGGGTAGGATGTAAAACTCCTAAATTTCTACTATATTTTTAGTACTGAATTTTTTTTTGTATTTATACGTCGCATAGTCGTATTGTACGTCGCGAGAAAATTTGCATTTTTCGTATTTACTCGTCGAGTGCGAATATGTGCGAGGTACATATTTTTAAAAAATAGTTTTTAATTTTATTATCAGTGAAGGCTTCAAAATAATATATAATAATAATTATTTTATTAAAAAGTTGTAAAAAATATCTATCGAGGTTGCCAAAACTTATTATTTAATTTATTTTAATAGTGGTGATTAGGAAATTAGATTTTTGTGAATATTCTACTCGTGTAAAAACATGAAAATTATTTCATGTATATTTTCAAAACTTTATTTTTAATAAACTATTATAATAAATTATTTACCAAGAAGGTATTTTAAATAATTGAATATTTATGTTTATTTTTGATTTTTTTAATCTAAATTAATATAAAAAAAATATTTTAAAGGTAATTCCTATTACTATTTAAAATATTTATTCCAATTTTTGAAATTAACTATTTTTATTGTTTATCATAAAGATATTTTGAAATTCGTAAATTTAATGCTTAACATTTTTGGCAATTTAAATCTAAATTTGATTTTTATTGAAATATTTTTAAAGTAGTTTAAACTTATAGATAAAGCTTTATATAAATATAAATGGATTTAAATTTGATTTAAACTAAGAGAGAAATATCAAAAGGGGTTTTGAATTTTCCTAGTCATTATCAGTCTAGGAGTCCACCTCCTATATAAGGAGAAGCCTCCATATGTGTTTCATCTACACAAATTACTCCGTAATTTTCTCCACAAATAAATCCCAACCTCCCTACAAGTTTCCACGTGTCCATATCGTATCCATTTTGCATCATCTTCTTCGTGTCCCCGGGTCTGACCCCAAGGACGGCACACCATTACACTTTCCATTCAAAATTCCCAACACCCTATCCCGTATCCTGCAACCCAGGATATGATACCAGATCTACCAACAGCAAAATCTAGTGTCCTGCATACAGGACACAGCAACCCAAACATTATAGGACTCCAGAGCTGCATTTTTCTCATGTCGAAGCCATCCCCTGCCGCGTCCACAGGACATAAATCGACAGCTGCTGAAGACTAACCCTATGTCCAACCTCAGCATTCTCTGGCGGTATTCATCCAAGATCGGATCTCGCCGACGCCTTCCTCGGTATGTATCCGTACATCAGACAACGTGTCATTGATCAGGGTGTCCTTGAGCCGCGTGTGTCGCTTTGAGCCACACATCTTGCCTCGGTCGTCGCATCATCCTGGGCCACTTTGTTGCCTCATCGGAGAACACCAGATCTGTCGGTCCTCCGTTCGTCACCTCAACAATACCAGCCGTCGAGAGACTCTGTTGTGGCACATCAATCCAGGCGCTACCAGCCAGATCTGTGCCAATGAAGTCACACTCGAGCTTTCCGGTGACCGCAACCGGACCAACCCCAGTTTCCTCCCCGATCTACCTTGTCGAGGCCTTGTCTTCGAGCTTCCGTCGCCCTGTCGACTCTTCGACGCTCCTTGCCGAGAGCCAACAGCTCCTCGTCGTTCTTGAATAGTGTGCCCTCTAGTGCTGCACCATGCGAGCATCATGAGGAGCTTCTCGGGCTGTGTATCCTCAACTGTCGAACTTGACCTCGAGTCGCGACACGTCCTCCGCTCTCCTTTCCGTCCTCCGCCTAGCCGCTCGCCTGGCCGCGAGCTCCGACCGCCGATGCCGACCCCTCTCGAACGCCCGATCCCGCTCCCAATTTCCCTAAACCCCGCCACAGCCCCGCCTGGCCGCGTGTCCTCTCCCCTTCCTCCGCCGGAGCAACCGCCGCCGGCGAGCTCCCCGCTTCCCTCTCCTTCCTCTCTCCGCTCTCTCCCCATCACTCTTCCTCTTCCACATTTTTTTCCTTCTCTCTCCTATTAAAGAACAGCTGTTGATCTTTTATCTTTATTTTTTATTAGTTATTAAGTATTATCGCATATACTTAAAATACAGTATTTTAGTATTACTTAGTATATGTATACTAAATACATTATTATAAAATATTCTTACTAATAAATTATTTTAATAAAGAGTAAATATATACCAGTATTTTCTATAAAAAAATTATATGATAACAAAATATTGTATTAGGCTTAGCCATACAATTTCAAAAGTTTAGTCTTAGTCCTAGATAATTTTACTAGATTATATATATATATATCTTTCTAAAAAATATTTTTATAGCTTTTTCTACTTAAAAACATTATCATAGTGATTTCTATCATTAAAATTTTAGTGTGCCCTAAAAATGATTTCTCTTAGTATTTTTCCAAATATTTTATCTAAATGTTTTTACTAAGGAAATATAGTTTTCCTATTCTCATTTTGACAACTTAAAGTTTTTTTCCTAAAAGCGATTTTTATATTTTCAAATATTTATCTAGAAACTATTTTACAAATATATATATATTTCAAGTATTATAAATAGTTTTCTAAAATCGTATATATTATTTATCTATTTTCTTTTGATCGTCCTTCTATCCGTGACTAACCTTATTATACCTATTCCTTTACCAATTTTTGACCTACTTATAACACCCCTAGCTAAATTGACCCTTCTGGACCCAATGGAACTGTCTGTGCCACCACCCGAGGTCACCTTGTGTAGTTGTTACCCGAAGTCGATCTGTGACACCTTTATTGTACCACACCAGGCAGCTCACCAGGCGTCACAACAGGCAAGTATACCTTGCTAATTAACTGTCAAATTATTTATTTTCTGTATTATTTATTTTGTTTCATATTATTAGTTTCCTTTGTTATAAACTGTGCGTCCAAGCCATACTTGGGTGCAAGCGACTTTATTAGTCGTTACTTTATTTTATGCATGTTGACTTAGTGTTAGCGGACTACCTTCTTGTTGGGGGATATCCTTATATCTTCTTTGGCTGTGACACTCACACTACACGGTTGGAGACATGTTGCTAGAGGCACGACTTATTGACTAGCTATCTCTAAAGTCGTGTGACGATAGATGATCGTAACTGCTATGACTAGGATTTTAGAGACTCAAGCAGTTACAAAACTGGACGAGCCATGGTCATGACTTGAACAGTGTGGAAAATATTGGGGAAGGACAGTCGCTAGTGCGTATGGAATCCAAACAGGTAAACCACAGTCTCCGATGGAACTGTGATAATTTATTTGCAGATACACTCTGACGTTTTGGTCGTTACGACCGGATACAGATGACTGGATGCCAGTTACGTACACATAGCCTAAAATCCTACCCATGCGCATGAAAGTTGTCCTCTAAATTGCACATTAGACGGTTAGAATCTTCTTTGCATATTTATGTCTAGAATAGTTTTATATATTATTATTCTGACAGTTCATATTAGCATGTTCTTCCTGTATCTTGCTACGTCCGTCTGAGGACCTGGTTATTCCCCAGGTGTGTGCTTTCATGATTTACTGAAGGTGTTCTAGCCAAGGCCGTGATTCTCTCTATTCTTTCGAAGACGATTGCGCTTGGTTCATCTTGCCATTTTATTTATCGATTCTTGTATATTTCTTTCATTGAGATAGTTGGTAGTGGACTTTGTCTCTGCCCAACGATTATATCATAAATATTTAAGTTAATTTTATATTATTATTCTTTTCATTGTGGATGATTTAGTTTGTCTTGGATTACTGCATTTTACAGCTTACAAGGCCCTTGTACTTTGTACTTATACAGCTGGCATGTCTACGTACTTAGTCCTACGTATTTTGGGACTGGGACGTTACAAAAAGTAGGTGGGTTTATAAATGGGGATGGTGGTAGGTAGGGGGTTTACATATTGAACCAAAAATAAACCAAGCCAAACCAATAATGAACCAAGTTAAGTCATGAAGAACCTAAGCAAGATCAAATCAAAATCAGCTAGCAAGACAAGACAAAAAAATACTGGACAGGATCCCGTACACGTATACTGGAAATACGTATACGAAAAACGGAGGTGACAACTCTACCCACCTTAAAAGAATTCGTCCTCGGAATTTAATCAAGAGGTTAGAGATATCGAGCAAGCTATACTAGTCACAGGCAAGTTATAACTAAGCAATCAATCAAGCAATCATTCATGCAAGCTAGAAAATTGAAGGCATAAGGCATAAGAATACATTATACTTACGAGTCAAACATGTCAGAATATCGCGATCGGATATCATCCTCACGCTCCCATGTTGACTCACCCAAAGAGTGATGACCCCAAGCAACATAGACTAACTTGATAGTCTTGTTCTTGAGTATCTTCTCTCTTCGGTCCAATATGGATACGGATCTTTACTCATACGAAAGGTTGGTACCAACAACCAATTTCGAATGATCAAGGATATGACTCGGATTCGGGATATACTGTTGCAATTAGGATACATAGAAGACATCATGTACCTCACATAACGACGACGAAAGAGCGAGACGATAGGACACATCACCTACTCGCTTCAGGATGTCGAACGGCCCTATATACCTAGGACTAAGCTTTCTCGCACGCCGAAACGAATGACGCCATGGGTAGGCGAGATCCTAAGGAATACATGGTCGCCAACAGAAAATTCAAGGGAACGCCGATGAGAATCGGCCCAATAACGCTGGCGATCTTGTGCAATTCGAAGATGATCTCTGACTTGTCTGACCACCTCCATAGTCCGTGTTACCTTCTCTGGTCCAAGCATTTGCCTCTCACGAATAACATCCCAAGCCAAGGAGATCTGCATTTCCTGTCGTACAAGGCTTCAAAGGGGGCCATCTGGATACTGGCCTGGAAACTGTTTTGTAGGAGAACTCCACGAGATGCAAGTGATCTTCCTATGAACCATTGAAGTCGAGTGTACATGACCGCAACATATCTTCAAGAGTCTGGATCGTGCGTTCTGACTGTCCATCTATCTGCGGATGGTAGGCTGAACTGAACTTGAGACGAGTCCCCAAGCTCTCCTGAAGACTCGCCAAAAGTGCGATGTGAATCTTGAATCTCTATCAGACATAATACTGACTGGTACTCCATGCAATATGACTATCTATCTGAGGTACATCTCTGCAAGCTGATCCATCGATTGACCGATCTGAAAGGATAAAATGGGCCACCTTCGTGAGTCTAACTATAACCCAGATAGCATCTCTCCCAGCAGGGGATTTAGGTAATCCAGTCACAAAATCCATGGTAATGTGCTCCCATTTCCATTCTGGGATCGGTAAAGGTTGAAGAAGTCCAGCTGGTCTCTGATGTTCGGCTTTAACTTGCTGATAAACCAAACAACGAGAGACAAACCGGGCTATCTCCCTCTTCATGCCATTCCACCAAAAATGCTGACGGATATCTCGGTACATCTTCGTACCACCGGATGAATCGAATACTGAGAACTGTGAGCTTCTGCCATGATCTCATGTCTGATATCTCTACTGGGTACAAAAGATGCCTCCTAAGTCAGAGTGTACCATCTTCATGAATACATTGCTCTGGTCTTCTTCCTGCTACACATTCTGTCCTAAGCCGCTGAAGCTTAGAATTCGCGGACTGAGCTAACTTGATCCTCTCCATTATACTGGACTGAACTTGCATACTGGACATCAATGCCACACTGGAAGGAAGAACAACTTCAATACCTATCTTCTGAAGATCTGCTAACAACTCTAGCTGTGCTGTTAGAAAATAAACTCCGGTTCTCCTGCTCAATGCATCTGCTGCTACGTTGGCCTTCCCAGGATGATACTGCAAGTTGATGTTATAATCCACAAGTAGTTCTAGCCATCTTCTCTGACGCATATTGAGATCCTTCTGGGAACACATACTTAAGACTCTTGTGGTCGGTGAAAATCTCCACCCGATCTCCATATAGATAATGCCTCCAAAGCTTCAATGCAAAAACTACTGCTACTAACTCCAAGTCATGGGTAGGATAATTTCTCTCATGGTCACGAAGCTGACGTGACGCATAAGCGATTACCTTATCATGCTGCATAAATACGCATCCCAATCCTCTGCCTGAAGCATCACAATAAACTGAAAATCCTCCAGTCCCATCGGGAAGAGTGAGAATGGGGGCCGTCATCAATCTTTGCTTCAACTTCTCGAATGAACTCTGACACTCTGATGTCCAAGTAAACTGCACATCCTTACGGGTCAACTGCGTCAATGGCGCTGAAATCCGAGCAAAGTCTGACACAAACCGACGGTAATAACCGGCCAATCCAAGGAAACTTCGAACTTCCGTAAAAGTGCAAGGTACTGGCCATGTCTCTATGGCAACTATCTTCTGGGGGTCCACCTCCGCTCCACCTCTGGTGATGATGTGACCTAAGTACGAGATACGATCCAACCAAAACTCGCACTTACTGAACTTCGTATACAACTGGTGCTCCCTGAGAATCTGAAGAACCACACAGAGATGCTGCTCATGCTCCGCCTCACTCTTGCTATAGACTAAGATGTCGTTTATAAACACTATGTCACGACCAGCACCCTGAAGAGGGGCACGAGCACGTGGTTACGTCCCGCCTACGCCGCAGTATCGGTAGTAGAACGCTGTATATAGGGTCTGTAAATACTACGACTAAAACAGATAAATGTACCTGTACAGTATATACACTCCGAATGGAGGTGACATAGCAATACAGTCTCAATCACATATCTCAAACTAAGGTAGATAGCATGGGAAAGAAATATGATAGATAAAACATGAAATGAGTCCAAGATCCACAAGTCAGAGCTATACACAAACGTCCAGAGTCTCAGAAAATATATAATAGATACTACAAACTGAAAAGTACTAGCTGGCTCGCAGGCCAGGCAAACCTAACTAACTACGCTACTCATGGTGAGCAAAGTTTAGTGGCTCTACTAACAAGCCACAGTCCAAGTCTATTCTATCTAACCCGTCCCCATAATAGGTCGGGCAATCAGCCTCTGAATCATCTGTAAAATATCATAACGGTATCCTGTCAGAAAATGAGCAAGTACAAACACCAACAGCAGTTCCATGTGAATTGACAAATACTATAAGAGACAGTATAATGAAATACAAGATAAAGATATAGGCGACTTGGGAACCATTCGAAAGTCGAGTTACAACCCTTAAACCAAATAAGGACCGGGGTTGTAACCCTTCCTTCAAACAGGACTTAGTCTCAAATCATGGTACAGTATAAAGGCAGGTAGAGCATGTGAGTAAATGAAATCATAGCATGGTAAAAAGTACAGAAAGTAATACTGAACTGGAATATAAGATACGACAATAAATGTAAAATATGATTTGAATTATTAGAGCGATATGTAATCGACTAGGGAGTCATGGTAGGGTTATCCACTTGGCCCGACAATCACAGGAAAATCTCTGAAAAGGGTCATGTCGGCCAACCTGGATAACCCGGCAAGGGGTGTCTGCTACACCCTACGTGAGGTGAGGGTGGCGCTAGCAAAATAGTGACAGGGAGGCTTTGATCATATAACCCCTAATAATTCCCCCCATCCCCGAATAGTATCATGGATCCGGACATGGCACGTCATGACACGGATTCAAAAGCAGGTGATCAGCCCACTCCCAAATCAATGTCTATATAAGTACATGAAACATGGATATCACACACCAATATACCAAGGAAAATCCGGGAATAATATCACATGACAGGATCCGATGTATACTAGTCCGTGAACTATCGTGTCGAGAATCAAGTAAGACACTACAACTGAATCGAATATAGTAGATATCAAGATAATGAAAACTATCAGTGAATGTACTCGCCTGTGGTCCTGAGCTGTTAAGGTGAACAGATGCTCAGAGTAATCACAGACCTAAAGATGAGATACTACAAGTCAAAACATGGTTTAATAATGAAAGAAAAGCTAATCTAATCATGATATGCAATTTCTAAGTCAAAACTAGGTCTCACTGAGTCACACTAAGTCCTGTCAAGTCAATCTAGGTCAAATCAAGTCATATTAAGTCAATTTAAGCCAACCCAAGTCAATCCTAGGTCATACCAGGCATCACGGGTCAAAATAAGTCGAAGAAAGTCAAACGGGATCAAGAGTTGGCATACAGTTGACTTTTGGTCAACTGGTCAACCCTGGTCAACTCTGGTCAACTTTAGGTCAACCCTGGTCAACCTTAGGTCAATGGTGACTAATAGTTGACTTTTGGTCAACTATACAAGTCTAATGGAAATCGGAACTAATTTGGGTAAAGCGTTGACTCATAGTTGACTTTTGGTCCAAAAAGTCAACCGTGGTCAACCGGGGCCAAGACTAGGTCTGGGTGACTATTTCTAACTATTACCAACCTCTACAACACATATCCAAGTCCATCTTGGACTTCGAAACTCATATCTTGGCCGTAGGCCAATATCCTATTTTACCCTTAAAAAGGGTAAAATTCTAGCTTCGGCAACTATCAAGTTAGCCTACCTACGCTTGGTATTTTGACCCGAGCTCCCTAGGGTAGTAAAGTAATAGCCTATACATATATTACCTACCAAGATACCTAAGTAAAGTGGACATCTAGTCCATCTTACGGTCCGTATCGCCCGTTTACCCGTTATCTTGAACATTTCAAGATACGGGATGGTGCAGTGCGATACCGTCTCCCCGAGCCCACACGCAACCCCGATTTTGACTCCGAAGCCTAACTATAAAATCTAAATCACATTATCTAAGTACCCTCCAAGTTTCAACGCGTTCCGAATCACGGAACTCAATTTCCCCTATCACCAAATCTAACTCAACCCTTAAACTCACTCACTCAAACTCTCTTCAACCTATACCTTTCACCCTCTCTTGGAACAAGTTTTGGGGGTTATTCTAGTAGGTATATTTGGGTTATATAGAGCTAATAATAGGGTGTATATATGTATATATATATATAGGTATATAGTGGGGTACATACGGGGTCGAATAGGGGGTTAAAAGGGGGTTTTAAATGCCTAAACTGCTGCTACTGTTGCCTGCTACTGCTGCTGTTCTTGCTGCAAGCTACTGCTGCTGTTTGCTGCTGTTAGGGGGGGAAACAGCAGCCCTATCCCCCCTTGGTGCCTTGGGTGCTCCCCCCCTTTTCTCCCCTCTTCTCCTCTCAAATTTTCCTCCAAACTCTCTCAATTTCACTCTAAAACCTCTCTAATCTCTTCTAAATCCTTCTCTAATTCTCTAATATATATATCACTCACCCCATCTAATTATCATTTCCTTCTCCTCTCTATACTCACAAATACACACACACATATATGTATGACCACACACACACATGTATATATCTACACATATCTATATATATATAAATGTATATATATATATATATATATAGACACACACACACATATGTATATATATGGACACACATATGTATATATAGACACTCACACACATACACACACATATGTATATATATATATATATATATATATATATATATATATATATATATATATATATATATATATATATATATATATATATATATAGACACTCACACACACACATGGACACACTCTCACCCACACATGGACACACTCTTATGACACAACTATCACTCTCCTCTACACACACACAAATACATATATAAATACACACACATAAATACACATGTATATATATATATATATATATATATATATATATATATATATATATATATATATATATATATATATATATAATATATATATATATATATATATATATATATATATATATATATATATATATATATACCACTCTAAAAAGAATAAAACCATAATTAATCCTTAAACTAGATTTTAGGGGAACCTAACAAATCTAGGGTCAACTGTAGAGAATGGTCCCCTCTCTAATTTATGTGAAGGAATAAATACAAATGAGGAATTAAAGAGGGTTTAATAATCATACCTAAATGAAGATTTGGAGGAAGAAGAAGGAGTTGGAAGAAAAGAAATGAAGAGAGAAGAAGAAGACTTAGTGAAGAAGAAAGAAGAGGTGGAGGGGGACTATATGACCAGCCATGGTGGTCAAAGGTAGGGGCACTTGTAATTACAAGTTTGCCCCTACACTAGCCTAAATGCAAATAAATTCAAAAATGGGTTTCGGAAGTTGCTAAAAATAAATAAAAATCATAATTAAACTAAATTACTCATGGGGGACTAGTCCAAACTCTTAAACCCTAAAGTTTAGTGTGGTGGGCCATGGTTAGCTAACAAGCTAATTACAGCTCAAGTCGAAATTCACCGGGGTCCCGAATTAACTCGGAATGCGATGAAATTCGAACCCGACTCCTATAATAATTAAATAATAAAATTCATGAAATAAAATTCCCAAAAATATTATAAAATGGAAAATTACCATTTTACCCCTAACTGGAAAAAGTGAGGGTGACAAGTCTATCCACCTTAAAAAAATTTCGTCCTCGAAATTAAAACCAAACAATAGTAAATATTAAAATCGCAAGTCATGGCTAAAAATTTAAATGATTAAAATCTCAAAAATCAAGCATGAAATAAATGACTAAAATTATGAAATTTAAGATTACTCTCAAATAGAAACTGGGTGCTACAAGTCTATCCACCTTAAAAGAATCATCCTCAAAAATTAAAACAAGTAAACACACAAAAATCATGCAAATCGATAATCGTATGCGTCTGTCCAATCATCATGATACTCAGAATCTCCGTCATGCCAGTGAGCAAGGCTACGATAATCACAGAGTCCTCAACTACGGTACATACATCTAGAATTATGGTATTTAAAATTTTCGCATTGCCGCATGCTTGGCAGCGAAAACCTTAAATTCCCACACCCAAGAAATACGACCATAATTCGACTATATGTCCTCACTATGCCTGCTAGCATGACCCTAGAGTATTCTAAAATCTCATAATCGAGGCGACCTAGCCCATACGACTTATCTCAGAAGAAAATCACATCACAAGAACAATTTCATCCAACGATCAAAGAACAGATAGAATCGAATTTCAAGACAGTTTATAAGAAGGCAAATGCGGAAAGAAGATCGAAAGATTGGAACCTGCTATCTGCTCTGCAACTGCCTGAGTGGGCTCAACTGTCATGGCGAAAGCATGCCCCTGCTGGCCTCCTCTAGCCTGCTGTACTGTGTCCTGGTCTCTTCGGATTCCACTAGCGTGGCAATCCCTCAGCTAGTGGTCAGGCGCCCCGCAGTATAGACAGACGCCCAACCTTTTCCTACAAGCCTCTCTATTATGCCCCGGCTTTCCGCAGAAGCTGCACGGAGTAGCCGGTCTCTGGCCCTGTCCTTGGTGCTGCTGGGCACGCGATGGTGCCTGCTGAATCTGTAACAGAGGCTGCTGCTGAAATGGCTTCTGCTGATGCTGAAAGTGGGGGCGCTTGGCCGGTCCCGAACTGGAACTTGCCCCCATGGTATCTCCGCTCCTCTTCGGCTTGAGGCCGAAGTCCTACTCTGCAATCTGCGCGTCCATCAATATCTGATCGAACGTCGCGTTACGGCGACCCGAGGTGCGGGTGCGCACTGCATGAATAAGTCCCCTGCGGAACTTACGAGCCTTCTGCCCCTCATCCTGGATCATATCGGAAGCAAACCTGCTAAGGCGAAAGAACTCAGCTGCATACTCGTCCACCGACGAGTTCCCCTGAACTAGACCCACGAATTGGCCCTCCAATGCTGTAAGAGCCACGTCCGGGAAGAACTTCTCCTTGAAGAGCCTCCGAAGGTTCTCCCATGTCAGCCCTCTCATCGACGCACGAGGATCCGTGCGGTACCATGTCAGCGCAATGTCGAAGAATCGGCTGGCTGCGACCGAAACCCAAAGTGCTCTAGGAAGCTCTGCCAGCTCCATGCTCCGCTGTACATCCTCTAGCCAGTCGTCTGCATAAAGGATGCCCTCCGTGCCTGAGAAGTCCCTGGAGCTCATCTTCCTAAAGTCTAACACTTTCCCCGGCCTGGACTGCTGCTGGCTCGGCTGCTGGCCAGTAGGGCCCTGCACCGTACCCGGTGCCACTCTCTCTACTGCTGCTAGGGCAAGCTGATACGAGTTTTCTATACTTTGCCTCAGCATCTCGATCTGTCGGTGTGACGCCTCCGACTGGCGCTGCGATGCCTCTGCCTGGGCCCGCTGCGTCTCCATCATCTGCTGAAGGAGAAGGAACATGTGATGTGTATCCGTCGGTATCGGTGGTGGTGGCGACAGTATCTCTGGAAGAACGGCCGTAACCCTCTGGGGTGGAGGTGGTATACCTCCCTGTGCAACTGCCTGGGTCTCTGGAATAGTAGAATCACTGGGGGCAGTCTCATGAACCTCCTCCTCTGCCTGATCGGATCTCTCAGGCAAGCTACTCGATCCAGAGGCCTGCGGGTGCGTCTTCGTCATCCTGGAGACGAATTGAAACAAGGAGATCAATATGGCACATGAGAAGATATTATCAAGGAAGGACAGTTAATTTTATACAAGGGGAGTAATCATGATAATCAAAAGATCGAAAGTTTTCCTAGGTGTGATTGAGAAACTCCTATCATATCTTAGGTCCTACGTCCTAATCGCAGGCTCGTAATTAGTACTCTAAGTCGAGCACCATTACGAGATCGTACTAATTGCGACACGAGACCTACGTGGGCCACCACAAAAATGTGTCACGACCCGTACCCTGAAGAGGGGCACGAGCACGTGGTTACGTCCAGCCTACGCCGCAGAATCGGCGGTACGTAGAACGCTGTATATAGGGTCTGTAAATACTACGACTAAAACAGATAAATATACCTGTACAGTATATGCACTCCGAATGGAGGTGACATAGCAATACAGTCTCAATCACATATCTCAAACTAAGGTAGATAGCATGGGAAAGAAATATGATAGATAAAACATGAAATGAGTCCAAGATCCACAAGTCAGAGCTATACACAAACGTCCAGAGTCTCAGAAAATATATAATAGATACTACAAACTGAAAAGTAATAGCTGGCTCGCAGGCCAGGCAAACCTAACTAACTATGCTACTCATGGTGAGCAAAGTCTAGTGGCTCTACTAACAAGCCACGGTCCAAGTCTATTCTATCTAACCCGTCCCCATAATAGGTCGGACAATCAGCCTCTGAATCATCTGTAAAATATCATAACGATATCCTGTCAGAAAATGAGCAAGTACAAACACCAACAGCAGTTCCATGTGAATTGACAAATACTATAAGAGACAGTATAATGAAATACAAGATAAAGATATAGGCGACTTGGGAACCATTCGAAAGTCGAGTTACAACCCTTAAACCAAACAAGGACCGGGGTTGTAACCCTTCCTTCAAACAGGACTTAGTCTCAAATCATGGTACAGTATAAAGGCAGGTAGAGCATGTGAGTAAACGAAATCATAGCATGGTGAAAAGTACAGAAAGTAATACTGAACTGGAATATAAGATACGACAATAAATGTAAAATATGATTTGAATTATTAGAGCGATATGTGATCAGCTAGGGACTCATGGTAGGGTTATCCACTTGGCCCGACAATCACAGAAAAATCTCTGGAAAGGGTCATGCCGGCCAACCTGGATAACCCGGCAAGGGGTATCTGCTACACCCTACGTGAGGTGAGGGTGGCGCTAGCAAAATAGTGACAGGGAGGCTTTGATCACATAACCCCTAATAATTTCCCCATCCCCGAATAGTATCATGGATCCGGACATGGCACGTCATGACACGGATTCAAAAGCAGGTGATCAGCCCACTCCCAAATCAATGTCTATATAAGTACATGAAACATGGATATCACATACCAATATACCAAGGAAAATCCGGGAATAACATCTCATGACAGGATTCGACGTATACTAGTCCGTGAACTATCGTGTCGAGAATCAAGTAAGACACTACAACTGAATCGGATATAGTAGATATCAAGACAATAAAAACTATCAGTGAATGTACTCGTCTGTGGTCCTGAGCTGATAAGGTGAACAGATGCTCAGAGTAATCACAGACCTAAAGATGAGATACTACAAGTCAAAACATGGTTTAATAATGAAAGAAAATCTAATCTAATCATGATATACAATTTCTAAGTCAAAACTAGGTCTCACTGAGTCACACTAAGTCCTGTCAAGTCAATCTAGGTCAAATCAAGTCATATCAAGTCAATTTAAGCCAACCCAAGTCAATCCTAGGTCATACCAGGCATCACGGGTCAAAATAAGTCGAAGAAAGTCAAACGGGGTCAAGAGTTGGCCTACAATTGACTTTTGGTCAACTGGTCAACCCTGGTCAACTTTGGTCAACTTTAGGTCAACCCTGGTCAACCCTAGGTCAATGGTGACTAATAGTTGACTTTTGGTCAACTATACAAGTCTAATGGAAATCGGAACTAATTTGGGTAAAGCGTTGACTCATAGTTGACTTTTGGTCCAAAAAGTCAATCGTGGTCAACCGGGGCCAAGACTAGGTCTGGGTGACTATTTCTAACTATTACCAACCTCTACAACACATATCCAAGTCCATCTTGGACTTCGAAACTCATATCTTGGCCGTAGGCCAATATCCTATTTTACCCTTAAAAAGGGTAAAATTCTAGCTTCGGCAACTATCAAGTTAGCCTACCTACGCTTGGTATTTTGACCCGAGCTCCCTAGGGTAGTAAGGTACTAGACTATACATATATTACCTACCAAGATACCTAAGTAAAGTGGACATCTAGTCCATCTTACGGTCCGTATCGCCCGTTTACCCGTTATCTTGAACATTTCAAGATACGGGATGGTACGGTGCGATACCGTCTCCCCGAGCCCACACGCAACCACGATTCCGACTCTGAAGCCTACCCACAAAATCTAAATCACATTATCTAAGAACCCTCCAAGTTTCAACGCGTTCCGAATCACGGAACTCAATTTTCCCCTATCACCAAATCTAACTCAACCCTTAAACTCACTCACTCAAACTCTCTTCAACCTATACCTTTCACCCTCTCTTGGAACAAGTTTTGGGGGTTATTCTAGTAGGTATATTAGGGTTATATAGAGCTAATAATAGGGTGTATATATGTATATATATATATAGGTATATAGTGGGGTACATACGGGGTCGAATAGGGGGTTAAAAGGGGGTTTTAAATGCCTAAACTACTGCTACTGTTGCCTGCTACTGCTGCTGTTCTTACTGCAGCTACTGCTGCTGTTTGCTGCTGTTAGGGGGGAAAACAGCAGCCCTATCCCCCCCTTGGTGCCTTGGGTGCTCCCCCCCTTTTCTCCCCTCTTCTCCTCTCAAAATTTCCTCCAAAACTCTCTCAATTTCACTCTAAAACCTCTCTAATCTCTTCTAAATCCTTCTCTAATTCTCTAATATATATATCACTCACCCCATCTAATTATCATTTCCTTCTCCTCTCTATACTCACAAATACACACACACATATACGTATGACCACACACACACATGTATATATCTACATATATATATATATATATATATATATATATATATATATATATATATATATATATATATATATATATATATATATATATATATTTTACACACATGGACACACTCTCACCCACACATGGACACACTCTCATGACACAACTATCACTCTCCTCTACACACACACACAAATACATATATAAATACACACACATAAATACACATGTATATATATATATATATATATATATATATATATACCACTCTAAAAAGAATAAAACCATAATTAATCCTTAAACTAGATTTTAGGGGAACCTAACAAATTTAGGGTCAACTTGTAGAGAATGGTCCCCTCTCTAATTTATGTGAAGGAATAAATACAAATGAGGAATTAAAGAAGGTTTAATAATCATACCTAAATGAAGATTTGGAGGAAGAAGAAGGAGTTGGAAGAAAAGAAATGAAGAGAGAAAAAGAAGACTTAGTGAAGAATAAAGAAGAGGTGGAGGGGGACTATATGACCAGCCATGGTGGTCAAAGGTAGGGGCACTTGTAATTACAAGTTTGCCCCTACACTAGCCTAAATGCAAATAAATTCAAAAATGGGTTTCGGAAGTTGCTAAAAATAAATAAAAATCATAATTAAACTAAATTACTCATGGGGGACTAGTCCAAACTCTTAAACCCTAAAGTTTAGTGTGGTGGGCCATGGTTAGCTAACAGGCTAATTACAGCTCAAGTCGAAATTCACCGGGGTCCCGAATTAACTCGGAATGCGATGAAATTCGAACCCGACTCCTATAATAATTAAATAATAATATTCATGAAATAAAATTCCTAAAAATATTATAAAATAGAAAATTACCATTTTACCCCTAACTGGGAAACGTGAGGGTGACACACTATCATGAACTGGTCCAAATAGGGCATGAAGATACGATTTATGAGGTCCATGAATATGGCTGGCGCATTGGTCGCTCCAAATGGCATAACAAGGAACTCCCAATGTCCATACCTTGATCTGAATGCTGTCTTGGGGATGTCCTGCTCTCTGACTCTGTTCTGATTGTACTCTGACCGTAAGTCAATCTTCGAGAATACTGTCGCTCCCTTGAGCTTATCAAATAAGTCATCTATCCTTGGTAGAGGATATCTGTTCTTGATTGTTACAGAATTCAAGGTACGATAATCAACACATAATCTTGACGTACCATCCTTCTTTTTTATAAGAAGCATCGGGGCTCCCCAAGGTGATCCGCTAGCACGAATGAATCTCTTAGTCCTAAGTTTTTTAATCATTTTGTACAAGATCTCCAGCTCTGAAGGCGCCATCCTATAGACCCTCTCTGACACTGGTGCTGATCCGGGAATCAAATCAATAGTGAACTCGATCTCTCTCTCTGGGGGCATGCCTGGAAGCTCTTCGAGAAATACGTCAGGAAACTCTTCTACAACTTCGAAAAACTGAACTGCTACTGCTACTGCCATTCGCAACGTTGGGGAAGAAGGTTCCACTCCGCCTCGGAGAAATGAAAACTCTGGCTCACCAGGTATACTAAAAATAATCTTGCCGATATGGCAATCTATTCTAGCATACTGGTCCTTCAACCAATCCATCCCTAGGACCACATCATAATCGGCCATTGGGAACTCTATCAACCTAGCGGGAAACTCTCTACCGCTAACTACGAATCGACACGAGGAAAACACTCTATCTACTCCCACAAGACCGTTACCAGTAAGTACATTGAGCCTTACTGATAATGACTCGGGCTCCAATCCTATCCGTGTCGCGAATCGTGCAGACATAAATGAATGCAATGCACCATCAAATAATACTGATGCAGAAAAATAGTTAACGTAAATGGTACCTGCCACCACCATACCTGATGCCAACTCCTCCTATACGGTCAAAGCCATCGCTTGACCTTGCCCTCTGGGTGCTGGTCCCCTCTGCTGGAATCCTCGCTGGCAGTTTTGATTCTGAGCTTGGGCCTGGGCATACTGCTGCGGTCGCTGCTGCTGGAATGCCTGGGCCTGAGGTGGCAATAGCCTCGGAGGCTGGTACTGCTGCTGATGTACTGGTGCTGGTCCCCTCACCGAAGGACTAGTCTGGGCCGATGAGGATGAACCGCTTTCTGTGGACAGGACCCTATCATGTGATCCGATGCCCCACAAGCCAAACACAATCCTTGTGCTTGGCGACATTCTGATACTACATGTCCTGGCTTCCCACAATGAGTGTAGCCCATTGTGGAAGACTTCCTTCGCTTCTGCTGGGGTACGTTGTAGTCGAGTGCTGAACCGACGTAACTGATGCTGCCCTCCTTAGAGCTCCGATGGTCAAGGCCCTAGCTGCCGGGACTGGGGCTGAAGACTGGTTCATCTGACCATGGGACCGCTTCCGTCCTCCAGTTCTATCCACTATCCTCTGAGAAGTATACTCATGCCTCTTCGCTGCTCGCAAGACAGCATCAAAAGTCCGATGTTCAAACTACACCATTGCTAAAATGATCTCTAGGTGGAGTCCCTGCTGGAACTGCTGTGCTCGATCGAACTCGGTTGCCACCAAGGTGGGAGCAAACCGACTCAGTCTCGAAAACTCGGTCGCATATCCATCAGCTGTCCTACTCATTTGCCTGAGATTGGTGAATCTCGTCTGTAGGTCGTGCCGAGCTACAGCATCGAAGTACTTGATCTGAAACTTGTCACTGAATACCGCCTATGGAACAGGCATCGCCAATCCAACCGTTAACATCGCCCACCAGGTGCGGGCTAGGTCCAATAACTGTAGCCGCACCACAGCTACCTTCTCTCCTTCTGGAGTCTTGGCTGTATCCAAGATAATCTCGATGTCCTGGAGCCACGTATCAGCTGCAATAGCGTCCTCACTACCGTCGAAGAAAGGATGGTTGAGGCGCTTGAAACTGCTAGCCGTACTGTTCCCTTGATAACCAACACGGCCCATGATAACTTGTACTGCCTGGTGCAGGGAATCGCCCCGATGATCTTAAGATGCAAGTAATGTCCTGATGAGACCCACCAAGGTTCCATCGTCAGGCTCTGCAGGCTGGACTGGCTGGACTGGTGGCTCTTGACCCCCAGTAGGCATGACTCTGGAGGCTACTCCTGAGTGCTGGGCTTGATCTCCAGGTTGCTGCTGGTCCACGGGAGGTGCTCCGCCTTCCTGATCGGTAGGACCATGAACAATGTCGCTGAAGAAATGACATAGGGAACAATAAGGAAGGACCATGATAGATCAAGGATATAAACATGTGATCAGATCAAGATTTCAGGAAGAATAGGAGACACAAGTAGAGATCAACGACGAGTGCTGATTGAGACATCTATCCGATAAAACCCTCACACATCTTGATTTACAAGACCTGCATGGACCACCACTTAAACTGTGTCATGTCCCAGAACCAGAATACTAGAGAGCGGGAGACAGACACAGCCAGCTACGTACATTGAAGTGAATCCCACCTCGCAATACGGTCACGGCTGTCTAGATGCATGAGGGTTTACTACAAGTCATCAGTCTCTTATGGTTAAGAACAAGCCTAGTGTCTCAATCTCAAGCAAGCAAGTAAATGTAACAAGATGGTAGATCATCAGACGTACAAAGTAAGGCGTCCCATACATTACATATTCATTTGATCATGAAGCTAGTCATACAAAATGTGAAGACTAGAAAGAGTTTAAGTCATACATGATCAACCCTAGGATTTGTCAATCATGTTACAACTCGTAGGCAGACGGTAATTAATGTTGCAAACGAGCTAACACTTTTTCGGCGGCTAAACACCTCAAATTTTTTTTACAAGGGAGTGGGAGAGCAAAATATGAACCCACTCGTTGCCAGAATTCCTTCTAGTGGTCACCATCTGGCAGGAAGGCTGGAAGATCCTCGGAAGCTGCTCCATAATTTGGCCATACAAAACCAGCTGGGTCAGACCCCAGAAGAGCAAGTGCCACAAGGAGGCTTCATTTAAGAACTAAAACTAGCATATCAGCACATAAAAATCATAGGAGAATTCGTAAAAGACATGAGTTAGAGAAAATAGGGTGATAAACGATTAGATAACTAAAGGACTATTCCGGTAACCAAGTTACAACCCGAAAACCAAACAAGGACCGGGGTTGTAACCCTTCACCTAAACAGAACTTAGCCTCTAACCAATTATCGATAAAGTAAAGCACAAACAATTATTTCCAGAGACAGCCATGTACTGGGTCTAGACAAGACCAGACAAGATGGGACTTCATCCAACATTCACGGCCAAGTAAGAGTACGGCTTGATAGTTAACTAGCTAGGGTTATCACAAGCCTAGTTACTAGCAAGATGCAACGAGATATTCCTACGGCCACAAGCCCTACAAACTATCCAGGTTATCCAGGTAGAAGGTTCATGTTAAGAGTTATCTTGACTTGTTAGGTGACTTGGATGCAATATATGATAATGTGCATAGTAATCTTTTCATGTAGTGCCCTACATAATAGTGAGCTAGAAATGTGCCCAACTCGTCGGCAGACTATAAGTCCATCAGGAAGACGCCTAGATAACAGGATTGCTTGTAGCCGAAATATCTCTCTATATGAACTACTTGATCAATCTAGTCATTAACCTAGTCAGATTCAGTATGAATCCCTGACCGTGGTAATCACGGATACAAGTCCTAGACATGATGCGAGACAAGACTGGTAGCCTATACAAGCACATTCAATACATCACCCACGGTGTTCAAGATGAGAGTTTACTACCATGTCAAGTTAGCTGTCGCAACAGCGTTCATGAGTTACATGTCAAGATTACTTGTCAGGGGTGCACCACAACGGGTCACCATCATGTCATGGTATGTCATGTTCTTGTCTGGAGTGTGCCACGACGGGCCACTATCATGTTGGGCTACTTATACTGGTTACTTGTTACTTGTTAGGAGCGCGCCACGACGGGCCGCCATCATAGTTTATTACATGTCATTCATCAATTCGTGTTCACACATCATGGTTACGATATATAGCATATCATCATGCAAGCAGAAGAGACATATCCTGAGTGCACCCAACGGCCACCGATGTAAGAAAGACAACAAGGCTTAGAGCATGAAATGTAATAAAGCCAAAGGACATGGCAGCATATAGAAGTAAACACATATTATGGCAAAAGGAAAAATGCCAAATCGTTGCTAAGCCGTGCCATAATCAAACAAAATCGTGCTAATCGTGCCAAGTCATGCCAAGTCGTACTGCGACTTGCACAAGTCGTACCGTGTCGAGTCGTTCATACCTAGCTGTGGCACGTACGGGTCATGTCGTGTCATAAAGATCAATTGCAAGAAAATCGCATGAAATCACAAGTCGCAAAAGTTACAATAAGCCGAAACATGCAAAGCCAAAGCATGAGGATCATGGCTTCCATGTGCCCAAGTGAAGGGGCTATATGTGCCCAAGGGAGGCAGCCCGCATTCGCCCACATGGGCAGGCTATGCGTCCAAGCAGGGTGTGCTAACATGGCCAAGGCACTTGCATGGTTAAGTGCCAAGAAATAAAAAAGGTGTTTGTGCATTACGTGTGAAGGCCATGTGCCATACACAAGTCATGCACCCACACTGGCTACAAGTATGCACCCACTAGGAGGGGGAGCATACTCTATGCGCCCAAGGGGGGTGTCCTATGTGCCTAAGCATGGGTTGAACCCTTGTGGCCAAAGGCTAAGGGTGAATGAATGCAAAGGTGACAAGTCGTGAAGGCTTATGAGCCAACGCGAGCCTATGCACCTACATGTGGCACACTATGCGCCCACATGGAGGCATATGCGCCCATATGAGTGGGGGAAATGCTTTGGGCGCATGACAGGTCCATGCGCCCAAGCAGTGCACTGTTCGTCTTCCCGACGAATCCGGGAAGGACGAACCATGGCCGAAAACTTCAAAACTCCGCCATTTCTCCACCCGGAGTCCAAATTCGGACTTCCTTAGGTCAAAATGGGGTAGAACAAAATTCTCTACAACATGGAACCATGGAAACAAGCAAATGAAGAAGTTAAATAGATCAAAACTTCAAGAATCCAAAAATAGCCATTTCCTAGATCTATAAAAATTCAAGCTCCAAATGAAAATCTCCAAGTTCTAAAGTGGTAGAGAATCATGCTAGGAAGCCGTTGGAACCATCAAAATGGGTTCTTGTGTGAGGGCAAGGTGCACTTGCCTATGGAGGGGGAGAGGTTTTTAATGGAGGAGAAGAAGAAGAAGTTATGGAGAGTAATGAAGAGAGAGAAAAGTAGGTAGGGTTTATAAATAGGGATGGTGGTAGGTATGGGGTTAACATGTTGAAAAAAAATAAACCAAGCCAAACCAATAATGAACCAAGTTAGGCCATTATGAACCTATGCAAGATCAAATCAAAATCAGCTAGCAAGACAAGACAAGAAAAATACTGGACAGGATCCCGTACACGTATACTGGAAATACGTATACAAAAAACAAAGGAGACAACGGTCTTCCAGTTCCGATCACATTTATCTTCCAATGGACATAGCTCCACTGACGATCTACGTTCCAACACTCAATCCGTCTAGCCAGCTAAGAGAGACTGCGTCAGTCTCAACTCTTTTGATCTCCAACACAAGTCATGGTCCAACGTTCTGATCCCATCCAACAAGCCAACCAAATGCCTCGTACGGAGCGGGACATTACATAATATACCACTCAAAAAAAGTTTTGTCCTTGAAACTTAAGAGAACAACTCATCTTAATAATTTACTTAGTCACAACAAGTTACTCATTCAGCTTCAATTCAATATTCATTTCAGCACACTCGATCATCTTAAAATAGCTATCCAACTGTACCATCTTAATCCATCAACGATTCGATCTGTTTTCTTTTCTTTTTAATTACTTGTAACTTTTTATTGATTTACCAACATTTTTTTTGCATTTCTATCTTGGTCGCAACATATCACTTCATTTGGATCCATACACATATTTTAGGCGTCCCCAAAACGTATGCATTTCAGCCAAAGTCTGTGCTAGTACGATAAACTCTTCTAATAATGTTATTTCAATCGTAACCTATCACTTCGGCTGGATCCATACATATATTTTAGGCATCCCCAAAATATA
This sequence comes from Iris pallida, assembly GCA_029216955.1. Classification (NCBI taxonomy): domain Eukaryota; kingdom Viridiplantae; phylum Streptophyta; class Magnoliopsida; order Asparagales; family Iridaceae; genus Iris; species Iris pallida. The sequence continues at coordinate 19,964,897 of JANAVB010004600.1, read as the reverse complement.
TGTACTTCAGCCAACTTTCATGTTAGTGCGATTCGATAAGCCACGGCATAACTCTCTTTTCCAAATCCGACTTAGCATCCTTTCAATTTACTTATTACTTTATTCACTTGCCACAATCACTATCTTCCAGGCCACAACACTTAACATTAAGGACAACTCGAGTAAGCTATCTATCCAAGCATAATATTTCCAACATTCGGTCAAGGGTCTAACTTAGAGCCAATCATATCAAGAGTTCACAACATGCAATCATATTCCTTCCCAATCCAACAATATTTTTCACCGAGGCAATTCATCCTCTTACAAAAGATATAATCTGACTTCACCCACTATCGATTACCTGGGCCAAGGGTACAATTCTATACAACAGTCAAGGTTAATCCACTACCAAATTACAGTACTTTAGCGACGGCCATTTAGCGACGGACATTTTCCGTCGCTATCACCGTCGGATCCCCGACGGATTTGTGACGGAATACCGATGGAAAGCAGTGGACAATTTTTTTTATTTTTTTATGTCCATATCCGTCGCTATGCCGTCGATAGGTAGTCGGCCATGTAGCGACGGTTTTATATCCGTCGCTAGAACGTCGGACATTTTGGCGGCAAAAGCCTAAAATATTGGCGCGAGATTTACTGACGACTTAGCGACGGAATAATCCGTCGCTACTCGCGCGAGATTTACTGACGCATCAGCGACGGAATAATCCGTCGCTACTCCGTCGCTAAATTTACGTTCCAGACTTAAGTTGAAACGACGGGGGGAACTTTTTCATTCCCCCCAAATTTCACTCTCTCTCCTCTCTTTCTCTCTCTCTCTCCCGCGGTGATCGATCGGCGACCCCCTCTTCTCTCTCTCCCGCGGCGGTGATCGGCGACCCCCTCTCCTCTCTCTCTCCCAAAGGTATTCCCCTCTCCCTCTCTCTCTCTCTCTCTCTCTCTCTCTCTCTTTCTCGCTCTCTCTCTCTCTCGCGCGCGCACGCGGTGGTCGTGGGTGCAGCGGGCCGGGGGCGTCGGGGGCTGCGGGGGCGGCGTCGACTGCGGGGGGCGGCGGTGGCGGCGGTGGCGGGGGGTGTGGAGGGGGCGGTGGGAGGGGGCGGGAAGCGTTGGAGGGATGGGGCGCGCGGGGGCTGGCCGCGGGGTACGGGGGGTTGCGGAGGGGGGCTGGCCGTGCGCGGGGGGCGGGGGGGTGTGGAGGGGGCTGTGGGATCGAGGGGGGCGGGCAGCGTTGGGGGGGGTACGATGGGGGCGGGGGCTGGCCGCGGGGTTGCGGGGGGGGTATGTGTGGAGGGGGGCTGGCCGCGGGTGGCGGAGGGTGTGGAGGGGCGGCGGTGGGAGGGGGCGGGGGGTGTGGAGGGGGCGGTGGGAGGGGGCGGGCAGCTGCCTCCTCCTCTCCCACAGACACACACACACACGGACAAACACACACACACGGACACACACACACACGGACACACGGACACACAGACACACACACACACACGGACACACGGACACACAGACACACGGACACACAAACTGAGAATTAGTACATTGTTTGTGTTTACTGATTTAAGGATGATTAAATCATTAGGTTTAATCCTATGTCATGTCTGGGTTTAAGTTATATGTTATGATTCATGTTGGCATAGGGATTTTGGTTTTTGAATTTGAGCTGTTACATTCTTTTACATTCTGTTACATATACTTACCAGATGGCACCCATGACCCGAGGAGCAGCACGTCGTTTGAAGAAAACAGTGAATGCTGAGGTAGCTCCTCCTACAGTTGAGGAGGAAGTGGCACCGGTTGCTAGTGAGACCGGGAGTTCTAGTCATCCAGCACCGGTAGCTAGTAATGCCGAGAGTGCTTTTGATGCAGTCCTGGCAAGGGACGACGCCTCTTCTCGCACCAAAAATCTCACTTTTCGGAGGTGGTTGCGTGAAAGTATCACTGAGCGTTTGCGTGAGCAGCGTGGCAAGCATTAGCTATTAGTACTTATTTGTATTGGACTATTTTTATTGGATTGTTTTTGTTTTAGACTATTTGTATTGGACTACATATATGAATTAGAACTGTGTCAATCTCTGGATTATATTGGACTACGACACCGCGGTAACATAGTTCCTGCAGCCATTCGACTGGCGAGGCAGAAACTATGTATCCGTAGATAAAGTGGACTGTCCTCCGACCCTCATCCCTCGGCAATGATGATACGACAACCAACCAGAGAGGATACTCCGAGAGATCCATCTGGGTAGGACGTATACTCTGAGAGATCACCCTTACAGAAATGATATCAGTAGTGGGATCGAATGTTGGAGAAGATATTATCACAGTATACGTCCTCTTCTCCACGATGGACCCATCTGCTCGTCCCTGCTTCCATTCTTCTTATTTGACTCTCTCAGCCACGCATTATATATTGGTTTGGTTTATGCATATTTTTTCAGCTCCATTTGTATTAGTCCCTGCAGCCATTCGACTGGCGAGGCAGAAACTATGTAGCCGTAGATAAAGTTGCCTGTCCTCCGACCTTCATCCCTCGGCAATGATGATACGACAACCTATCACTATATCTTATATAGTAGTAGATGATGTCTTAGTATTACATTAGTGAGTTCATCTTGATTCTGTTACGTCCTTCAGATACTATATACGATAAGAACATAGATGATTCATACTAATGTATGCTAGAATGAATCTTGACTTGTGTTCTGAGCCATCCGTTCTGATCAAGCATCTTCCTTCTCCTCTCCTCCACCATGGCTCTGAACCAATCTGCTCCTCCCTACTTCCCTTCTTCTTATTTGACTCTCTCAGCCACATATGACATTCAGCTCAAGTGTAGAGTCGGAGGAGAAGAAGTGGGCAGGAAGATGAGAGGGAAGCAGCACAGCCTGCAGCATGACCCGAAGGAAGTACAGAGGTTTTCTTCAACAGCCGTAGGAGAAATAGTCCTCCTACGGCTGTTGAAGAAAACCTATGTACTTCCTCCGGGTCATGCCGTCGGCTGTGCTGTTTCCCCCTCATCTTCCTGCCCACTTCTTCTCCCCCGACTCTATACTTGAGCTGGATGTCATATGTGGCTGAGAGAGTTAAATAAGAAGAAGGGAAGTAGGGAGGAGCAGATTGGTTCAGAGCCATGGTGGAGGAGAGGAGAAGGAAGATGCTTGATCAGAACGGATGGCTCAGAACACAAGCCAAGATTTATTCTAGCATACATTAGTGTGAATCATCTATGTTCTTATCGTATATAGTATCTGAAGGACGTAACAGAATCTAGATGAACTCACTAATGTATGCTAGAATGAATCTTTGGTTGTGTTCTGAGCCATTCGTTCCGATACTTGGCAATTAAGTCATTCGACTGGGGAGGCAGCAACTATATATAAGGCTACTTGCATGTTCTTCTAACTTTAAATTACAAGATTACTACATTTGGTTACATAAATCACTAACCTCATCGCGGCCAATGTTTACAGTCTTGGTCTCAACTGTCTTCGATTCTATGATCCCATGCTTTCGAGAATGGCCTTACATGCAAATCGTCTGTGATTATGTATCCTTTCCCTCCTTTCACAAACACGCCATCCTTATTGCCTCCATCTGCAACCCCCTTCCACGCAATATCCTCATCCATTGCCTTACCACAGGGACATCGAGCGCCAATAACCGAACTATACAGACGGTGAGCCTTGGTGTAGCACTCAAATGTGGGGCATCCGTAAATTCGTCGAGGTTTTAAATCATCGACTTTGAGTTTTAAACCCTCACGTAGCCTTTCTGCTTCACTTCTAGGGTCGAGCAGCATCTTCTTGCAAGCTTCGGTCTCAGATACTTAGTGTCAAGATTCTGGACGCTTTCGTAGAGCATGTCAACGCATCCTAGCGTCAATTTCCTGTCGAGTAAATTGGCGCTAGGATGCGTTGACATGCTCTACGAAAGCGTCCAGAATCTTGACACTAAGTATCTGGAGACCGAAGCTTGCAAGAAGATGCTGCTCGACCCTAGAAGTGAAGCAGAAAGGCTACGTGAGGGTTTAAAACTCAATGTCGATGATTTAAAAACTCGGCAAATTTATGGATGCCCCACATTTGAGTGCTACACCAAGATCCACCGTGATGAGGTTAGTGATTTATTTAACCTAAGACATGGGATCATAGAATCGAAGACAGTTGAGACCAAGACTGTAAACATTATGTGAGTTCATGTAGAATGAATTTTGGGTTGTGTTCTGAGCTATTCGTTCCCATACTTGACAATTAAGCATGTGAAATAGAACTGATTATATTTAGTTTGGCTTACGATACAGATTTTCACATCCAAATTGAAATTCAAGTACAATTGTTACTAAACCTTCCACGATACTAATTCGAAATAGTCTATACTAATCCAGCACGTCCTTATAGTTCTCCTACGTATGTTGAAGAAAACCTCTGTACTTTCTCCGGTTGGGTTGTCTTCTGAGCCATCCGTTCTCACACTTAAAATACAGGGATTGGATTCTGTGTTTCGTATTTTCGGCGAACCCAGGGATTGGATTCTGTATTTTGTTTTTTGGTTTCTGTATTTTGTTTCCAGCTCCATTTGCATTAATCTACGGTACGACATGGTGATCAGGACATATATAGTCCCTGCAGCCATTCGACTGGCGAGGCAGAAACTATGTAGCCGTAGATAAGTTGACTGTCCTCCGACCCTCATCCCTCGGCAATGATGATACGACAACCAACCGAAGAGGATACTCCGAGAGATCCATCTGGGTAGGACGTATACTCTGAGAGATCATCCTTACAGAAATGATATCAGTAGTGGGATCGAATGTTGGAGAAGATATTATCACAGTATACGTCCTCTCCTCCACGATGGCTCTAGACCCATCTGCTCGTCCCTGCTTCCATTCTTCTTATTTGACTCTCTCAGCCACACATGATATCCAGCTCAAGTGTAGAGTAGGCGAAAGAAGAAGACAGGAATAGGAGGGGGAAGCAGCACACCGGCGGCATGACTCGGAGGAAGTACAGAGATTTTCTTCAACATACGTAGGAGAACTATAAGGATATATCTTTTCACAATATGTCATCTTGTCAAAGACCCTTAATGTGACAACCATGTTACCGCGGTGTCGGAAGACTAACATGTCATAATTTTCTAAGCCGTGTGTTTTGACATAATCATTCTATCTCTTTCCTCCTGTGTCGTAATCTCGTATTATTACATAGAACTGAAATCCGGTTGGGAGGATTATGTCAAAACACACGGCTTATAAAATTATGACATGTTAGTCTTCCGACACCGCAGTAACATGGTTGTCACATTTAGGGTCTTTGACAAGGTGATATGTTGTGTTTACATATATCCTTATAGTTCTCCTACGTATGTTGAAGAAAACCTCTGTACTTCCTCCGGGTCATGCCACAGGTGTGCTGCTTCCCCCTTCTATTCCTGTCCCCTTCTTTTCCGCCTACTCTACACTTGAGCTGGATATCATGTGTGGCTGAGAGAGTCAAACAAGAAGAATGGAAACAGGGACGAGCAGATGGGTCTAGAGCCATCGTGGAGGAGAGGACGTATACTGTGATAATATCTTCTCCAACATTCGATACCACTACTGA
>JANAVB010004600.1:19924300-19954300 GCA_029216955.1 Iris pallida | reverse complement strand
GACCCAACCCAAGTTCAACCCGATCCTTCGGGCTTGGTCTTGGGCTTCATATGTTAAACCCGAGGTCGAGCGCCAGTAAGTGGTGTGGTGGCTCCATTCCTATGACTGAACATTTTTGTCGTCTGATATATTTCCTATGACGGTCATCATTTTATATATAGTTGGATAGAATATTTAATACAAATAATAGATAATATATTTTAACAGGTAAAAAAGGGTGAGGACCCCAACATGGTGACCGTCTTCCTGGTCACCCATCGAAGGGCTGGGGAGTTCATTGACAAGAGGGCGACGTAGGCATATGTACGTTTTATTCTTTATATTAATTTACTATAATTTAGAAAATAGAAAAATATATATCAATATAGACTTTAGCAAACACTTAGACGTTAGCAAACATTGTTCTAGGCCAAGTTTTTTCGGCTACAAGAGGAGGCGGCTGCTGCTGCTAGTGCGCCAGCAGAGGGAGGGGCTGGTACTTTCCCCCAGCCGCCTACAGCTCTATCACCGGACGACCTCTGGATGACCGTCGTTGGTGGTCTTCAGAAGGGTACGTACTACGGTACGGGATCCTACGATGCCTATTTGGCTTCAGAGTCATTCCGGGCTCCCTCTGTCAGTGCACAATCTCCAGCTTTGTAAGCGTCATCAGGATATTGGTCGTCAGATCGACGAGCTACGTCACGAGTTGCAGCAGCAGATTTCTGATCACCATACCGCAGAGCGACGATCTGACGATCCGATGATCACCGAACGATTTGATACGGTCGAGCACAGTATACAGGAATGAATCTGCAGCAGGCTACACCTGCCAGCTTGCACACGCTCACCGAGTCTATACAGCACACAGAGCATAGATAGGTCGAGCTGGAGGGATCACAGAGGACCATGTCTGCCTTAATCACTCAGGTACATACTTCGATTGAGGAGAGTACTCAGAGGATGGTGAGTACCCTTGCTGCGCATGCTGAGCGACTGCGAGAGCTGGAGCAGATACGTCCTCTCGGTCCATCGACGGTACCGACTGTAGACATTGCACTGCCTCCTACTGCCCCTACGGTACAGCTCACATAAGAGCAGTATGAGTACATGTTATCTCAGATGCGCAGCAGGGGTCCTCAGTAATTTTATTAATTTTTTAATGAGTTGTATGTATTGGCCCTATGGAAAAATTGTTTATTGGTACGCTTTTGTTTATACATGGGAGACTTTTTATCATCTCCCATTTTTATTTGACTCTATTGGATGTTTGTGATGATGTGTGTCTGGGAAGTGTACTATGCAGGATTTGAATATATTTATGTTTGTGACGCGGGATGTGTGTCTGTGATGATGTTTGTTATGAGTTGTATGTATTGGCCCTATGATGTGTGTCTGTGATGATGTTTGTGATGATATAAAGTGCAGTGTAAAGTATAAAGTACAGTATGCAGGATTTGAATATAAAGTATAGTATGCAGTGTACAGGATTTGAATATAAAGTACAGTGTGCAGGAATAGTGTTTAAACTGTATATAAAGTGCAGAATTTTGTGTTTAAACTGTATATAAAGTACAGTATGCAGGATTTGAAAACTGTATTTTATTTTTTTTAATTTTCCAGCATGTTAGCGACGGATTGCGACATTTAGCGACGGATTTGTGACGCAAAAGTACGTCGCAAATATGTATCTGAACATCGCTAACTGCGATGGGACGTCGCTAACTGCGACGGGACGTCGCTAAACGTCGTCCAGCATGCTGACATGGAAAACCTTGCCATGTCACCACATGCGACGAATAGATGTCGCTATATACGTCGCTAAATTGGCGACATACTATAAATGTCGTCGAACGTCGCTAAGTTTGCGACGTTTTAGCGTCGTAGACTATTCGTCGCAACAACGACGATTGGCGACGAACTTTTGATCTGCGACTAGCTTTTAGGTGACCTGCTTATTCTGTCGCTAATTACGTCGCTAAATTAATTTAGCGACGTATTTTTACTTATTAGCGATGTTTTTGGACGTCGCTAATATGACTCATTCTAGTAGTGTACTAGGGATCATGCTAGTTTCTTATTCTCAGGACCAACAAGCAATCGACAGTTCTGAAGAACTCTACCCAAACCTATGGGTACCAACTCGGTCTGAATAACTAATTGCCATTGCCGGCTATGCCAACAATTGATAAGTCATCACTGGTCGCTGGGGTCAAGTCTATCTATCCAGGGTCTTTCTCAAGGAAATAGTTCCCACAGAGGCTCATTCTTAGACTTATCCCAACGATCGAGTAAGGTCACTCTAGCAACATTACGGGCAAATCTCGACCCGACATACGATTCTCATCGCTCTAATAATCCATCAAGTAAAATATCAAATGATCCAATTTCTATTCCAATTCCTTTGTACCCACATGAACCCATAAGCCAAGTCTAACTATTCAAGGGTCATCGATTCCGTTACTCTCAACAGGACTATATATGGAACCATACTATTCAGTCTGTATGACAAAGTCACACCACTAAGTCATAAGCCAACAAAATATACCCCAACCAACAGTCACATATACCAACATTATCCAACATATTTGTAATTTCTCATGAATCCCATTCATTTCATCAGTCATCAAACTATCTTACGGACATTCTTAAATCTCATGTAGCAAGGGTTGTAATACCCCACTCCGTACGACGTATTACGCTGAGACGTTGACTCAAAGAGATGCGTTGACCGAATAAAATGTATCGATGCGAAGCGCTGCATTATCCCGAAGGATAAGTGCTTTGAGACGGCTCGAAGACTCTAAGAAATCAAATCGACCAAGGCGCAAGTCTGAATCGATGCAAGTATTAATTTTAGTTGGTTTCATATGCAGGCTGTACTTTTACGCTAAAATATTAGAGGTCGACATTTTGCCTTATTCAGTAAGGGGTCCGCGAAACCAAATCGTCGCCTTGCGACGGACTGAGGCATTGGCATGGTAAGCCAAATCGGACGTATAATTTAATGAAGCACGAAGTGCTCGAATGGCTAAATCAGGAGAGTTGGTCGTGCAAACAAAGTTATGAAATCGAGCCGCATCGGCTCGGTGAAACGACAAGGCGTATCGACTCAATGTTGGAGGATTGACTCTTCTTTTTACTCTTTCAAGCCTAAGTCAGAATATATTATTGTATGCTAAGTTAACCTATTGACGCCACGGACGTGGTCCGAACGAAAGATAAATCGTAGTGTGTGTCGAACACTAGTTAGAACAATTGAAATAAAACGTGCATCAAATGCACGAGTCGCTATGGAACGGTGAAATCCTTTGTGGGCAAGAGTGAATCTGAGTGTTGTAGCCAATCTGGCAAATTTAGTTGGGCTATTGAAAGCCTTTGTAATCTCAGTTCGAATATAAATAAAGAGAATTATTTTGTATACTCTGTTTTCCTTTTATTGTTAATATCAACTCAAAGATAACCATTTGAGAACTTGTCATCTTGCCTTGCACGATGCAACTCCAGGCTCGTACGGCATCACACCCCCTGCGAGGACGATAATTCGGGTGATTCCGAATCGGGGCGTGACAATGGCCACTGGTGTTGTTAAACCATACAGACATTTGCCATATAGGACTTCAAGGTAATGCAATGACTCCAGAGAAGGTAGCTAGTCTCAAAGGATGCCTTGCAAGACCTGTGCTACCAAAGCACACCATTGTTTCCTCCTAGGCCGGATCGGTCCTCCTAACGTCCCGGGGTACCGTCCGAGAAAACATATCACCAAACCTTATGCATAGTTGTCCATGACCATGCGAATGCGTGTCCGACTCGATCGTGAACGTAAACGCATGGTAAAATAATAAAAGAAATAAAGGTAACAGTGCATCATCATTCATCTCATTCAAGTAATGTTTAATGACTTATTAATTTTTTAAGATTACCATCATTTCACTTGGTGATCTCAACGATCCTAAGCCTCATCAATTCTTATTGTTTCCAATCTTTCATTTCTTGTTCCATCAACTCAGACACATTGAAGCATTCCTACATTATTCATTTCGCAATAAACATGTAGTATTTTATTTCATAGGGACAATATCATTCATTTCATTGCTTATATTAAAACAGGCAACAACAACAGTTATACAGAAGGTACACGATTCTATTATTTTATTTGGATCATTGGGTCGATAGTATAGCCAGTTCTCTTCTTATTCTATCATTCACAAGGCATCTCATTATTCAAGTGTTCTACTTGTTCCGACAACATTAAGCATAAGGGACATTATCAATTCATTCTCAGGCATCGTCACATTAGCAGTTCAAGTGTGATTCGTTCAACAATTCAATGTTCATGTGTTAATCATTCAATGATTTCCAACATATGCATCTCTATCGATTTAGCCACTAAAGCATCGCATCACAATTATTCAACATTCAAGGTAAGAGACATTCGGGACATATTCATAGCATCACGTTATTCCATTTATTAAGTATGCATGAATAAGGAGGGAGGAGGACAGTTCCACTTGCCTTGCATAACGGTCTTCCTGTTCCGATCACATTTATCTTCCAATGGACATAGCTCCACTGACGAGCCACGTTCCAACACTCAATCCGTCTAGTCAGCTAAGAGAGATTGCGTCAATCTCAACTCTTTTGATCTCCAACATAAGTCACGGTCCAACGTTCTGATCCCATCCAACAAGCCAACCAAATGCCTCGTGCGAAGCGGGGCATTACATTAAGTAATTAAACTAACCAAGTTTAGCCATACCTGCTATTTTGGTTTTAAAATAGGATTTGCAATCCTCCTTCAAATAGTCCTCCAGGCACCTAAGTAGCAGATCCATTCTACCCTTTTTATGGTCTGGAGTAATTGAAGAGCCATGCGCCTAGATATGCAGGATCCCTCAAGCATATATAAGTAGAAGGCGCATAAATCTATAGACCGCATAGATCATTATGCACCTCTGGTACTATTTGTAGAGTCATTAGACGCATAAGGCACTATGCACCTAGGCCTCCGAGTCCAAAGACTGCTATGCGTCAATTCTGTAAGACACATAGAAGGTCATGCACCAAGGCTGAAAGGCGCATAAATCTGAGCTGCAATAGCCTTGGATATCTTCCATGCGACAACTTTCACTCGATCAAATCTCCATCCGATATTGTTGCTTGAACGCACCGAATGCCAGCTTTAGAGCTGCATCGGTCCTGGATAAGTGCCCCCCAACAAAGATCCAGCATTGAACGAAGGACTTCATGACCGTCAATCTTCTCAAGTTTGTAAAAACTTGTGATGAGAAGACTTGCACGGTTGTTCTGCATCTGTGGCGAATCTTGCTTTAAGATTGTTAGTCCCGAGGCTTATCAAGATGAAAACTTAGGCTAGGAACAACATAGTATCATGTAATACTTTTCAGTCTGCACTCAGTTTAATCCTGAAAAATAGGTCCAGAGTTCTATGCAAGAGTCTTGCACCCCAGACTTCTTGAATCCAGCGAAACCAAGTTACAAGCAAACAAAGAATAAAATTCGTTCTTCCTTGTAAACGCAGTTGTAATTGGGATAAAACGTTCACATCATAGATGGATGAAGAAGAAATAACCCAAATCGTTCTTGTCCTTACGTTCACAGACGCTACAATAAGATAGAACGAAAACAACCAGAGAAAAGCAAAAAAATCATCTCCTTGTTGGGGTGAACATGTCACTATTGCTCAAAATATGATTCGTCTCATAGACTATCTGCTCTCAGGAAACAGCAAGTTCATACTTCTGGAACGCACTGGGACACTCTCGAAAAGACTTGGAACTCAATCCGAGTCGAAGCTCACTGAGGTGCATAGAGTGGACGCATAAGCCTGCAGCTGCCCCATAGTCCCTCTGTAGTGGAGTGGATTTTGTCCCTCTTCCAACCCTTTCAAATAAGATGAGTGGGACTCTACTTATAGAGCAGTTCAGCATCTATGCGAATGACAACACAAGATAGCTATTATATTATGATATACACCATGGTGGTTTTTCAATATGGAACTAAAAGTTCCTAAAGCAAGTGAAAACACCACCAACCACTCCACCAAGGTACTCATCAGTGCGGTTGGAAGATTCTAACAGTTCTCTCTTGCCTGTTACAGGGGTAATTTGCTTTGAAAATTCAGTTAATCATCTCATTACTTTCTTGAACGACGTTTATCTTTGATCAACTCATCTTTATATATTGTCCATTGGAGTGGTACTTGGACTTGATTTGATAACTCTAGCAAATGGTCTCTTCTTCTATGTGCCTTTGTAATGTACTATAGGATCGATGCTACAAGCATATATAATGTATATGATCGGTTCTCAACATCCCATATCTATCAAATTAGTAACTCAAGCATCTAAATTACTGTTAGCTCTCCCTTAGGATGCTGGTTTTAGGAAAACGTGGAGCCAGCTCCGTGGCTCGCTGCCGACACGACACACCATGCATATATACCTCCCTTTAGTTGTAGCTTTTTTATATTCTCTTTCTTATCCATTTGCAAATTGGGTCGAATCCTGGAAAGTCGATCTTCCGTACAGCGAAAAGCCGGAATCTGCTTCTGATCGTAGAGGTCTGGCTGGCTTGCAAACGCACGTTGGCAAGAATTATCTATTGTGCACAGTGCACTGTTAATTATATTTTTTCAGCAATGCTGACACTAATTATCAAATCTGTGTAGATTTATGTAGATGAAGAGCCAGAGAATTAATAAGCACTTCATCCTTTTCTTCTGCAGCTGCGCATCCGATCGTTACAACATTGATTTCGTCCGTTCGTATACAAACTATACAACTTAACAAATGATTGTTACAACTTAACAAATGATTGATTAATTCATGATTGTTGATTAATTCTCTACATGCATATAATTTATTAAGACTACTAATGTGCAGGGAATATATACGTACGTGCATGTTACATATGAAATTTGCTTGCTGCGATTCGACGCCCCGTTACTTAGCCGCCAATATATACGTACAAGCATCTGCACTTGACATAGATATATATTAGTTAAAAGTAGGGAATATATATAAGCAAAAAGGCTTCTATTAGGACACAATCTTTAGATTCCTCCTCTTATTCATTCTTCTACAGTACTGTGTACTGTCTTGGTTGAAAAAGCTCGGAAAGATATTCTTCTAGTAAGATCTTTGGCATCAATCTTAATTTGGAAAAGAAGAAACGGAAAAGGAATTCAAACCTAATGATACTAGCTAGCTAGCCAGTGGTCAACATACTATCCAGCTTGTTGTCGCATGTGCCAATTCTAGAATTTTTCAGCAAGTTGACCCATCAATCTCTATCAAAGCAATCATCAGTGACAGTGAGTGAGGGGCAAATTGGATCTTCAAAATTATAATGGATTGCCAATGGACACCATTTCCTTGCTATATATAAGCCAGTTGCATGTTAGTAGCTCAAACTCCATCAGCATATATCTACCACATCTTTGTAGCTTCCTTCCTTGGGATAATTATCAGCTCGATCGATCAAGAATTCAAGATCATGGACAGAGTGATGAGGCTGGCCTCGCAGAAGTCGGTGGTGGTCTTCACCGTCAGCACCTGCTGCATGTGCCACACTGTCAAGAGGCTCTTCTGCGAGCTCGGGGTCAACCTCGACGTCCACGAGCTCGACGAGGAGCCCATGGGGGGAGAGATGGAGAAGGCGCTCGCCAAGCTCCTGGGACGGAAGCCGCCCGTGCCTGCCGTCTTCATCGGTGGGAGGCTGGTCGGGTCCACCGACAAGATCACGGCGCTTCACCTTGGAGGAAATTTAGTCCCACTCCTCAAAGATGCCGGTGCACTCTGGCTCTAGCTAGCTCATGACTAGCAAAGTGAAAATTAAGGGTCATGCAGAGGCGTACGTAGTATATATATTCAGCTGCATGTTACAAATAATTTTGTGAGAAATAATATTGTATCGAAACTGAATTAAGTACATACAAGAGTTGTACTGAGCAAGCTAGGTAGTTTAGGTATTATCAGATCCTACCTAGTTCTATGTTGTTTGTTTTGATCTATATATATAAGAATAAAAACTAACATGTTTTGTTGAAGGTGGATACTATAATATCACTGATCACAAATTCCTTTTGGACTTAACCTAATAATGATATCTAATGGTATATTTCTGGATCAGTGCAATTTATTATAATAGAACCACTATCCTCAATAAATTGAAATAGCATGTTGAAGAGAATTGAGATAAGTACTTCAAGGAAAATAATGATCATGATAAGTTCATTGGCGATTATCTCACTTTGAAGATGAATCGGAAACACCACTGAAAGAAAAAGAGAACGAAGAAGGAGTAATGCAAAAGATTGTTGTCAAAGCAGAAATTGTGTTTAATGAAGAAATTGTTCTCCCCAATCAGATGTTCAAGAAGCAATTGAAGAAGAGAATAAAGAATAAGCACATGAAGAAGTATAAGAGTCTTTACTCCGTTTAATGTGCAAATACCATCTCGAGAAGAGTACTCTCCACCACCATCCTTGCATGAGAAAAGTGCTCCACATATGAAGAGCTTGTAAGTGAATATTGATCATGGTAATCAATAATCAATACGATTTAACACATTTTTGTCTTTATGGCAATTGTGAACCAATAGGTTCTGAAGAAGTGATACAAAACAAGATGCAAAAAATATGCCATGAATAAAGAATTCAAGAATATCATGACACTTGGGAGCTAAAGACACTTTCAAAGTGCTAAAAGAAAATTGGAGTAAAGAGGGTATACAAGTTAAAGAACAATAATGCTAAAATGTGAAATCAAGAGAGGTACAAGTATAGACTACTTGCTTAAGAGAACAAGCAAAGATTGAGCATGGACTATGATAGGAAGCGATGTCATCTACAAAGTTGCGCATCGGAATAAAAAAAAAAGGGGTGAAGGAAGTATGTCAATCGCAATAGTAAGCTACTGACATCTTCACATTGAGAATCGTGAAAGAAATAATATTCAAGGCAACAAGTTCACTTGGAGTCGCAAAATCAAGCTTGGGGTGGGTTTGAAAATAAACTTGATTTTTTTGCCCATGATTTTGAGGCTAAAATATTTTTGGTACTATTAAAAAGTACATCTTATAGAGATATCCAAATCTCCACTATTTTAATGCGGCTTGGAAAACAGCTAAAAAAAAGTCATCTAAGCTTTATATATATACTAGTCATAACCCGTGCCCATAGGGCATGGTTCATTTAAGGTATTCCCCCTCAAAATCTTGGACCCCCAATTTTAAACGAACAATAATAATTATGAGGCCCCCATCAAAATATTAAATCCCAACCACTGCTGGATGTGAATTTTTTTTGGATTTTCCATAAAATTTCACTCTCAAAAATGCTCATCCACAACCATTATGAGTGCAAACCCCACTCTTTGGATTCCCCATAAAACCTCACTCTCAATAATGCTCATTCCCCATAAAACCCCTCTCAATAATGCTCATCCACAACCATTATGAGTGCAAACCCCACTCTTTGGATTCTCCATAAAACTCCACAACCGTTGATTCACCAAGATTAAATCCCAACCACTCTTTATCTTGGCACAGTCAGCCCTAGGATTCAAAAACCTTTGTGTTTTGTAATATATATATATATATATATATATATATATATATATATATATATATATATATATATATATATATATATATATATATATATATATATATATATATATATATCCTCCATTAATTAATAAAAAAATTAAGAACTTTCTAACCACGTATGTATCTCCTCACGTAGTAAAGAAAATCTTTCTAACTACCTAAACATATAACAAACCCTAAAATATATTCATTCAAATTATATTTAGACTAAGTACATAATATTATCTAACTAACACATGCAAAATTCTAAAAAAAAACTTATTTATAACAAATCCTAATTAAAATATCTTCAAATTGTATTTAAAATATTTAATCAATTAGTTCTTATCTAAACTTTTAACAATATATCATAAAGAAAGAAAAGAAAATGATACGTGCAATGCACGTGAATATGTCTACTATTATATAAAAGAGTCTCCATATCTATATTTTAAGAAGTGATTAGACTATTTCAACAGTCGTATAAATATGGGTGTTTCTTTCTCCTTTTTTGTACATCACAATATTTAGTGTTATTATAAAGTTGATCTCCTACCGATCTTCTCTCACACCAAATCTTTATTTCTAATTTCCCTCCCCAAATTAGTTCTACACGTTGACCTACCACCATTCCAACAAGGTGGTATCAGTGTGGTTGGAATATCCAACAGTTATCTCTTGTTTGTTGAAGAGGTTGTTTTGAAAATTCTGTTTGTCATCAAATAATTACTTTCTTGAATGAAGTTTATCAATCGACTCATCTGTATCCGTTGTTTATTGGAATGGTTTGGACTTGATTTGATAACTCTATCACATGGTCTCTTGTATGGAAAATGATATTTCGCTCACGATTTGTAACTGCGGACGTAACCGCATGCCAATGTGGCGGCCAACCATTAGTTCCCCTGCTATTACCAGTCCCAGTACTCCCTTAGAACTCGAACTAGGAGGTCAATGAGAGACCGCCACGTGGCATGCGATCACAAACGGCGGACAAAACCTTGCCAATGCTAAAGGATGCTACAATGTACTTGGACTACTTTATTTGATAACTCTAGCAAATTAATGGTCTTCTTGTAATTGCCTTTGTAATATACTATAGGATCGATGCTACAAGCATATATAATGCATATTCTCAACATCCCATATCTATCAAATTAGTAACTCAAGCATCTAGCTAAAACTGTTAGCTACAATAGGATGTTGGTTTTAGGAAAAACCGGGAGCTGAGCTCCGTGGCTAGCTGCCGACATGACACACCATGCATATATACAAACATCTATTTAATTGTAGCTTTTTATCTTCACTTTATTATCCATTTGCAAATTGGGTCGAATCCTGGAAAGTCGATCGTCCGTAATTAAAGCGAAAAGCCAGAATCTGCTTCTGATCGTAGAGGTCTGGCTGGCTTGCATGCATGCATGCTGCGACTGTCTCTAGCTAGTGAGCGCAAACGCAAGTGTTGGCAAGAATATCTATTGTGCACAGTGCACTGTTAATTATATTTTTCAGCAATGCTGACACTAATTATTAAGGCCTCGTCTGGTACATTAATATAATCGTAATATAATTAAATAAAATATTTTTTTTTTATTTGATTACAATATGATGGCGATTACATTACATTGAACCAAACGAGGTCAAATCTATGCAAATGAAGAGGCAAAGACTTAATAAGCACTTCATTCTTTCTTCTGCGCGCAGCTGCGCGTGATCGTTACATTGATTTGGTCTCTGTGTATACAAACTATATAAGTTAACAAATGATTAATTCAAGATAGTTGATTAATTCTCTACATGCATAGAACTTATTAAGACTACTACTAATGCGCAGGAAATATATACGTATGCATGCATGTTACATGATTTGCTTGCTGCCATAGTGGATGTGTTATATCACATGCATGGTTATGGAACAAATCAACAAAATGTAGGGAATATATATCAGCAAAAAGGCTTCTATCAGGCACAATCTTTAGATTCCTCTTCTTATTTATTCTTCTTCTTCAGTACAGTGTACTGTCTTGGTTGAAGAAGAGGATAAGTAATTCAAACCTAATGATAGTAGCTAGCTAGTTAGTGGTCAACATATTCACCAGCTTGTTGTCGCATGTGCCAAATCTAGAATATTTCAGCAAGTTGACCCATCTTTCTCTTTCAAAGCAATCATCAGTGACAGTGAGTGAGGGGCAAATTGGCTCTTCAAAATGATGATGGATTGCCAATTGGCACCTTTTCCTTGCTATATATATATATAAGCCAGTTGTTAGTAACTCAAACTCCATCAACATTCCCAAATAATCCTCTTTCACAAATATACATCTTTGTTGCTTCCTTCCTTGGGATAATAATTATCAGCTCGATCGATCAAGAATTCAAGATTAAATGGATAGAGTGATGAGGCTGGCCTCGCAGAGGGCAGTGGTGGTCTTCACCGTCAGCACCTGCTGCATGTGCCACACTGTCAAGAGGCTCTTCTGCGAGCTCGGGGTCAACCTCGACGTCCACGAGCTCGACGAGGAGCCCATGGGGGGAGAGATGGAGAAGGCGCTCGTCAAGCTCCTGGGACGGAAGCCGCCCGTGCCGGCCGTCTTCATCGGTGGGAGGCTGGTCGGGTCCACCGACAAGATCATGGCGCTTCACCTTGGAGGAAATCTAGTCCCACTCCTCAAAGATGCCGGTGCACTCTGGCTCTAGCTCACTAGCAAAGTGAAAAGGTCATGCAGAGGAGTAGTATATATATTCAGCTGCATGATGCAAATAATTTTGAAGAAGTGATACAAAACACCTAAAAAGATGCCATGAATAAAGATTTCAAGGATATCATGAAGGGATGACACTTGGGAGCTAAAGACACTACCAAAGTAGTAAAAGAAAATTGGAGTAAATATGGTATACAATTAAAGAACAATAATGCTAAAAGTGAAATCAAGAGAGGTACAAGTGTAGACTACTTGCTTAAGGGGACAAGCAAAGATTTGAGCATGGACTATGGTAGGAAGCGTGGTCATCTACATAGTTGCGCATCGGAAGAAAGAAAGAAAGAAAAAAGGGTGAAGGAAGTATGGCAATCATAAAAAGTAAGCTACTGACATTTTCATCAAGAGAATTGTGGAAAAAATAATATTTAAGGTAAGAAGTTCACTTGGAGTCACAAAATCAAGTTTAAGAGGGTTAAAAATAAACTTGCTTTGTGCCCATAATTCTGAGCCCACAAATCTTGTTGGACTACTATCGTTGGATTTTGTTTTGTGTTATTGGACCTTTGTTTTTTTTTTCTTAGTCCATATTGTAGCGCCCCGCTTTCGATAGGCGACGGAACTTCATAATATGCTAGCGCCGAGTCAAATCGGCCGGGAACTTAGATGGCCATCTGAATCGATCGCTAAGCTTGGTAAACGATAACGCCTAGCGGCATCGATTCAAATCAATTTGGACGGAAGTTACGAGAATCGATCCAACTAATGGAACGACTTCTGTTAGAATAAGTCCTAGATGCAGCGGGCTGCGTCTCGGCGAGTGAGCTCTACATAAGAGTTCCTTCGACGGGACCGGACCGCTGTATGGTTTTCTTGGAGCTTTTGTCGCTGGATGTTAATGAAGTACTTTCGCGTCGTTTTTATGGATGCAATTACAAATTTCGATGCAAAGGAAAAAGAAGGAATTCTAACAAAGCGTTGATGCCATTGCAGGAGCTCGCGTAACTAAGGATTGACGTTGCGTAGCGCTTCGACGACCGGCACGAAGAAAAATAATCGGTGGATGATTCGGCCTTCTTTCCTATTCTGACCCGCAAACTAATTCCTTGTCTCGAATTCATTCAAATCGAACGATGCCAAGTTAATTGCATGCCAATCCACTAAGTCAAGAACTCGAAAAAAATGTATCATTTTAGAGTAATCTACTCTGAAAAATACAAGTTTATCACATAACTCAGAAAGTTTAAGGTTTTCGAAAAAAGATAGACTATTTCAAGTGCTGCAAAATATTATGAAACGTTGATTTTGGGTTATGATGCCTCGGACAATTTGGTGCATGCGGGACGCTAAAGAGAGTACGGTTTCAGGAAAAATGAATTGTTGCATGAGTTGGAGGAAAATAATAATGTCATTCAATACTGTCCGCGCTATACAAATCTGCCCGCACATATTAAACAAGTTCACGCATTGCCATGGTCATGGACAGCTTGTGCACAAGTTAAACTTTCCTCGATGCGGTATCTGGGGCATCGGAACCGAATCGACCTAGGGGAAAAGATAAAGTCGTGCTTCGGCGGGAGGCATTACGAGACTTGCAGCAGGGCTTGCAACCCACGCTGACAGGCACGTCGTAATGCCATATAAAGTCCCGCGTGATGCATAGCATCAATGACCGCACATATAAGATAGAGCATGCTCACTTATTGTCTTATGCAGGTAGTAAATATTATCTGTGTTTTCATGCAGGGACGAGCACGGCCGTGGTAAGAAATATGACAAACTGCTATGTTTCACTGTATAATTTATTACTCAAAAATGGCTATCGAATATGAACTGAATTCATTTAGTTCTAATAGAAAGACAACTCTAAATCATGCCTACCCTAACAATCAGAGTCGGTTTAGACGAGTGGGTTTGTCTCGTCCACTTAGCAAGTGTGCTAATCCCCTCCCCCAATTTCCCAAGGTGCGATGGGTGCTCGAAACTAAACTGGAGCTGAAGTACGGAGAGACATTTTGAAGCTCTTCCTATGCTGAAGTATTTTGAAGCCAATTCAATCGACGGCTTATGTATAAAAGGGCAAATGTATGGAACGACAAGTGTTAGTTTAGGCAGCTTGTCGAATGTATTTTTTTCTATTTTCAATCAATGTAGCCGCAACGGCATCCAATGTAACTACGACTTGTACTTCGTTGCAAGCTATAAATGAAAAGCAAATTTTTATTTTCCTATACTGCGTCTTATATTCTGATGTGAATTGTGAAGTTTTAACTTGACGTTTCAATATAAAGACTCAACGTAATGTTCTTGCCTTGTACGAGTGCAATTCCAGACTCGTACGGCATCGCACCTTAGCGAGGACGATCGATTCGGCAAAATAATACCGGGGACGAACGGTTTGTCGACTCGGGACGTGACAAATTGGTATCAAAGTTCAGTTATGTTTTCTCGAATTTTCGAAAGATGTTTTATTGTTGGAATGTCCGTTGCGATGGCTCGATTGAATGCCTGTCGATATGCTGCGTGAACTAAAAGTTCCATACAGGTAAGCCCGTAGATATTTTTGAAAAAAAATACTAACGAGTTTACTCTGTTTTGTAGGAATGACTAAGAAAAGAAACAATCCCGGCACAACAACCCAAACGGTAGATAGTACGTCGAGCACAAAAAGCAGTGGGCCTAGCGAGACGACTATGGAGAAGATGCTATAGTTGATGGAACTACAACAGCAGCAGCTTCAGATACAATTCAAAGCCCAATTCGATGCGCAATAGAAACAGATGAACGCCCTGACTCAGATAGTGAGCAGAATGGCAGACAATACCAAGACGACGGACGAAGGACCCGAGGAGAAACAAGGCGATCAAGAAGAAAACGAGGAAGAAGAAGCTCAACCGCAAATGATAAATTCTTCTTCCTTGTTCAAGGCAAAGGAGTTCCGTAAGATGAATCCACCAAAGTTCAACGGCCGAGTGGAGCTTGATGTGATCGTGGGATGGCTCGCAGAGATGGAGGACCTATTTAATCTGCTTAGCATTGAAGGGTCCCAGAGGGTAACTTGTGCGGCGTTACAGCTGCAACTGAGGGCGTATTACTGGTGGGCAGCTAAGAAGCAGAAAATCTACGAAGCCGATACAAACGCCACAATTTTCTGGAAAATATTCAAGGAAGCTTTCCTCGAACAGTACGTTTCTCGTGTCGTCTGTCGTCAAAAAGAAGACGAGTTCATGATGCTGCGACAGGGAAATATGCATGTCGAAGATTACGACTCGAGCTTCTCAAAGCTGGCAAAGTTTGCCGGCACCTTCCTGCCTAACAAGGAAGCATGGTGTGAACGCTTCCAACAAGGCCTGAACGATGAACTGCGAAGGGACGTCATGAACCAACGATGCCGAACTTATCGTGAATCCTACGAAGCCGCACTTGATAGTGAACGAATCTTTAGCCGTATGTCACAAACGGCCGTGCCTGTCGTTCGCAACAATTTCAACAAGCGTCCTAATGACGCTGGAGGATCGAAAGTACAAAAGTGTCCAAACACGTCTGAGAATTGGCATCCGTATCCAGGATTACACTGCAGTACCTGTGGCAGGCATGGGCATCGCCCGAGCGATTGTTACCACAGAATATGTTACGGGTGTGGCGAGAAGGGCCATTCAAAGACGCAATGTCCGAGAAATGTTTCGGACCAACAGAACCCACCAAGGAACGTTCCAAATCCGCACAAAACGCCGATGCTGCAAGGTGCAAATGCGGTGCCCGTCAATCAACAGAATCAACGCCATGGGTCTCAAGGCCGAGTTTATGCATTAACTCGGGATGAGGCGTTCGCGTCCGATATCGTTGTAACAGGTATATTACTCAACAAAATAATACTTGCTCGAGTACTATTCGATTCGGGTGCGACGCATAGCTTTATATCTACTGATTATGCGATAGAAAATAAAATTACCACACAATCACTAGATATGAATATTAGCGTTAGCACTCCGTCGGGAGTCGATATGCCTGCGAACTTTATTTGTAGGGATGGCCACATTTATATCGGAGGAAGATATCTATTCTTGGATGTCGTCGTACTAGACATCAAAGAGTACGACATAATCTTGGACATAGATTGGTTGGGCGTTTGTCATGCAACGATCGAGTGCGCGGAGAAGAGAGTGGTGTTTCATCTTCCTGGCGAGACAGAGTTCTCATATTCGTGCGGTACGGTCTCGAAGACGGCAATGATGGTATCGGCAATCTCGGCAAGACGTATGCTGCGTTCCGGCTGTGCGGGATACTTGGCATCAGTTCGAGACACGCGGAAGGATAATACAAATGCAATGCAGACTGATGTTGTGGCAGATTTTCTCGACGTTTTTCCTGACGAGATACCCGGGATGCCGTCGGATCGAGAAATTGAATTCAGCATCGACACCTTTCCGAATACACGGCCGATATCAAAGGCGCCTTACCGAATGGCTCCAGCAGACTTGAAGGAGCTGAAGGTGCAATTACAAGAGTTGCTAGACCGCAGATTTATTCGCCCTAGCGTCTCTCCGTGGGAAGCTCCCGTACTGTTCATGAAGAAGAAGGATGGGTCGTTGCGGTAATGCATCGACTATCGAGAACTCAACAAGGCGACCGTACGGAACAAGTATCCTTTGTCGCGAATCGACGACTTGTTTGACCAACAGCAAGGTACGTTTTTCAAAAATTGATCTTCGCTCAGGCTATCATCAATTGAAGATCAAGTCCGACGACGTATCGAAGTTTGCCTTCTGCACTCGATATGGTCATTACGAATTCCTCGTTATGCCGTTCGGTTTGACGAATGCCCTAGCTGCGTTCATGGATCTAATGAACCGAGTCTTCCGATCTCAAATCGATAAATTTGTAGTCGTATTCATCGACGATATCCTTATCTACTCAAAGAATCGAGAAGAGCACGCAGAACACTTGAAGACGGTACTGCAGATTCTGCATAAAAATAAATTGTATGCCAAGCAGAGTAAGTGCGAGTTCTGGATGAGTAGCGTGATATTCCTCGGACATGTAATCTCTGTCGAAGGTGTCGCGGTGGACCCAAAGAAGATTGAAACTGTGGTAGATTGGAAACGACCTACCTCGGCTAGCGATATTCGAAGTTTTCTGGGATTAGCGGGCTACTACCGAAGATTCGTGCGAAACTTTTCAAAACTAGCGTCGTCTCTGACTCGCCTCACCCAGAAGGGAGTAGTATTTGAATGGAGTGACGACTGTGAATCCAGCTTTCAAGAGTTGAAGCAACAGCTCGTCTCAGCTCCAATCCTTACACTTTCAGATGGTCCAGAAGGCTTTCAGATATTCAGCGACGCATCGAAAACTGGCCTCGGGTGCGTACTCATGCAGAGAGACAAAGTCATCTCCTACGCTTCACGACAGTTGAAGCAGCACGAGAAAAATTACCCGACGCACGACTTAGAATTGGCGGCGATCGTGTTTGCGTTGAAACTCTGACGGCACTATCTCTATGGCGTGGCTTACAAAATCTATACAAATCATAAAAGCCTGAAATACTTATTTATGCAACGAGAACTCAACCTACGACAGCGACGTTGGCTCGAACTCATAAAATATTACGAGCTAACGATCGAGTATACGTCGGGCAAGGGAAACGTTATAGCCGACGCGCTTAGCAGAATGTTTATGGGAACACTAGACATAAACAAGGAGATACGGCGAGACCTTGATGCGATGGGTATCGAACTCGAAATTGAGTATCGACACCTGTACCTAGCTGAGCTGAAGTTAGGATCGAGCCTGCTTAGCAAGATAAAGACCGCACAGAAGGACGACTCATTCCTGAAGAAGATGCGCGAGATGATTCCAACGGAAAGGGCGACTGACTTTGCGGAAGACGGAGACGGGACGATGCGACTAAAGAAAAGGCTCTGCATTCCTGAAACTACCGAACTCAGGAAAAAAATTCTGACGGAGGCACATTATGCGATGTACTCGTTACCTCCTGCAGAACATCGCCATTCCCGAGTGGAAGTGGGACAACATCTCAATGGATTTTATTGTAGGATTTTCGAAGACGTCGCGAGGAAATGATGCGATTTGGGTCATTGTTGATAGATTGACCAAGTCGGCTCACTTCATCGCAATCAAAGTAGGATGGAGCTGTAGAAGCATGAAAAAGAAGGAATCTTGCTTTTAATTCCATATCGGAAAGGAGAAGAAGAGAGGTCTCATTCCACTCTATATATAGAGCCCTCATGCCTCCTTTGAAAAGGGCACCAAAATAAATAAATAAAAGGGAGCCCGTTATCCAGGGAGCCTGTTCGAGCCACAAAAAGTTGCAGTAGTTCTTCTCTTCTTCTGGGTTGGCTGCAAGTTCTTCACTCGCTGTCATGGCGAGGATAATTTGGACTCTGAGTACTATACGCCCCAGCGGGCTGGTACAAAGAAGTCCAAGGCGGCACGGACCATGTGCCTCAAACGTGCTATGCCAACGGCAAACCAAAAATATGCGCTCACAATCATGCGCGCTGCTGATGGTAAGCTATACAAGGTTGACTCGGGTGCTTCTGTGCCAGAAATAAGCCGACCTTCAAAGTCTTTGTCTCGCTTGGGCGCATCTACTGCGTTCGCAACCAAGTCGAGCAAGGCAAACCCTGTGGTCTTGAACTCTCGCGCCTCCACTGGTTGCACGTTCGAGGTTCATTCAAGTCACTTTAAGTATTGTACCCCTACTACTGATCTGAGCGCCTGTTTGGTGTTGGATCAAGGGGCACAGCATTCACTTGACCATCCCGGCGCTCGGCCTTGCCATGCGCCTGATGGGGTTGTAAAGGTGGCACTCTCACTTGACCACCCTGACGCTTGGCCTTGCCATGTGCCTGATGGGGGTGTGAAGGTGGCACTCTCCTCTAACGATTTGCGTAATGTGATCATTCACAAATGCCGATCAGGAGAGCCGACCGACAAGCATAATACGCCCCTCACAAGGCACACTTGTGCTACGGTTGTCATCAACTGTTGCTGTCGCAAGACAGTAGCTCTACCACCAAGGCAGTCTGTGTTCCAGCAGTTGCAACATGCTGTGCCTGTCTTCCAGCGCATCACTCTGCCCCGTCAGAGTGAATCACTTCCTCGTCAAAGCACTGGCGCATCTACCAGCCTGGGGCTCTTATCTTCTGAAGGAGTTCACCATCAAAGCTTCTTCAAATAAGGAGAACCATCACCCACAGTACAACGTCTTGCCAAGGAGGAGGATCAGTCGAATCCATCTTCGTCGAGAAGTCAAGGGAGAGACAACAAAACTCTCTCAAACTGTTGCTATTCATAGGCCAGGGCAAATCAAACCCATGCGCCAAGTGGCAACCTTCCCGAAATTAGTGCAATGAACTTGTATTCATGATGATGAATTTACCCCTTCGAATTCAGCTAAGTCAGATAGCCATTAATGACTCGAAGAACTCAACAGTCGGACCATTAAAGACGTGTCATGCAAACGGATGTGCCGATCAGACCGCGCATCATACAGATGCGCCCCTCAACACCAAGCGCCTTATGAGGATGCGTCCCATGCGTCCCCATACGCCTAGTGGAATGCAGACCGATGCGCCCACTCAAAGGCCCATCACCTGTCAAGAATATTAAATACTGAAGTCTGACAGAGTTGGCAGCACGTCCCCCGAGGACTGAACAGTTGACAGCTTTTTCAGAAGACGAAGCGTCATCGACGTCAGCACCATCATTACTCTCCTCCGGCGATTACAAGCCACGTGGCCGCCCAACCATTCGCATGCGCCTCCGCAGCGATGTGCCTAAATCTCTGCCTGTGCCTAAAAAGCCGTGTGCCTCAAACTTTTCTCTGATCCCTAAAGACAGAAGTAAAGTCACTACTGAAGTCCCGCATGCGCCTCAAAAGCCATGCACCCCGACTGGTTCGTGACTCCTAAAGGTTACGAGCCAAAGTCTCCTCATGCGTCCAATCCCAGGCGCATCCTATCAGATCACTCCCCACAAAATTCGAGATCTTTGAGCCATGGACCTACGACACGCGTCCTTTGACTTGATTCAGCCTATGAAGGGATGCTAATCATCCAAGATCTCAGCAACTGAAAGATCCTCTCCATTGCTACGTGTCAGCTCGACCGTAGCCTATAAAGGCAACAGGAAGGGTTCAACTCCTCAATCAGAGCGCATCGCCCATGTGCTTCCATCAACAACCACCACGTGGCGTCCCCGTGTACAGGCGTATCCTACATATGCGCGCATGAGCAGCCAGCCTGCAAAGCTATAAATAGAGGGATCACTTCCTTCTTACGGACACACATCGCACAACCACCGACATACATATACAGAGAGGCAGATACAGATACTCAACGTCTTCTTTCTCTCCGCAAGCTCCAGCACCCAGAGCAACTCAGACCTTCAGAGAACCGAGAACCGTCGTTAGATCGTCAACGGAGTCAAAGTATTACCACTCGCTCCATCGGCACAAGGGATCCAGATAAACAAAAGTGTACTCCTAGGACTACGTCTAAGTCCTACATTGTAACACTGTTCTGTTTGTAATTAAAATTTACAATCAAAAGATTTTAATGGCAAACAGGAGCGTCGATCGGTTAGCACAAATCTACGTCGACGAGATTGTTCGACTGTACGGGGTGCCGGCCTCAATAATTTCGGACAGAGACGGGCGATTCCTATCACGTTTTTGGACGAGCCTATAAGCGACGATGGGAACGAAACTAAACTTTAGTTCTGCGTACCATCCCCAAACAGACGGTCAGACGGAAAGGATAAATCAAATTCTAGAAGATATGCTGCGTCTGTGTGCGATCGACCTAAAGACTAGTTGGGATACGTATTTGCCGCTTGCGGAGTTTGCATATAACAACAGTTATCAGTCGAGCATTCAGATGGCTCCATACAAAGCGCTCTACGGGAGGAAGTATCATTCGCCGATATGCTGGGATGAAGTCGGATAGCGACAAGTGCTTGGACCGGAACTGGTGGAGCAGGCCGTCGAAAAGGTCCGCTTGATTTGAGATAGACTGTGCATCGCGCAAAGTCGACAAAAGAGCTAAGCAGATCTTCGTCGACGACCGCTAGAGTTCTTGGTCGGGGACCACATGTTTCTGAAAGTAACGCCCATGCGTGGTGTGATGCGGTTCGACGTTAAAGGCAAGTTGAGCCCGAGATTTGTAGGACCCTTCGAGATCATCGAGCGAGTTGCAACGGTTGCTTATCGGATCGCACTACCTCCTACCTTAGCAGATGTGCACGATGTCTTCCACGTTTTACAACTTCGAAAATACGTGCACGATCCAAGTCATGTGGTTAGCTTCGATCAGTTGGAGCTACGTAATGACTTGTCTTATTCGGAGGAGCATATTCAAATTTTGGACCGCAAGGAGAAGGTGCTACGCAATCGGTCGATGTCCTTGGTCCGCGTGCTTTGGCAGAACCATTCAGTCGAGGAGTCAACGTAGGAGATGGAGGCGGAGATGAAAGAGAAGTACCCTGCATTGTTTGTCTAAATTAAGGTCAGACCCTTGTTCTTAAGTTTCGGGACAAAACTTTTTCTTAGTGGTATATTATGTAGCACCCCGTTTTCGATAGGCGACAGAACTTCATAATATGCTAGCGCCGAGTCAGATCGGCCGAAAACTTAGATGGCTATCTGACTCGATCGCTAAGCTTGGTAAACGATAACGCCTAGCGGTATCGATTCAAATCAATTTGGACAGAAGTTACGAGAATCGATCCAACTAATGGAATGACTTCTGTTGGAATAAGTCCTAGATGCAGCAGGCTGCGTCTCGGCGAGTGAGCTCTATATAAGAGTCCCTTCGACGGAGATGGACCGCTGTATGGTTTTCTTGGAGCTTTTGCCGCTGGGTTTTGATGAAGTACTTTCACGTCGTTTTCATGGATGCAATTACAAATTTTGATACAAGGGAAAAAGAAGGAATTCTAACAAAGCGTTGGTGCCATTGCAGGAGCTCGCGTAACATTTTAACACCAGGGGGTTGTTTTACAAAAACTTCCTCCTTAATAAATCCATTCAAGAAAGCACTTTTAACATCCATTTGAAATAATTTAAAATTTTGAAAGTTAGCAAATGCGCAAAGCATCCGTATGGATTCTAATCTCGCAACAGGAGCATACGTCTCATCGTAGTCGATACCTTCCTCTTGGTTGTATCCTTGAGCTACTAGACGAGCTTTATTGCGTGTAACTGAACTATCTTCATTTACTTTGTTTCGAAAACCCATTTAGTACCAATAATCGAGTGATTTACCGGCCTAGGAACAAGTTCTAAACTTGGCTCCTCTCGAATTGGTTGAGTTCTTCTTGCATGGCAGAAATCCAAAATTCATCATTAAAAGCTTCTACAATGTTTTTCGGCTCAATTTGTGAAATGAAGGCAGTACTAGCAATGGAGTCTCTTATTGATGATCTAGTACTTACTCTACGTGAAACATCGCCTATAACCAAATTTTTTGGATGTGATGGCTTGAAAGAAAAATTTTTTGGCAAGCCCTCCAGAGAATTGGTTTCAGTGGTTATGTTCATTGGAGTAGAAGTTGATGGTTCAACATCATCATCAAGAGTAGCTGCTGCACTGCTATCCACATCAAAAGTCATATTTGTAGACTCTTCCATAATTAATGAGCGTTTGTTGAACACTCTATATCCCTTACTCTTGGCCGCATAGCCAAGAAATATACTATCGTCAGCTTTGGCATCAAATTTGCCTAAGTTGTCTTTGGTGTTAAGGATAAAACATCTACAACCAAAAACACGAAAATATGAAACATTTGGAGTTCTTCCAAACCAAAGCTCATAGGGTATTTTCTTCGTAATAGGACGAATTAGTACCCTATTTAAAATATGGCACGCTGTACTGACAGCTTCAGCCAAAAAATATTTCGGAAGAGAGAATTTATTTAACATGACTCTAGCCATATCGCCAAGAGTCCTATTCTTTCGCTCCACAACACCATTTTGTTGAGGAGTTCTTGGACAAGAAAACTCATGATTAAAACCATTTAAATCACAAAACTTTTCAAAATCAGTATTTTCGAATTTGCCTCCATGATCACTTCGGATTCGAGTAATCATGTAGCCTTTTTCGTTTTGAACATTTTTAGCAAAAATTTTAAAAACGAAAATGGTATCACTTTTGTTTGTAAGAAAGAAAATCTAAGTAAATCTCGAAAAGTCATCTACTATAACAAAAGCGTAGAGTTTTTTACCAAGACTGGCTACTCTACTAGGACCAAATAAATCCATATGAAGTAATTGCAAGGGTCTAGTAGTATTTACAGAGTTTATGGAATGAAATGAGGACTTGGTTGCCTTATTCAACTCACATCCGGCACATACAGTGTCCTTTTTGAATGTGATGTCGGGCAAGCCTCTAACTAGCTTCTTAGTCGATAGCCTGGATATAGTATCCATATTGGCATGACCAAGACGCTGGTGCCACAGTAATCTTTCATCCTTGTGAGCATAGAGACATCTTCCTGCACTGTTAGTGTCTCTAGATAGATAGAAAATATAAATATTATCCTCTCTTATCCCTTCAAAAGCAATGTCTCCTGTTGACCTATCATAAATAAAGCATTTATTTTGTCCAAAGTTAATATCATACCCATGATCAGCAAGATGACTTATGCTGAGCAGGTTATGCTTTAACTCGGTCACTAGGCAGACATCCTTTATTACAGGAGAAGGAGGATGACCTATAGTACCATTACCAATGATATACCCTTTAAGGTTGTTGCCAAAGGATACATACCCTTCCTTCTTCATCGATAGTAATGCGAAAAAATTTGCGTCTCCCATCATATATCGCGAGCATCCACTATCGAGAATTCACTTACTCTTAGTTGATGAGGGAAGGTCCACCTACATCAAGAGTGGATGTGACCTTTGGTACCCAAGTTCTTGAGGGTCCTGAAAAGTTAGTTTTCGGCAATCATTCATATATATTTCTATCTACTAATCTTCTAACTCTACATTGTGGTGAAATGTGTCCATTTAATCCACAATAAGTACAAATAGAGTGATGTGGAGTAGCATGGTGATGATGTCTATACGTAGAGTGATGTGGAGTAGCATGGTGATGATGTCTATATGTAGAGTGATGTGGAGTATGATGATGATGTCTATATCCATAAGCAGTATGATGGTGATTTTGTTTTTGTGCAACATAGTGATGATTGTATCTATGTGTAGTATGGTGATTCTGTGTCATATGAGAATTATTTCTACGTGCATGTGGTTTGTGTGTTTTATGAAAGTGGGTGTATATATAAGCATGATTTCGTGCTGCAGGTGGATGACGTGGTTGACTAGAATGAGTAGTGTCATGCTTTGTGAGTGTCTCATGTGATTGGGTTTGAGGTTGAGCAACCTATTTTCCCAATCTAGTATCTAATTTCTTAGAGGCAGCCTGCAGTTCATTAATCTTAGTGTTCAAACCATAAATCTTAGTGATAGAGATCTTGTGTCTATTCTTTTCTTCAGCGATCTTAGTATTGAGTGCTGCGATCTCTTGTGTTTGCTTTTCTATACGTACTTCGGCATCATGTAGGCTTAATTTAAGCTTAGACACCTCATTTGTGACTTCCGTGGGTGAAGTGTCTCTACTATTATCAAGCAATGAAGAGAGTCTTTGAATCTCGACTTCATAACTTTTGATCTTTTCCTTGGCGTGTTTATATTTACCAATGACTTTCTTGTGGTCATTGAGTAAATCATTGAATGCATCGCCAAGTTCATCAAACGTGAAATCATCGAGAGTTTCGCTTGTTACCTTGTCGGATGTAGCCATTAGGCAAACATTGGCGGTGTCTTGAGGAGAGTCCTTTTCTTCCTCGGAGTCACTAGCTTCGCTTTCATGCCAAATGCTTGTGTTGGTATATTTCTTTGAGGAAGCTTTCTTGTATGGTTTCTCATATCGGTTGCTTTTTTTTGTGAATTGACAGTCTTTTCGGACGTGTTCAGTCTTCTTGCAACCGTAGCATGTTGGCTCTTCTTCGTCATCTTCTTGTGGTTCCTTCTTTCTTCGATTGAAGCGAAGAAATTTCTTGAAGTTGCGGACAAGGAGAGCTTCATCTTCACCTTTCGAGTTATCGTCATCCGTCTCTTCAGGATCAGTCCTTCGTCGGTGAGCTTTAAGGGCAATCTCCTTTGCCTTAGGAGCAGGCTCTTCGAAGTCTTTGAGGTCAAGCTCATGCGTCATCAGCTTTTCCATCAAAGTCTCCATGGACATAGTCATGAGATCATTTCCTTCTATGATGGTTGTCACCTTAGGGTTCTAAATCTTTGGTATCCTCCTAAGTATCTTGCGGATCTTTTTGTGATTTGTATATTGTTTGTCGAGAGAAGACAAGGGGTTGATGATGTCGAGGAATCTTGTAATCATTTGTATGATCGTCTCATTTGGCTTCATCTTGGAAGCCTCATATTCTTGAGTGAAACGACTTATTTTTGACTCCTTCACTTGAGTGGTTCCTTCATGCGTCACTTCTAGAAGTCTCCATACTTCGTGAGAGGTGGTGCATGTTGAGACCCTGTTGAACTCATTCCTGTCTATAGCACAGAATAAAGCATTAATAGCTCTTGCGTCTAGACTTGCCTGTTTCTTCTCCACGTCAGAATATTTGTCATGGGTTTTCTCAATGAGATCACCATTGACAACTATCCTGGCAGGTTTTTTGTAACCATCGGTGACAATGGTCCATAGGTCGAAGTCTAGCGACTTGAGATAAAAACTCATCCTTGTTTTTCAATAGGTGTAATTAGTTCCATCAAATAGGGGAGGCCTATGAGTGGACTGCCCTTCACCGTGATTGAAAATCATGGATTGTGTGGTTGCCATAGATCAGCTCTAGGATGTTAGTCCTTGTTGAGAGAACATAGCTCTGATACCAATTGAAGAACAAATAAGCAACTCTAGAGGGGGATGAATAGAGTTTATGACAATAATGTCCAATTAAAAATTAAACTCTTTCACAACAGAAAATAATCAGAGTAAATACGGAAATAGTAAAGAGCAAGAATGCGTACGCAAACACAGCCGATTTTAACCTGGTTTCCCTCGTGGAGGACTAGTCCAGGTCTGAGAACTCTAGCTCAGGATTAAATCCACTATTTGTGAAATAGTAGTTACACACCGTGCCTTTTCTTCAGAAGAGCACGTCAACTTCTTACAGAGATCGCAGTGGCGATGCTTGGAATTTTTCAAGCGACTTCTTGAACTCTTGTCCAAACTCCTAACTAAAAAGTACTAAGCACTTTGAGACTTAGGGAGCTTGTGGCTAGTAGATGAGAAGGGTATGGCTTGTATAAGGCTTTAGAGAGAAGAGAAGAGAAGATTGGATGATTCAAAATGAAAGAATTCATGGCCTATTTATATGATACCATACAGGCAAAATTTGGCCAGAATTCTGGCTGGAATATTCAAAATTTTGGCCGTTGGACAACTTGCATCCAGCCAACCCTAAAAATTAGGGACGTGGAATTTAGGAGGCAGAGTTCGGCCCGAACTCTGTGTGGAGGCAGAGTTCGGCCCGAACTCTGTCTCCAGAGCACAGAATAAGTCAAATGGGCCAATGGTCTATTTGGATGTTTAGTGGGGCTTTTGGTTTGAGGTATAGGTATAGTCTAAGTCTCAAAGTGCTCAGCACAGCTCAGTTTACATAAATCTAGACTCAAATAAAGTATAAAATACAGACTCAAATTTATAAAGCTTTGCAGGTGCGAGCTGTCGTCTGGCTTGTACCGAATTCAGTCTTCATGTGTCGTATTGAAATATTACAAGTATCATGTTGTCAATTGTATCAATATATGATTGACTGTGATTTTGTGTCAACAAATAATACATATAATCATGGGTTCGTCGACCCCTTCGGTGGAGCAACTCTCAACACCGGTAACCACGCAGTTATATATATAAATGTAGTGAATTGAAAAACTTTTTTTTACCTTAGCAAGCAATCTAGCAAGTAAACCTAATTGCCTCAGGTACTTTGTTAAAGGCTATCCAATATCAAAACAAAGTTGTTAGTAGCATAATGATGTCAAATTTTACTCTTAAAATATCCATTAAATTCTTATAACCTTGTGATAGTAGCATGATACAAATTATATTTTAAATTACTTATAAATATACTTTTGGTTTGTTGAGGATGTGAATGGAAGTTTAAAAGTTGAACCAAACATATGTAAGGTTACCTTAATATGTAGGCACCCATACATATCACTATCAACTAAATTATCATGCCAAACTACCTTAAATTGATATATTTTAAAGTATGGACAGAAATGGTATTTTTGATAAAGCAAAATTATTTTTCATTTATATTGAAAACGAATCTAATGTGGACATATATACTAAAAATGTGTTCATAGGTAAATTTTGAATCTTAAACAAGTATAAGACTATGCCCAAAAGTGATACCAACTGTTAATTTAAATATTCAAGATAATATAGCTCATGTGTTGTGTTTATGATATATTTTTATACATATGTATAGATGTCCATATATGTATAAAGCTTATAGTTTGTGTCCATACACCTACATATACTTATATACATCTTCTCACAAAACATAAGTTGATGTGTCCATTATTTATATTCTTCACATTGTGTCCGTATCCTAAATTTAATGTTGAGCATCCTAAATTGAACCAAGGTTTGCAAAGAGTATAATTTTTTGTTTTCCGTTACAAATGATGTATCCCAACATAAGTAAATACACACACACACACACACACACACACACACACACACACACACACACACACACACACACATATATATATATATAGGGTCGTTCTACAATACATCCGCTGGAAATGGATGTATCGATACATCCGAAATCTGGACCGTTGGATGTTGATCCAATGGTTCGGATTGAATAATAGTGTAGAAACATCATTTAATGCTGATTTAGACTTTTGACCTGTTGGTAACTTGCTTTAGCAGGTCATTCTTCACTTTAATTTTTTCAATGAACACCCTAAATTAATTCATATTTACTCTCTCAAAAGTCCATCCAATTTAATATTTCGTATTATCTTTTTTTTGGTTACAGGCCGTCGTGGTGGTGGTGTTGGTGGTTGTGGTGGAAAGAGAAACAGAGATGAAGATGGAAATAAGAATCGGTCCGGATCGCGTCGAACGTCGTCGAGCCCTCCTAGAACAACGAGGAGTACCAGCTGCGCCGTGAAGAATCGGTTCGCTTCGCGTCGGACATAGTCGAAACCTCCTCGAACAAGAAGTATTAGCGGCGCCGCTCTAATTTTACTGTCCATGCCATTGTCAGAAATCTTATTTTTCATCTAATAATTTAATATTTTGTTAATAAAGCTACATGTCACGGTGGTGGTTGTGAACTGAGAAAAACCTGCTTCTGAGGTCGGGCGGATCATCTTGTCACATATTTTTTAAAAAAATCTGTATTGATCGGACGAATTTTTTTACTTTTCTAATGATAATATTTTCGAAGAGAATATTTTATTTGGACGGTGAACGGCCATTCTCTTTGCTTTTAACACGGAGAATGGCCATTCTCTTTGCTTTTAACACGGCGAATGGACGGAGAATGGCCATTCTCTTTGCTTTTAACACGGCGAATGGACGGAGAATGGCCATTCTCTTTGCTTTCTACACGGCAAATGGACGGAGAATGGCTGTTCTCTTTGTTTTTAACACGGAGAATGGCCATGCTCAAGGAGAATGGCCATTCTCCGTTACTTTAACATGGAGAATAGCCATTCTCCGTTCTTTGAAAACGGAGAACGGACACTCTCTGTGCTTTTAACAAAGTATGGTACATTTAGGACTAGAAATGTTCAAGTATCTCATATTTTTTTCACCAAATATTTACAGTATTTTTAATATCATTTACCATAGTACATTCATTTTATATTAAATCATTTTCAAGATAATCCGAATATCATTTTATCAGGCTTCCACTGTATGGCTGAACAAAATTTCTTGCGAATGTTTGAATATAATTAACCTACTATCAAAGAGAATTTTTCTTACATTACATTATGCCTTACACTGGCATCGACTTCATACTGATGGCATCGATGTACTGATGGCAATAACAAAGGATGAACATGCAGGATTACAATTATGTTTCCGCAATAACAAGGGATGAACATGCATGATTATAATTTTGCTTCAGCAATAACAAGGGATGAACATGCACTGGCATCGAATTCATACTGATGGCATCGATGTAATGATTTTTTACAGAAAGCAAAACACATTACAATCAAATAAAGTTTCAGTGATCCCAGGAATGCATCCGTAATGAGGCCACCTGTAAACCCTAGCAATGCACCCAGGACTCACGAAATTTGTGATGGGCATCTGCAAATCAAAGGAATACACCAAAATATCAATATCATCTATCAAGGCCAACTGCCAACCAAATAAACGCTTCAACCAAAAAATCATAATCAAATTAAGTATACTTCATTCCAAGTCCAATAAACTGCATAATTTACGTTACAGTAATCTGTCCAATCCACGTTAGTAATTCAACATAGAACCTGCATAATTCACAATACAATAATCCAAATAAATATCAGACCTACTCTAAATTCAAGACCATATTACATTTTCAAAACAAATTATGAACTATGCACTGAGTACAAGCGAAAAGTTTAGTCTTACAATATTTCAAACACAAAA
>JANAVB010004600.1:19852870-19906245 GCA_029216955.1 Iris pallida | reverse complement strand
TTTTTCTATCAAATTTACGTATACTTTTGTTAATTTTTATTGATGTTTTCCCATTTTATAATACATGAGAAATTTCTAAGGGTGCTGCGCATATCCGAAGTGCGACATGAGTGATGAAACTTTCGTGAGACAATTAGAGTTTCTCCCGGTGCTGGAAGAACTCGACATTAGATAATGCTGCCTCGATATCACGTCGACTGGAATATTTTTCGTCGGAAAGTATTGCCACCGTCTGGTCAAGCTGAGGAGGAACATGTCCCCTCCATATTTCATGCTCAGGAACAGATTCGTGCTGACACGGAGAACGAGACAGAGGGAAAGACCATGGCTGATTCGATGCCGCATCTCGAGCACCTACAGATGGGATTCAACATGTTCAATGGGAACACGCTGCGATCTACCATATGCAACTGCAAGATCTTCGCGTGCTCGACATACGTGGGTGTTTCAAAGTGCACTTCGCGACGACCTCAG
Organism: Iris pallida; assembly: GCA_029216955.1. NCBI lineage: Eukaryota > Viridiplantae > Streptophyta > Magnoliopsida > Asparagales > Iridaceae > Iris > Iris pallida. Next base: position 19,905,771 of record JANAVB010004600.1, on the reverse strand, counting down.
GAAAATTTGTGATTTAATACGGACGTTTAAACAACCCTTTGATGATGTAATCCTAGGGGAACCTGGACGAGATGTATAGTGATTTAGATATCATCAATCATTCCTCGAGTGAATGGTAAAAACATTAGCATGCAAGCATGCATGCATTTCTTTATATTTTTCACTAGTCTACATATCGTACCTGATAAAATGATATTCAAATTTTCTTGAACATGATTTAATATTAAATAAATACTTTGGTAAATGATATTAAAAATACTGTAACTATTTAGTGAAAAAAAATGATATACTTGAACATTTCCAGTCCTAAATGTACCATATTGTAATTGTTTTACATTCTATAAAATTATTACATCGATGCCATCAGTATGAATTCGATGCGTGTAATGCATAATATCCTGCCTGTTCATCCCTTGTTATTGCTGAAGCAAAATTGTAATCCTGCCTGTTCATCCCTTGTTATTGCTGAAGCAAAATATAATCCTGCCATGTTCATCCTTTGTATTACCATCAGTACATCAATGCCATCAGTGTGAATTCGATGCCAGTATAATGCTAATTAAAGTAAGAAAAATTCTCTTGGATAGTATTAATGGCCATTCTCTGTGTTAAAAGCAAAGAGAATGGCCATTCTCTGTCCATTTGCCGTATTAAAAGCAAAGAATGGCCATTCTCCGTGTTAAAAGGAAAGAGAATAGCCATCTCCGTCCATTCGTCGTATTAAAAGCAAAGAGAATGGCCATTCTCCGTGTTAAAAGCAATAAAGATGGTCATTCTCCGTCCAAAAAAAAAATTCTCTTCGAAAATATTATCATTAGAAAAGTAAAAAAATATTCGTCCGATCAATACAGATTTTTTTAAAAAATATGTGAGCAGATGATCCGCCCGACCTCAGAAGCAAGTTTTCTCAGTTCACCCCCCACCATGACATGTAGCTTTATTAACAAAATATTAAATTGTTAGATAAAAAATAAAATTTCTGACAATGGCATGGACAGTAAAATTAGAGCGGCACCGCTGGTACTTCTCCTTATTCGAGGATCTCGACGACGTCCGACGTGAACCGGACCGATTCTTCTCGGCGCAGCTGGTATCTCCTCGTTGTTCTAGGAGGGCTCGACGACGTTCGACATGATCCGAACCGATTCTTATTTCCTTCTTCATCTCCGTTTCTCTTTCCACCACCACCACCAACACCACCATGGCCTGTACCAAAAAACGGTTCAGATTAAATTGGATGGACGAAAGAGAGAGTAAATATGACTTAATTTAGGGTGTTCATTGAAAAAATTAAAGTGAAGAATGACCTGCTAAAGCAAGTTACCAACAGGTCAAAAGTCTAAATCAGCATTAAATGATGTTTATACTCTATTATTCAATCCGAACCATTGGATCAACATCCAATGGTCCAGATTTCGGATGTATCGATACATCCTTTTCCAGGGGATGTATTATAGAACGCCCTATATATATATATATATATATATTATATATATATATATATATATATATATATATATGAAGCAATGGGTAATTGTGGCGAACTCTTCCATTGAGGCTCGAACTTCCGACCACTTAGGCCGCATGCTCTCTTAACACATAGGCTAGAGGTCATTGCTTCATATATATATAATATATATATCTTATATATATATATATATATATATATTATATATTATATATAATATAATATATATGTATATATTTCCGGCGTTGATTTCGCTGGCCTCCGTCAGGATTGTGACAAGAGGCATCGGCACTCCGACCCCCATCATCGTCACCTTCTGGCAGCCTTGTATCCTAACAAATGGTCCATTCTACTCTGGAGAGCGCAACGCCGAAAGCTTCCCCCGACGACTCTCTTACCTCCATTGACTTCAACCTTGCATCGCGCTGCCACTGTTGCAAATTTCATAAGTCTGAAACTGCCGTACACGTCCTCCTCTCCGGAGACCTCGCGTCGCAGATCTGGTCCAGCCACTCAAGAAAGTGCAGAAGTGCTCATCGGTCGACGGCTTCAACGATCTTCTCGCCACCTGGGGAAGGTCTCACGGGCATCAGATCGTCGCAGCCGCGGGTATCTGGTGCTTTGAAAGAACCGAAATAAATTCAGGTACGAAGGCGTCTATACAACTACAACTCGATGATCAGGAATCATCAGGTAGATATCCAAAGTCAGCAGACGCTGCCATCACACCTCGGACAGTTTCTGTAGGGCACTGGTCTAACCCCGAGCCCGACCCGGCCTTACGAGCTTGCCCGCTCCTGGCTTAATTTGCTCTTGATGTTTTATGTCTTTTCGCTTGGCGCGCTTACTTATAGGCGTCGACATTTTGCGCCTGATACATCAATAATACTCTAGTTTTCTTATATATTATATATATATATATATATATATATATATATATATATTATATTTGATGCACGGACAAAAAAAATATTTGAAGCAATGGGTAATTTTGGCGAACTCGCCTCCACTGGGCTCGAACTCCGACCACTTGGGTATATATATATATATATATATATATTATATATATATATATATTATATATATATATATATATATATATGAGGGTTAATTTCTTCCTTATAGTTTTTTGCTGGACAAAGAAATATAGATATCTTTGACACCAGATGATCTATTTGTAATCTGGGTTGGATCATAGTTGTAATCTTCGTTTAATTAACCTTCTTCGAGAATATATATATATTATATATAATATATATATATAATATATATAAAACCGTTTCTCGTGGAATCATCCACCCAGCCAGGGAGGGAAAATGCCTTGCTCCCAGTGAAGATAGAGAGAACTCGATCTCGTCACCTCCCACATGAACTAGGAGGCTACACATATATTAGTAAATTCATGTGTAAAATGACTTTTTTTCTACTGATATTGTTAATTTTTTTAAAAATATTTAAATATTTGAATTAAAATTATTATATATTATTTTAATTATAATTTGTTATTGCAATATGTAAAAAGATGTTTTCGGTTATTTCGAATATAAGAGAAAGTTAGTTTGAGCAAACTACTTATGAACCACCTTTAATTCGTAACTTTTTCTGCTCTTTCTTATCCATTTTGCAAATTGGGATCATATTCCTGGAAAGTCACTGGTAAAGCGATGCCTATACTCTGTTTCAATAGAGGGGTTGTGCGCAAACGTTGGCAAGAATATCTAGTGCACATAGACTCAGCGCAGTTATATTTTTTCAGCAATTCTGACTAATTTTGTTCATGTACTTAATTTCAGTGTATTTAGATCTATACAATCGCTTTATTCTTCTTCTTCTTTCTGCATCTACTTGAATATTAATGCTACATTAATCTGGTACATAAAAACATGTACATAGAATACAATAAATACAATACAATACATTTTAATAAATTCAAAGACTATATATATATATATATATATATATATATATATATATTATATATAATATATATATATATTATATTATATATATATTATATATCCTCTAGCCTAGTTGTTAAAGAGATGCATGAGATCCAAGTGGTCGGGAGTTCGAGCCTCATGGAGACGAGTTCGCCACAATATCCATTGCTTCAATATATATATATATATATATATATATATATATATATATATATATATATCCATTGCTTCAATATATATATTATATATATATTATATATATATATATATATATATATATATATATATATATATATATATATATATATATTCTTACAGAAATTAAATTAGAATTTTTGATATATTTTATATAATATTAGTTAGTTTAAATTAGTTAAATATTTAATATTTTTAATTAGAATGTGTTTTTTTAGAACTTTGAATATGTTTAGATAATCCATGTATTTAGTTATATTAAATATATTTTAAATAAAATTTGTTCTTTGTAAATTGGATATATATTTATATACCCGTAGTAGTTTAAATATACTTTAAATATTGAATATATTTTAATTTGAATTTGTTATAAATATGTTTATCGGATTTTGGATATATGTTTAAATAGTTATAAGGATTTTAAGTTATTTTTACATTTAGTTATAAGAATTAAATTTTTTTTTTGGATATGCATAAGGTAATATGGTAGTTAATTATAAAAAAATTAAATTTTTTTATTAATTATGCGTGCTATTCAAAACTCGAATGGCTCATTTTTTAGTCGTAGTAAAGATGTTTATGATTTGCTTGCTGTGTTAATTATCTTGTTATATCCTTCAACGTACATCGATCGATAAATATAATTATTAATGTCATGATTGAAACCTTGGAAAAGATCGTCTACAGTAAGATCATTTGTTGGCATCAATCTAATTTGGAAAAAAGAAGAAGGAAAATTCAAACATGTAGTATGGAAAAGATCTTGTATAGTAAGATCATTGGCATCAAATTAAGCAATTCTGGGAATCTGCAGAAGTCGATGATCACTAACTAGTAAAGCGAAAAGTCGAATCAACTTCTGATGGAGTAGAATAACGCCCAGTAGTCCACATATACACATGCGTCCCTGATGCACGCACGTACGCACAAGAATGGAGCCAAAATTTTAGTTTACCACAGACTGAACTTAAAACTTCTAAAAAATTTTTTAACAGAATAAATGTTGTGTCAGTATCAGCATGTCCATATCTCATCGTGTACCAATATATAACCGTGTCCAACTTACTCAAAATGGAAACATTTATATTTATATCATGTAGACTCTTTTAGAAATATTTTGTACTGTAGTCCATCCTAACCCATCAGTAGCTATGTCATTGTTGTGAGTATTATACAACATTAAATCATTTTTCCTTGTCAAAGTAATTTATAAGCAGACAATAGAAAGAAAAGGAAGATCAAGATCCCATCCAAGACGAAGAGATTCTGTAGTCTATCACATGTCAATAGTACGTAGCATCCTCATAGTGTAGCATTTGATAAAATATTGCCTAGCTTTATCTCAAAGTTGTAGTCGGCATGACATTCTTAACAGAGAAAGTTAAGTATCTATACGTTAAGTCGTTAATCCCTACTAGTTAACTATCTATTGTTTAGTGGCTGGGGCGGGTGCGCTGGAGCCCACCCCAGTCTGTAGGAACGAAATCGTAAAGCACAATACTCTAGGGGGGTGAATAGAGTTGGCAGCAGAATATTGCTAATTAAAAAATGTTAGCAGTAAGATCACAGAATAATAATCACAACTAAATAAAGTAAATGCAGAGATAAGAATGCAAACGCAAAGACAGCGATGTATACTGGTTTTCCTCTGTTGAGGACTAATCCAGTCGTAGAACTCTTGCTACCAGTTGAATCCACTATTGGCAAAACCGCAAGTTTTCTTACGAAGTCCTTGCAACTTCTACAACGCGAGCTTTGATACGAAGCGTCCAACTTCAATTGTGAAGAGTTGAAATCTTCTATCAAGCCTCTGATTACAATCACTCTGAAACTTCTAGACCTTACCGCACTGGCAAATCGACTAGAGATTGTAACTGGCTTGGGATCTGAAATTTAAAGCTCAAGAGAAACTCTTTGGAAGACTGAAAGCTTTAGATAGAGAGAAGATTGAAAGTGAATGAGTGAGTTGAAATGATCGAAATCCTTCTTTATTTATAGGAATTCAAAGACAGAATTCTGGCAGAATTCGGACAGAATTCGGCAGAACTCGATGAGAAATCTCGTCAAATCCGCAACTGCAGGAGGACCAAGTTCCAGAGAATTCAAAAATCAAAACGGCTACCAACCGAACTCTGGCCGATGGCCGAGTTCTGTCAGGGTTAGGTTAGTTTTAAAAATTAGTTTTTGATGATTTTTGAAAACCTTTTTGAAAACCTTTTGTTTAAACGAATATTTTTCAAAACAAAGGACATTTAAAAGTATTTTGAAAACATTTTGAATAGCCTATTTGCTAGTACGACTCGGTGTACAACGTATTCCTAGACTCAATTAAATGAAAATATTGCTCAAAGAAATACAGACTCGAACAGGCAAACATCGCTTCGGTCTTGAACTGTGTAGATAGTGTTCTTGATCATGTCCAAGAGTCCGATACATCCTGACTAGTTTCACATATCGAGACAGAGTTTGATCAATTATTAAAATCAGGTTGACCATATGACCAATGGGCCAACACAGTCCACTAGTAGCTCCGCCTTTGCGTACGCATTTTCTCCGCGTGCGTCGATGGCGTGCGCGCGGAGGCATGCATGAGGATGTCACGCGCCGTTATCGTACTTCTGCGTGCCGACCTCGAATCGAGACGTATGTTTATCCTTTGCTTCGCATCACAAAAATTGGCATTCCTTCCTTCCGCACTTGCTTTGTTGGAACGAAACTTAGCTTCTTAATATTAGGCTCCTCATATTTACTCATTGACCAGAGATCTTATAGTACTTCATTGCAATCAATCTTATTAAGAAAAGGAAGATTCAAACATAATGGCAAGTTAACATGCACTAATGAGATCCGCAGATTTGGCATATTGATAACATACCAAAGCTATATATTCCTCTATCGATACAGTTTCTAGGTTGGACGGAGCTACATTATGGCTTCGGGGAGGAGACTATCTCCTCCACTAACTCTAATTTCTGAAAAATTTAAAAATTTCTATTATAAGAATTTAAATTTCTGTAATATAAGCGTATCTACCATTCTCTCTGAATTTTCACAAAAATATATTTTATGTTTTTGGCCTTCATCATTTAATCATGACTCCATGCAAGAAACACACCTAGAAATATTGAGGAAAAAAAGTTATGACTATGTTGAAGAAGAAATAGAAGAACTATATCTTATTGTTAGCACAGAAAGGAGAAAAATGAGTGAGAAGAATATTTGGTACCTTGACGCTGGCTCAAGCAACCATATGTACGTAAAAGCAAAAACATGTTCGTGGAGCCTTTTGAATCCATAGGCGGTAACTTCAACTACGGAGATGAATCCACCGGTGAAGGGAAGGTAAGATTCTAATATGATTGAAAGATGGAAGGCATCAATTTTGTTTCCAATGTATATATATTATCTCTCAAGTACGAAAAATAATATTTGATGTAATATCTACCAAGAGATCATAGTCTTCCAATAAGAGATCAAAGAAATAATTTTATAGCCAATCAAACCTTTCTCATACGGCAAGAATAGATAGTTTAATTTCTTATTTGTATTGATGATTATTCTATAAATACCTGGTATAATTCTAAAAACAAAAATTGGAGTAATTTTGCATTATTTAAAAAGTTTAATTAGAGCACTTGTTGAAACATTAAGGCCTTTAATTACATCTCACGAACTCAATCAATATAGTGAACAAAATGGAATTCGTTGCCCTCTAACCGTTTTAGATTCTCCCAATAAAATGGAGTGACGAAAAGGAATAAGAGAACTATCTTTGACATGGCTCAGAGCATGTTAAAGAACAAGAGCCCAGAAATTTTCTGCGAAAGTTGTCGATTGCATGGTGTGAAGACCACATAACATGTAACCTTAGTGGTCCGTGGTTGTGGCCTAGTGGCAGCAACGGAGGTTCCGGCACGGAAGGTGCAGGTTCGAATATATCCTTAACATTTGCTAAGCCGAAGAAAAGAACACCTCAAAAATAATGTAACCTCAGTGTGAAGATCACCGATGTAACACTTTAGGTGGGGTATCTTTCCCAAGGTAGCATTGCAATCAGCATTGAAGCCCAATATAGTGGTATTGGTTACTGAGAGCCTATTCATCGAAATACCCACATGATTCTGCAGGAACTGGGTTTAGCATAATATCATGAACTTGGACTTTGTCCACATGCTTAGCCAACGTGTTGGCTTCGACAGTGTCCTCAACAATGACAATGGCATCCTTCGCAAAGGGCGGAGATTTTCCTTTGCGGTTGAGCGCAATAGCAGAATAGGTCATGCGAGGAAGTTGCAATCACCTCCTACAGGAGCCGTTTCTGCATGCGGCCATTGCGGTTGACAACTTGGTTGTGCGGTGCCTTTATATACGAAAATGCTACGTTGTCCGTGGACTTGGACCGCGGGCCACGTGTCGTCTCTCGATTGGCCTCCCCCCTGCTAACTTTCGGGCCCAACAGTCCTCCGACCAATCAGGAGGCGACAAGTGGTCCCGCGGATCAGGACTAGTGATCCAAGCCCACGGGCAACGTAACACTTCCGCTTTATATATAGTTCTGCGAGAAGTCGATTCATGGTCATTTTGGGTTATTAGAATTTTCGTAAAAGTTTCCAAGGTCAGGGTAGTACATCTTGCGAGAGACGCTCTTGAGTGGGGCTCAATTGGTTCTGAAAGAGAGCTTCTTCAAATTTTTGTTGGTCAAATTCGATGACCAATGCTTTAGTGGTTGTTCCTAAAAATGTGCGTGTTGGATTGCGCCTACGACCTTTTCTTCGGTGGAGTAGGATGTTTCGAGCAGACTCGTCATTTATTTTCTTACAAATTAAGAAAAGTTTTTCTCAATAAAGATTTTTTTTTGTATTTCCTATATATAGAATTTATTACAACTCTTTAACAAGAATGTAATTATAACAAGAATTCTAGACAAAATGAATAAAATATGGAGAATGTGGCGGTGAAGACTTGATCAACACGTGATCACTTCACTCCACTGAGCTGACGATCAAACACAAACTTCTTGCTTGTAACGAGGGAACAAGAACTCTTAGTGCTCATTATGCAATTGGGCAGAGTACCAATGGTCAAGATTGTTCCTTGATTAGGGCTGGATTGGAATTCTTTAATTAAGTGGGGGCAGTCTCCATAAGTTAGGGTTGTTGGCTTGGACAAAAAAGAAGGCTTTGCAAGAAAGAGTTCTTGTAAGTCATTAAAGGGGTCTTCAAGAAGAAGAATGAGAGAGCTCGAGATCTCGTAAAAAGAGCTTTCACATTGCGGTATTGTATATATAATCTTTCCATAAAGTTAGTTCTCCAATTGTCACGTGGAGTAGGTCTCTCTCGTTATGTTTAATTGTGCTTTGTTATTTACTCGTCGTCTTGAGGTTATTATTATTTGGGGTCTCGTCGAGTTTCCACGGGACAACAATTTGTGCCATAAATAATACTAGTAAATGCACGTGCTTTGCACGTATAATAACGTACAATAAGAATATTATTCAATTATATCTCTTCTAACTTATGTGGTTAGGGTGTGATGTAATTTTTCTTGTTTGGTTGAGTTCAATTTTTCATGTTGACAAATTTAAACTTTTCTCAACAATTTTTTACACAATTTATTTTTTTTAAATAAAATAGACCATGATATAATGACGGCTTATACGGCTCAACGTTTTGAAGCCTCATTATATAGTGGAAGATGTTGGCATTTTATTGTTCTATTAATTACTCCGTATTATTTGCTATGAGCTTAGAGCTAAATTCAAGAACATTTTATGTCATTTTCATTGTTTTAGAAGGGGGAAAAAACATATTGTCGCTGTCGATCCAATTACAAAAGGACAACCGATAACATATAATTTATAATGTTATGTTTAAAGCAAAAGAAACATAAATCAGCCAATGACCAGAAAAACATGTATCCGGAAATTGAAAAAAAGGTTACAAGTTCTGGTTGTATCGAAGTCTTTGCACAGTAGAGCTCATGTAGCCTTAACCTCGGACGACAAATGCAGGCTCCCATGCAGGCTTACAGCACTGAAATGGTTGTGGCATAGCGGCAGATCCTGTAGTATCAAAATGATGATTACATTTTGCTCACAGAGTATTGAAAGCTCTCAACTTCTATTTAAGGCCCAAACTCTACCATCCGTTCCACACAATTAATCACCTGTATATAGCAATCAATTTTATGTATACATAATAATGGCGGTGCCAACTCAGAAAATGTTCCCAATCCTCCTCCTCGTTGTGTTGTTCCCCACCTACGGTTCTTCTCTAATTAAAATTTCTTTATATATGTTCTTCTTCTTCTTCTTCTTCTTCTTCTTCTTTTTTCTTTTTATTTTTTTTTTTCAAGAAAGATAAATTTTATTCAGGCCCCTTCGAGAGATCAACTACAAACTCAGTCCAAAAACTTATAATCAATTTCATGAAGACCTATTTACAATTCCTAGCCCGAAAGCACCATCGCAGTTCAAAGACTACATCCCGGCCCGAAGGCCTCGCTCAACCGCAACCGCACTAGCTCCCCACTAGCACCACACCTGCACGCTCCTACCACCACCCACTTAATTCCTCCTAAAGGAAATTAACTGGCACCCCCAGTATTTATATAGAAAAATGCTAACTTGTCCGCAGGTGGGCTGGTCCGCCCGCCTGCGTGGCCGAAACCCATTGCCCCCCCCCCCCCCCCCCCCCAATATGCATGGCTCCCATGCCGGTTGACCTGCCATTGGAAAGGCGCCACGTGGCGGACGGACTGGCTAGCAGCGGCCAGCGGGCAAGCTAGCAACGCCTCTAATTAATATATGTTCTTATGCAGAACCGGCCCTGAGCTAATGGAGGTCCAGGACGAACTTTCAAAATAAGGTCCCATACATAATGTAAAAATTTTTAAAAAAAATTAGCTACAACCAAAGATTTACTTAGGACCTTTAATATAAGAGTCTAAAGAACTAACCACTACACTACAATAATTTTGTGTTTAAAAACGTCCATGGTATATACTAGTTCTATTTTGAGATACAAAATTATTAACATATTTATTTTAAAATTATTTTTTTGGTGCCTCTCATGATCTGTAAGTTCTGGACGGTTGCCCTGGCTGTCCCTAGGCCAGGGCCGGCCCTGTTGATCTTATGTCTTAATTAATATTTATTATTCTCTCTGTTTGATCAATAACACTGCATTAAGACACTAACCCTTTTGTTCTTACTGAGTTCCCCAACTAATTTCAAGAACTTATTTTTCTTCTTGTTTAATTCTTGTAACATATAGGGATGGCAACAAAAGCAGCGGCAGGTGTTACTTACGCTGAGCCACCGGCTAGGGTTTCCTACGAATATGTTTGCACAGACGACGTATGCGAAGATACTTGTTATTTCAGGTTTTGTGGAGCAGAAGGTTACTGCGATGATGATGGCAAGTGCGTCTGCACCGGATGTCGTTAATTCTATTTATGCTTGCATGCACAAGCTTATAATTTGTGGCACGTACGTACGTTTGTGACGTTAACCATTTCCGAGCATGCATGCATGTCGTTGTTTGTCGTTTCGCCCTCCGAGAATAATCAAGGATATTGTCCCTCATGGGGGTCCCCTTGAACACTATATATTTAAGTTCCATTGCTGTGGTTGTTGATCAGTGTAGTTCCCCATAATAATAAATATAAGAGAACAAATCATGTTCATGCATTTTAGACTTCCTAGACAAGTCATATAAATGAGGCCCTCGTTTCTATATATAATTTTTTTAAAATCCAATATCCTTTAAATCCAATAAAGCCAAAATGTAATATAATTAGTCTTTGAGTACACATAAATTACTACCAACATTCAATAAATTAAGCAACTTCAAGTTCTAAATTTATTAGATTAAATGAAACCAAATAACACTAAGTTAAATCTAAGAATAAAATGTTCATGCCCCTCTGGCTTTTCTTTTCCCGGATCAGAAAAAACTATTGATTCAAATAAATTTAAAAAAATGGAGGCCCATTTAGACGAGAAGGTCCTAGGTGTGGCTGCCTAATCTGCCTCCCCCTGGAGCGGTCTGTAAGCAAAATTAAGTTTGATGTTTTCTAGTAATGGTCTTAACATTGTATACCATGTCTAAAATTGGATCACCTAGTAAACATTGTATACCAGTGTCCTTGTTGATGGTCCAGAACCATTGTCTTGATTTTCAGATCTTCTGCTAGATATATGTTCGCCATCGAGACCTTCGTCATAGTAATGCTCGTTTTTAGGTGAACAGCTCCATCCAGAGCACACGTGACTAGATGCACCAGTATCCGACCACTAGTCACCTACCACGCTAGATGACTCAACATGTGCACACGAAGCAACTAAGTTAAGTGTCACGCCCCGATTCGTAGAGTCATTTATTCACATATTTATCTCTTGGAATCGATTGTCCTCGGTTGAGCGTGATGCCGTACAAGTCTGATATTGCACTTGTACAAGGCAAAGAGGGTGCATAATTGATTATCTTCAAATAAGAACACATCGCAGTGGCAGACAAATTGAAGTTAACGAGGACATTCTTTTGTATCGAATGGGAACACATCATTTGATTTGTAACAACAGAAATGAGAAGATAACTTGAAGTCACAGAGAGATATATAGAACTTGATTCTCTTTATTGATAATTGACGAAGAGTACAAGACTTGTATTGAAGTACACTGCTTACAACACATCTTACTTACATTGAAAGTCAACTGAACAATGCTATAAAGCTTACATTTGATACTTGGACACATTGAATTACAACTCGGTATACCGACTTGGCTTACAACTCACTGGTACAACTGATTACAATGTTCCATACATTATGTCTTTATAAACAGAAGACATCATCTTGTACAAGAAGAGCTTCTGCATGCCCAACAATTCTTCGATGCCGCAGGATCAATCAAGCTAATCTTCGTGTGCAGAACATCCCAAGCACGAGCACCTGTCCACAAAATGCGGGTCAGTACATCATCTATGTACTGGCGAGCAGAATCCAACCCACTCGCCTAAACCAACATAAAGTGACCGATTTTAGCAAACATTCCTTTGAGTGATCTTTCTAGTTGGGACCTAGCATCAGTTTACCGTTCAAGTAGTATTCATTGAAAAGACATGTAAACTTGCTGTAGTATTGTTCTTGTAGAAGCAATAGTAAATGAGGGACATCATGTGTGCTCACAATTCTATTCTATAGAAACAGTTCAATATGTAAGTCATATGATTGAGCAGCGTTCATAATAAGGCATCATTCTAACAGACTTGCTGTTACCATGTTTGGCATCATCGAGACAACATTGACATTTACATCTTTAATATGTTATTCAAATTCTTATGGAAAGGAAACATTTTGGTATCGTTTCGTTTAGCATATTAAGAAGGCAAATTGAACCAACATATATTGAACATATCACATTTAAGTGATTTCTTACCGATAGCCAACTCCTCGTTCCAGCCTCAAATACAGGTTAGGCAATATACTTACTCTTCCTGCATAAAATATTCATTAGCGTGCATCCTGACTACATGGCCACTGGTGTTGTTAAACCATATACGGACATTTGCTATATAGGACTTCAACGTAATGCAATGACTCCACAGAAGGTAGCTAGCCCCAAAGGATGTCCTTGCAAGATCCGTGCTACCAAAGCACGCCATTGTTTCCTCCTAGGCCGGATCGGTCCTCCTAACGTCCCGGGGTACCGTCCGAGAAAACATATCACCAAACCTTATGCATAAGTTGTCCATGACCATGCGAATGCGTGTTCGACTCGATCATGAACGTAAACGCATGGTAAAATAATAAAAGAAATAAAGGCAACAATGCATCATCATTCATCATTCAAGTCATGTTCAATGACTTATTCATTATTCAACATCACCATCATTTCACTTGGTGATCTCAACGATCCCAAGCCTCATCGATTCTCATTGTTTCCAATCTTTCATTTCTTGTTCCATCAACTTAGACACATTGAAGCATTCCCACATTATTATTTCTCAAGGAACATATAGCATTTTATTTCATAGGGACAATATCATTCATTTTATTGCTTATATTAAAACAGGCAACATCAACAGTTATGCAGAAGGTACATTATTCTATTATTTCATTTGGATCATTGGGTCGATAGTATAGGAAGTTCTCTTCTTATTCTATCATTCACAAGGCATCTCATTATTCAAGTGTTCTACTTGTTCCGACAATATTAAGTATAAGGGACATTATCAATTCATTCTCAGGCATCGTCACATTAGCAGTTCAAGTATGATTTGTTCAACAATTCAATGTTCATGTGTTAATCATTCAATGATTTTCAACATATGTATCTCTATCGATTTAGCCACTAAAGCATCGCATCACAATTATTCAGCATTCAAGGTAGAGACATTAGGGACATATTATAGCATCACGTTATTCTATTTATTAAGAATGCAGGAATAACTAGGGGGAGGACAGTTCTACTTGTCTTGCATAACGGTTGTCACTGCCCCAGAATCAGAATACTGGAGAGCGGAGGACAGACACAGCTATCTACGTACATTAAAGTGAATCCCACCTCGCAATACGGTCACGACTGTCTAGATGCATGAGGGTTTACTACAATCCATCAGTCTCTTAAGGTATGAACAAGCCTAGTGTCTCAATCTCAAGCAAGCAAGTAAATGTAACAAGATGGTAGATCATCAGACATACAAAGTAAGGCATCCCATACATTACATATTCAGATGATTATAAAGCTAGTCATACAAAATGTGAAGATTAGCAAGAGTTTAAGTCATACATGATCAACCATAGGATTTGTCAATCATGTTACAGCCCGTAGGCAGACGGTAAGTAATGTTACAAACGAGCTATCACTTGCTCGGCGGCTAAACGTCTCAAAAAAATATTTTTACAAGAGATCGGGAGAGTAAAATATGAACCCACTCGTTGCCAAGATTTCTTCTAGTGGTCACCATCTGGTAGGAAGGATGGGAGATCCTCAAAAGCTGTTCCAAAATCTGGCCATACAAAACCAGCTGGATCAGACCCCAGAAGAGCAAGTGCCACAAGGAGGCTTCACTTAAGAACTAAAACCAGTATATCAGCACATAAAAATCATAAGAGAATTCACATAAGACATGAGTTAGAGAAAACAGGGTGATAAACGATAAGATAACTAAAGGACTATTCCGGTAACCAAGTTACAACCCGTAAACCAAATAAGGATCAGGGGTTGTAATCCTTCACCTGAACAGAACTTAGCCTCTAACCAATTATCGATAAAGTAAAGCATAAACAATCATGTCCAGAGATAGCCATGTACTGGGTCTAGACAAGACCAGACAAGATGGGACTTCATCCAACATTCACGGCCAAGCAAGAGTACGGCTTGATAGTTAACTAGCTAGGGTTATCACAAGCCTAGTTACTAGCAAGATACAATGAGATATTCCTACGGCCACAAGCCCTACTGACTATCCAGGTTATCCAGGCCCAAGGTTCATGTTAAGAGTTATCTTGACTTGTTAGGTGACTTGGATACAACACATGACAGTGTGCATAGTAATCGTTTCATGTAGTGCCCCACATAACTGTGAGCTGGAAATGAGCCCTACTCGTCGGCAGGCTATAAGTCCATCAGGAAGACGCCCAGATAACGGGATTGCTTGTAGCCGAAATATCTCTCTATATGAACTATTTGATCAATCTAGTCATTAACCTAGTCAGATTCAGTATGAATTTCTGACCGTGGTAATCAGGAATACAAGTCCTAGACATGATGCGAGACAAGACTGGTAGCTTATACAAGCACATTCAATACATCACCCACGGTGTTCAAGTTGATAGTTTACTAGCATGTCAAGTTAGCTGTCGCAACAACGTTCATGAGTTACATGTCAAGATTACTTGTCAGGGGTGCACCACAATGGGCCACCATCATGTCATGGCATGTCATGTTCTTGTCTGGAGTGCGCCACGACGGGCCACATCATGTTGGGCTACTTGCATTGGTTACTTGTTACTTGTTAGGAGCGTGCCACGACTGGGCTGCCATTATAGTTCATTACATGTCATTCATCAATTCGTGTTCACACATCATGGTTATGATATATAGCATATCATCATACAAGCAGAAAAGACATATCCTGAGTGCACCCCAACGACCACCGATGTAAGGAAGACAACAAGGCTTAGAGCATGAAATGTAATAAAGCCAAAGGACATGGCAGCATATAGAAGTAAACACATATTATGGCAAAAGGGAAAATGCTAAATCGTTGCTAAGCCGTGCAACGATCAAACAAAACCGTGCTAATCGTGCCAAGTCGTACTGCAACTTGCACAAGTCGTACTGTGTCGAGTCGTGACATGCCTAGCCATGGCACGCACGGGTCATGTTGTGTCATGAAGATCAATCACGAGAAAATTGCATGAAATCATAAGTCGCAAAAGTTGCAATAAGCCGAAACATGCAAAGCCAAAGCATGAGGATTATGGATTCCATGTGCCCAAGTGAAGGAGCTATATGCGCCCAAGGGAGGCAGCCCCCATGTGCCCACATGGGACAGGCTATGTGCCCAAGCAGGGGGTGCTAACATGGCCAAGGCACTTGCATGGTCAAGTGCCAAAAAATGGAAAAGGTGTTTGTGCATTACGTGTGAAGGCCATGTGCCATACACAAGTCATGCACCCACACTGGCTACAAGTATGCGTCCACTAGGTGGGGGAGCACACTCTATTCGCCCAAGGGGGGGTGTCCTATGCGCCTAAGCATGGGTTGAACCCTTGTGGCCAAAGGCTAAGGGTGAATGAATGCAAAGGTGACAAGTCGTGAAGGCTTATGAGCCAACGCGAGCCTATGCGCCCACATGTGGCACACTATGCGCCCACATGGAGGCATATACGCCCACATAAGTGGGGGAAATGCTTTGGGTGCATGACAGGTCCATGCGCCCAAGCAGTGCACTGTTCGTCTTTCCGACGAATCCGGGAAGGACGAACCATGGCCGAAAACTTCAAAACTCCGCCATTTCTTCGTCCGGAGTCCAAATTCGAACTTCCTTAGGTCAAAATAGGGTAAAACGAAATTCTCTACAACTTAGAACCATCAAAATATGCAAATAAAGAAGTTAAATAGATCAAAACTCTAAGAACCCAAAAATAGCCATTTCCTAGATCTACAAAAATCCAAGCTCCAAAATGAAAATCTCCAAGTTCTAAAGTGGTAGAGAATCATGCTAGGAAGCCATTGGAACCATAAAAATGGATTCTTGAGTGAGAGCAAGGTACACTTGTCTATGGAGGGGGAGAGGTTTTTAATGGAGGAGAAGAAGAAGAAGAAGTTATGGAGAGTAATGAAGAGAGAGAAAAGTGTAAAACCCCTAAATTTCTACTATATTTTTAGTACTAATTTTTTTTGTATTTATACGTCGCATAGTCGTATTGTACGTCGCAAAAAATTTGCGTTTTTCGTATTTACTCGTCGAGTGCGAATATGTGCGAGGTACATATTTTTGAAAAATAGTTTTTAATTTTATTATCAGTGATGGCTTCAAAATAATATATATATAATAATTATTTTTATTAAAAAGTTGTAAAAAATATCTATCGAGGTAGCCAAAACTTATTATTTAATTTATTTTAATAGTGGTGATTAGGAAATTAGATTTTTGTGAATATTCTACTCGTGTAAAACACATGAAAATTATTTCATGTATATTTTCAAAACTTTATTTTTAATAAACTATTTATAATAAATTATTTACCAAGAAGGTATTTTAAATAATTGAATATTTACGTTTATTTTCAAATTTTTATCTAAATTATAATACAAAAAATGTATTTTAAAGGTACTTCCTATTACTATTTAAAATATTTATTCTAATTTTTGAAATTAATTATTTTTATTATTTATCATAAAGATATTTTGAAATTCGTGAATTTACTGCTTAACATTTTTGGCAATTTAAATCTAAATTTGATTTTTATTGAAATA
Source organism: Iris pallida (assembly GCA_029216955.1). Lineage (NCBI taxonomy): Eukaryota > Viridiplantae > Streptophyta > Magnoliopsida > Asparagales > Iridaceae > Iris > Iris pallida. Next base: position 19,888,178 of record JANAVB010004600.1, on the reverse strand, counting down.
TTTTTAAAGTAGTTTAAACTTATAGATAAAGCTTTATATAAATATAAATTGATTTAAATTTTATTTAAACTAAGAGAGAAATATCAAAAGGGGTTTTGAATTTTTCTAGTCATTATCAGTCTAGGAGTCCACCTCCTATATAAGGAGAAGCCTCCATATGTGTTTCATCTACACAAATTACTCCGCAATTTTCTCCACAAATAAATCCCAACCTCCCTACAAGTTTTTACATGTCCATATCGTATCCATTTTGCATCATCTTCTTCGTGTCCCCGGGTCTGACCCCAAGGACACGGCACACCATTACACTTTCCATTCAAAATTCCCAACACCCTATCCCGTATCCTGCAACCCAGGATATGATACCAGATCCACCAACAGCAAAACCTAGTGTCCTGCATACAGGACATAGCAACCCAAACATTATAGGACACCAGAGTTGCCTTTTCCTTATATCGAAGCCATCCCCTGCCGCGTCCACAGGACATAAATCGACACTGCTGAAGACTAACCCTATGTCCAACCTCAGCATTCTCTGGCGGTATTCATCCAAGATCGGGTCTTGCCGACGCCCTCCTCGGTATGTATCCGTACATCGGACAACGTATCATTGATCAGGGTGTCCTTGAGCCGCGTGTGTCGCTTTGAGCCGCACACCTTGCCTCGGTCGTCGCATCGTCCTGGGCCGCTTTGTTGCCTCATCGGAGAACCCCAGATCTGCCGGTCCTCCGTTCGCCACCTCAACAACACCAGTCGTCGAGAGACTCTGTTGTGGTACATCAATCCAGGCGCTACCAGCCAGATCTGTACCGACGAAGTCACACTCGATCTTTCCGGTGACCCACAACCGGACCAACCCCAGTTTTCTCCCCGATCTACCTTGTCGAGGCCTCATCTTCGAGCTTCCGTCGCCCTGTCGACTATTCGACGCTCCTTGCCGAGAGCCAACAGCTCCTCGTCGTTCTCGAATAGTGTGCCCTCTAGTGCTGCACCATACGAGCATCATAAGGAGCTTCTCGGGCTGTGTATCCTCAACTGTCGAACTTGACCTCGAGTCACGACACATCCTCCGTACTCCTCCTTCCCGTCCTCCGCCTAGCCGCTCTCGCCTGGCCGCGAGCTCCGACCGCCGAGGCCGACCCCTCTCGAATGCCCGATCCCCCGCTCCCAATTTCCCCTAACCCTCCGCCACAGCCCCGCCTGGCCACGTGTCCTCTCCCCCTTCCTCCGTCGGAGCAACCGCCGCTGGCGAGCTCCCCGCTTCCCTCTCCTTCCTCTCTCCCGCTCTCTCCCCATCACTCTTCCTCTTCCATATTTTTTTCCTTCTCTCTCCTATTAAAGAACAGCTGCTGATCTTTTATCTTTATTTTATTTTATTTTTTATTAGTTATTAAGTATTATCTCATATACTTAAAATACAGTATTGTAGTATTACTTAAAATATGTATACTAAATACATTATTATAAAATATTCTTACTAATAAATTATTTAATAAAGAGTAAATATATACCAGTATTTTCTAAAAAAAAATTATATGATAACAAAATATTGTATTAGGCTTAGCCATACAATTTCAAAAGTTTAGTCTTAGTCCTAGATAATTTTACTAGATTATATATGTATATATATCTTTCTAAAAAAAATATTTTTTTATAGCTTTTTCTACTTAAAAGTATTATCATAGTGATTTCTATCATTAAAATTTTAGTGTGCCCTAAAAATGATTTCTCTTAGTATTTTTTCAAATATTTTATCTAAATGTTTTTACTAAGGAAATATAGTTTTCCTATTCTCATTTTGACAACTTAAAGTTTTTTTTTTCCTAAAAGCGATTTTTATATTTTCAAATATTTATCTAGAAACTATTTTTACAAATATATATATTTTTCAAGTATTATAAATAGTTTTCTAAAATTGTATATATTATTTATCTATTTTCTTTTGATCGTCCTTCTATCCGTGACTAACCTTATTATTCCTATTCCTTTACCAATTCTTGACCTACTTTATAACACCCCTAGCTAAATTGACCCTTCTGGACCCAATGGAACTGTCTGTGCCACCACCCGAGGTTACCTTATGTAGTTGTTACCCGAAGTCGTTCTTGTGACACCTTTATTTTACCACACCAGGCAGCTCACCAGGCGTCACAACAGGCAAGTATACCTTGCTAATTAACTGTCAAATTATTTATTTTCTGCATTATTTATTTTATTTTATATTGTTAGTTTCCTTTGTTATAAACTGCGCGTCTAAGCCATACTTGAGTGCAAGCGACTTTATTAGTCGTTACTTTATTTTATGCATGTTGACTTAGTGTTAGCGGACTACCTTCTTGTTGGGGGATATCCTTATATCTCATTTGGCTGTGACACTCACACTACACGGTTTGAGACATGTTGCTAGAGGCACGACTTATTAACTAGATATCTCTAAAGTCGTGTGACGGTAGATGATCGTAACTGCTATGACTCGGGTTTTAGAGACTCAAGCAGTTACAAAACTGGACGAGCCATGGAAATGACTTAAACAGTGTAGAAAATATTGGGGGAGGACAGTCGCTAGTGCGTATGGGAATCCAAACAGGTAAACCACAATCTCCGGATGGAACTGTGGCAATTTATTTGCAGATACCCTCTGACGTTTTGGATGTTACGGTCGGATACAGATGACTGGATGCCAGTTACATACACATAGCCTAAAATCCCACCCATGCACATGAAAGTTGTCCTCTAAATTGTACATTAGGCGGTTCGAATCCCTTTTGCATATTTGTGTCTAGAATAGTCTTTTATATATTATTATTCTGACAATTCATATTAGCCTGTTCTTCCTGTATCCTGCTACGTCCGTCTGAGGACCTGGTTATTTCCCAGGTGTGTGCTTTCATGATTTACTGCAGGTGTTCTAGCCAAGGCCGTGATTCTCTCTATTCTTTCGAAGACGATTGCGCTTGGTTCATCTTGTCATTTTATTTATCGATTCTTATATATTTCTTTCATTGAGATAGTTGGTAGTGGACTTTGTCTCCGTCCAACGATTGTATCATAAATATTTAAGTTGATTTTATATTATTATTCTTTTCATTATGGATGAGATTTAGTTTGTCTTGGATTACTGCATTTTACAGCTTATGTATACATACAAGGCCCATGTACTTTGTATGTATACAGCTGGCATGTCTACGTACTTAGTCCTACGTATTTTGGGACTGGAGCGTTACATATTTTTGTGGTGGCCCATGCAGGTCTATATAAATTGTTTTGTTACTTTATCGTACCAAGCAAGCCTGCGTATAGGATTAGAGTCTAGGATCTCATCCACATACTTGACCTCTTCCCTTGATCCCATATTCGAATTACCGTTCGACTCATCAATTGCATCTTGCTTGATTCTTTCTATCATTATTCTTATCTTTACTTCGTGCTTGCTAGAGATTGACCCTACTAGTTAGATGTTCCAAACACCCTTAGCTTAATTCTTTAAGTTAAGTAGAATACCCCACGACCTGACCATTAAGGAAATATAAATAGTATTATCTAGACCATAGAGACTAGAGGAATTTAACCCATCGGTCAACCAAGCCTTAGTCAATAAACCCGTAGAATGATGGTATAGGAATAAACAAGACTTAGATCCTTATGACTCTTAAACTATTCATTTTTGTTTTTATTTTCATCTACCATCGTGCATATGTTTTACTATCTAAACTAATGATGCTAAAATAGCATAGTTTTGCAAGTTTATTCTTTATCAAGCTTGATCATGACATATGTTTAATGTGGGCGCCCACTAATACATTGTCTAAATCAGAACTGACGTATTATGGTCTGATCAACCATAGTGCACTTGGTTCGCTTTTTATATATCATACTACGTGGATGGAGATATAGTTAAACTTGTCCTATAGAGTCCCATCCGCGACAGCCTTGGCAATTCTTTTGAATTACTCACTCGCCTTTGAACCACATATTGGTATTCAAACAACTTCTTTGAACTCATATTGGTTTTCGTCTTTCACCTATTTAGACGAAGACTCGTACTTGATAGATAGATCCAAAGTATCACCTCTAGTTGTCCCATCATCTATTGCCAAGCTAGTTAGCCATCGACCAAGTCACGTGACTATAATCTCGCCTCAACTTATTCGCCCTCAAACTATTACCTTGACCATCTAATCGTTTGGAACTTAGGAATGACTAAAAATATTTTCTTAGTCGTACCCCTAAACCTAGATGACTATCTTTTCCAAGGGACCATGTGCCCTTGTTCTCAAATTATTTTACCTTCATTTCCAAAACTCTTGATCTTTTACTTATGTTAGTTAGCGACCTCACCCATAACCATATCCATGATTATTTCGGCATTATTTGAAATCGTGATTTTCTAATGCATGTTGCATTGAACGTCGTCTCCTTGCCTCGCCTGATGATAGGATCGTGTTCCGTATCGATATACCCTTGTACCTACTCTCCCCTCTCCCATACTTATTCTTAATTTTGAGGACAAAATTCTTGTAAGTTGGGTAGGATGTAAAACTCCTAAATTTTTACTATATTTTTAGTACTGAATTTTTTTTTGTATTTATACGTCGCATAGTCGTATTGTACGTCGCGAGAAAATTTGCATTTTTCGTATTTACTCGTCGAGTGCGAATATGTGCGAGGTACATATTTTTAAAAAATAGTTTTTAATTTTATTATCAGTGAAGGCTTCAAAATAATATATATATAATAATTATTTTTATTAAAAAATTGTAAAAAATATCTATCGAGGTTGCCAAAACTTATTATTTAATTTATTTTAATAGTGGTGATTAGGAAATTAGATTTTTGTAAATATTCTACTCGTGTAAAACACATGAAAATTATTTCATGTATATTTTCAAAACTTTATTTTTAATAAACTATTTATAATAAATTATTTACCAAGAAGGTATTTTAAATAATTGAATATTTATGTTTATTTTTGATTTTTTTAATCTAAATTATAATAAAAAAATATATTTTAAAGGTAATTCCTATTACTATTTAAAATATTTATTCCAATTTTTGAAATTAACTATTTTTATTGTTTATCATAAAGATATTTTGAAATTCGTAAATTTAATGCTTAACATTTTTGGCAATTTAAATCTAAATTTGATTTTTATTGAAATATTTTTAAAGTAGTTTAAACTTATAGATAAAGCTTTATATAAATATAAATGGATTTAAATTTGATTTAAACTAAGAGAGAAATATCAAAAGGGGTTTTGAATTTTCCTAGTCATTATCAGTCTAGGAGTCCACCTCCTATATAAGGAGAAGCCTCCATATGTGTTTCATCTACACAAATTACTCCGTAATTTTCTCCACAAATAAATCCCAACCTCCCTACAAGTTTCCACGTGTCCATATCGTATCCATTTTGCATCATCTTCTTCGTGTCCCCGGGTCTGACCCCAAGGACACGGCACACCATTACACTTTCCATTCAAAATTCCCAACACCCTATCCCGTATCCTGCAACCCAGGATATGATACCAGATCCACCAACAGCAAAATCTAGTGTCCTGCATACAGGACACAGCAACCCAAACATTATAGGACTCCAGAGCTGTATTTTTCTCATGTCGAAGCCATCCCCTGCCGCGTCCACAGGACATAAATCGACAGCTGCTGAAGACTAACCCTATGTCCAACCTCAGCATTCTCTGGCGGTATTCATCCAAGATCGAATCTCGCCGACGCCTTCCTCGGTATGTATCCGTACATCAGACAACATGTCATTGATCAGGGTGTCCTTGAGCCGCGTGTGTCGCTTTGAGCCACACATCTTGCCTCGGTCGTCGCATCATCCTGGGCCACTTTGTTGCCTCATCGGAGAACACCAGATCTGTCGGTCCTCCGTTCGTCACCTCAACAATACCAGCCGTCGAGAGACTCTGTTGTGGCACATCAATCCAGGCGCTACCAGCCAGATCTGTGCCGATGAAGTCACACTCGAGCCTTCCGGTGACCCGCAACCGGACCAACCCCAGTTTCCTCCCCGATCTACCTTGTCGAGGCCTAGTCTTCGAGCTTCCGTCGCCCTGTCGACTCTTCGACGCTCCTTGCCGAGAGCCAACAGCTCCTCGTCGTTCTTGAATAGTGTGCCCTCTAGTGCTGCACCATGCGAGCATCATGAGGAGCTTCTCGGGCTGTGTATCCTCAACTGTCGAACTTGACCTCGAGTCGCGACACGTCCTCCGCTCTCCTCCTTTTCGTCCTCCGCCTAGCCGCTCTCGCCTGGCCGCGAGCTCCGACCGTCGATGCCGACCCCTCTCGAACGCCCGATCCCCGCTCCCAATTTCCCTAAACCCTCCGCCACAGCCCCGCCTGGCCGCGTGTCCTCTCCCCCTTCCTCCGCCGGAGCAACCGCCGCCGGCGAGCTCCCCGCTTCCCTCTCCTTCCTCTCTCCCGCTCTCTCCCCATCACTCTTCCTCTTCCACATTTTTTTCCTTCTCTCTCCTATTAAAGAACAGTTGTTGATCTTTTATCTTTATTTTTTTATTAGTTATTAAGTATTATCGCATATACTTAAAATACAGTATTTTAGTATTACTTAGTATATGTATACTAAATACATTATTATAAAATATTCTTACTAATAAATTATTTTAATAAAGAGTAAATATATACCAGTATTTTCTATAAAAAAATTATATGATAACAAAATATTGTATTAGGCTTAGCCATACAATTTCAAAAGTTTAGTCTTAGTCCTAGATAATTTTACTAGATTATATATGTATATATCTTTCTAAAAAAATATTTTTATAGCTTTTTCTACTTAAAAACATTATCATAGTGATTTCTATCATTAAAATTTTAGTGTGCCCTAAAAATGATTTCTCTTAGTATTTTTCCAAATATTTTATCTAAATGTTTTTACTAAGGAAATATAGTTTTCCTATTCTCATTTTGACAACTTAAAGTTTTTTTTTCCTAAAAGCGATTTTTATATTTTCAAATATTTATCTAGAAACTATTTTTACAAATATATATATATATTTCAAGTATTATAAATAGTTTTCTAAAATCGTATATATTATTTATCTATTTTCTTTTGATCGTCCTTCTATCCGTGACTAACCTTATTATACCTATTCCTTTACCAATTTTTGACCTACTTTATAATACCCCTAGCTAAATTGACCCTTCTGGACCCAATGGAACTGTCTGTGCCACCACCCGAGGTCACCTTGTGTAGTTGTTACCTGAAGTCGATCTTGTGACACCTTTATTGTACCACACCAGGCAGCTCACCAGGCGTCACAACAGGCAAGTATACCTTGCTAATTAACTGTCAAATTATTTATTTTCTGTATTATTTATTTTGTTTCATATTGTTAGTTTCCTTTGTTATAAACTGTGCGTCCAAGCCATACTTGGGTGCAAGCGACTTTATTAGTCGTTACTTTATTTTATGCATGTTGACTTAGTGTTAGCGGACTACCTTCTTGTTGGGGGATATCCTTATATCTTCTTTGGCTGTGACACTCATACTACACGGTTGGAGACATGTTGCTAGAGGCACGACTTATTGACTAGCTATCTCTAAAGTCGTGTGACGATAGATGATCGTAACTGCTATGACTAGGATTTTAGAGACTCAAGCAGTTACAAAACTGGACGAGCCATGGTCATGACTTGAACAGTGTGGAAAATATTGGGGAAGGACAGTCGCTAGTGCGTATGAGAATCCAAACAGGTAAACCACAGTCTCCGGATGGAACTGTGACAATTTATTTGCAGATACACTCTGACGTTTTGGTCGTTACGGCCGGATACGGATGACTGGATGCCAGTTACGTACACATAGCCTAAAATCCTACCCATGCGCATGAAAGTTGTCCTCTAAATTGCACATTAGACGGTTAGAATCTTCTTTGCATATTTATGTCTAGAATAGTCTTTTATATATTATTATTCTGACAGTTCATATTAACATGTTCTTCCTGTATCTTGCTACGTCCGTCTGAGGACCTGGTTATTCCCCAGGTGTGTGCTTTCATGATTTACTGAAGGTGTTCTAGCCAAGGCCGTGATTCTCTCTATTCTTTCGAAGACGATTGCGCTTGGTTCATCTTGCCATTTTATTTATCGATTCTTGTATATTTCTTTCATTGAGATAGTTGGTAGTGGACTTTGTCTCTGCCCAACGATTATATCATAAATATTTAAGTTAATTTTATATTATTATTCTTTTCATTGTGGATGAGATTTAGTTTGTCTTGGATTACTGCATTTTACAGCTTACAAGGCCCTTGTACTTTGTACTTATACAGCTGGCATGTCTACGTACTTAGTCCTACGTATTTTGGGACTGGGACGTTACAAAAAGTAGGTGGGGTTTATAAATGGGGATGGTGGTAGGTAGGGGGTTTACATATTGAACCAAAAATAAACCAAGCCAAACCAATAATGAACCAAGTTAAGTCATGAAGAACCTAAGCAAGATCAAATCAAAATCAGCTAGCAAGACAAGACAAAAAAAATACTGGACAGGATCCCGTACACGTATACTGGAAATACGTATACGAAAAACGGAGGTGACAACTCTACCCACCTTAAAAGAATTCTGTCCTCGGAATTTAATCAAGAGGTTAGAGATATCGAGCAAGCTATACTAGTCACAGGCAAGTTATAACTAAGCAATCAATCAAGCAATCATTCATGCAAGCTAGAAAATTGAAGGCATAAGGCATAAGAATACATTATACCTTACGAGTCAAACATGTCAGAATATCGCGATCGGATATCATCCTCACGCTCCCATGTTGACTCACCCAAAGAGTGATGACCCCAAGCAACATAGACTAACTTGATAGTCTTGTTCTTGAGTATCTTCTCTCTTCGGCCCAATATGGATACGTATCTTTACTCATACGAAAGGTTGGTACCAACAACCAATTTCGAATGATCAAGGACATGACTCAGATTCGGGATATACTGTTGCAATTAGGATACATAGAAGACATCATGTACCTCACATAACGACGACGAAAGAGCGAGACGATAGGACACATCACCTACTCGCTTCAGGATGTCGAACGGCCCTATATACCTAGGACTAAGCTTTCCTCGCACGCCGAAACAAATGACGCCACGGGTAGGTGAGATCCTAAGGAATACATGGTCGCCAACAGAAAATTCAAGGGAACGCCGATGAGAATCGGCCCAATAACGCTGGCGATCTTGTGCAATTCGAAGATGATCTCTGACTTGTCTGACCACCTCCATAGTCCGTGTTACCTTCTCTGGTCCAAGCATTTGCCTCTCACGAATAACATCCCAAGCCAAGGGAGATCTGCATTTCCTGTCGTACAAGGCTTCAAAGGGGGCCATCTGGATACTGGCCTGGAAACTGTTGTTGTAGGAGAACTCCACGAGATGCAAGTGATCTTCCTACGAACCATTGAAGTCGAGTGTACATGACCGCAACATATCTTCAAGAGCCTGGATCGTGCGTTCTGACTGTCCATCTGTCTGCGGATGGTAGGCTGAACTGAACTTGAGACGAGTCCCCAAGCTCTCCTGAAGACTCCGCCAAAAGTGCGATGTGAATCTTGAATCTCTATCAGACATAATACTGACTGGTACTCCATGCAATATGACTATCTATCTGAGGTACATCTCTGCAAGCTGATCCATCGATTGACCGATTCTGAAAGGGATAAAATGGGCCACCTTCGTGAGTCTGTCAACTATAACCCAGATAGCATCTCTCCCAGCAGGGGATTTAGGTAATCCAGTCACAAAATCCATGGTAATGTGCTCCCATTTCCATTCTGAGATCGGTAAAGGTTGAAGAAGTCCAGCTGGTCTCTGATGTTCGGCTTTAACTTGCTGATAAACAAAACAACGAGAGACAAACCGGGCTATCTCCCTCTTCATGCCATTCCACCAAAAATGCTGACGGATATCTCGGTACATCTTCCTACCACCGGAATGAATCGAATACTGAGAACTGTGAGCTTCTGCCATGATCTCATGTCTGATATCTCCACTGGGTACAAAAAGATGCCTCCTAAGTCGGAGTGTACCATCTTCATGAATACATTGCTCTGGTCTTCTTCCTGCTACACATTCTGTCCTAAGCCGCTGAAGCTTAGAATCCGTAGACTGAGCTAACTTGATCCTCTCCACTATACTGGACTGAACTTGCATACTGGACATCAATGCCACACAGGAAGGAAGAACAACTTCAATACCTATCTTCTGAAGATCTGCTAACAACTCTAGCTGTGCTGTTAGAAAATAAACTCCGATTCTCCTGCTCAATGCATCTGCTGCTACGTTGGCCTTCCCAGGATGATACTGCAAGTTGATGTTATAATCCACAAGTAGTTCTAGCCATCTTCTCTGACGCATATTGAGATCCTTCTGGGAACACATACTTAAGACTCTTATGGTCGGTGAAAATCTCCACCCGATCTCCATATAGATAATGCCTCCAAAGCTTCAATGCAAAAACTACTGCTACTAACTCCAAGTCATGGGTAGGATAATTTCTCTCATGGTCACGAAGCTGACGTGACGCATAAGCGATTACCTTATCATGCTGCATAAATACGCATCCCAATCCTCTGCCTGAAGCATCACAATAAACTGAAAATCCTCCAGTCCCATCGGGAAGAGTGAGAATGGGGGCCGTCATCAATCTTTGCTTCAACTTCTCGAATGAACTCTGACACTCTGATGTCCAAGTAAACTGCACATCCTTACGGGTCAACTGCGTCAATGGCGCTGAAATCCGAGCAAAGTCTGACACAAACCGACGGTAATTGTCACGACCCGCACCCTGTGAAGGGCACGAGAAGTGGGTACGTCCAGCCTACGCCGCAGTGTCGGCGGTAGAACGCTGTCCTAGGTTGCTAACTAATCTCATGCAGTGTATATAATGTACTTGCCAAGATCTCAACTCCGAAGGGAGGACAAGTAAAAGATATGATATACTCAATCACAGTCTAAGCACGATAAGATAACACAGAAATCTAGATACCAACTAACAACAACAGAAATTAAACTACTAAAATAATAACAACAATATCTCAAACAAACTCTAATACAACTTGATATCTCAAGTTTAATACAAACAGGCTCAAAACATGAAAGCTAAGTAAGTCTACTAGCTAAACTCCTGAATCACTCCTGAGAGTCGGAACCAAAGGTAGCTAATCCCTCGCCAGGTCCATGGTAAGTAGGGCATGTGTCGTCAGGAGTATCATCTGTAATATTTTCAACAGGTCCAATCAGGACAGGAACGAGCACATCTCATCTAGAAATCCCAAGTAAATGACAAAGACTATAAAGCAGTTTTTTAGACAGTTATACAGATGAGCATGGCAGTTTTATACAGATAATGATGTAGAGAAACAGTGAGGGTACAAGGAAAGTAAAGTAACTAACAAGAGAAGAAAACATGGCAAAGAAGACTGTAGTAAACTAGCTGAACTAGAATAACATGGTATAAGTCCAGACAGTATAAAAGGTAATCCCAGTGTGAGTCCAGTAAAAATGATCCAATACTAGGTAATTCCAGTACAAGATGAGTCCAGTAAAAATGAGTCCAGAAGTGATCCATGATTCCAGGGTAAGTCCAGACTATACTCTAACAGTGTGTTTTAAAATACTGAGATCGACATGTAAACGGCTAGGGGTAATCAGGCACATCGCACACTTGGCCAAGTGTGGGATGGCTAGCATTCCAGAATAGTTCCAAGGGAGGTGGTTCCAGATTTTAGGTATGTTCACATGTCTACTCAAGTATTTCCCCGCCCACAATGAATCCATAATCCAACACTACAACCAGTATGAGTCCAGCCAATGATTCCAGAAATGATTTCAGAAATGATTCCAGATGATTCCAGTAGGTGATGCCAGTAGTGATTCCAGATATAGAGGCCAGACATAAATAAATGAGTGTCGCATGTAATGGATCCAGTAATACTAATCGTGTTTGTACAGAGAATCATATATAGCTATCTAGAACTGAAATACAGTAAATGACAAGTAATGAAAGATCTATCAGAGAATGTACTCGCCTGACACTCTGGAAAGAGTAGTGTAATATCAGATGTCTGTACCAGGGTCACAATGTCCTAAAATAGAGTAATACAGTTATGACATGTCTAATATGAAGGTAAATGAAATCTACAATGCAATCTATATGAATTCTAAGCCAATCTAGGTCAAAGTTAAACTTGGTCAACTCTACAGTCAATCTAAGTCAAATCAAATCATATTAGGTCACAGGGAATCAAACTAAGTCAAATAGAGTCAAACAAGGTCAAACAAGTCAAGGTTAGTCAAATCTAGGTTAAAGTCAACTCCTGGTCAACACTCTAATCAAACTAGTCAAATACTAGTCAACATGATCAATCTGGGTCAAGTCTAGGTCAAACTTAGACCAACTAAGGTATTGGTCAAACAAAGACTAGTCAGTCAGGTAATTAAGCCAGGGGTTAACTATTTAAGTCAAATTCTATAAGGTTACTTAACTAACCATAGGCTAACCTGTCTTAGGATACCTATGATACCATACTATAAGGCTAAGATATAACCAATCTCCTATACAAGTACATCACATATAATATACATAATACAATCCAAACTTATCCTATAACCAAGCTAAACCATACTCTAACTCAAATTAAGACTTAACTCTAAGTATCCTACTTAACCCCATACATATCTTCATTCTACTTAGGACCACCCATATAACTTTAAATCACAACTACTCAATAATAGGTCAAAACCTAAACCAACTAGTCCATAGTCTAGGGTTTAGTCAAACTAGGTTACCAAGTCATTTAGAAACCATCTAAGTCCATTCTAAGTCAATTAGGTCAAGGTTGACTTATAGTCGACTTTGGTCAATACTCAGTCAAAGTAGGGTCAACTAGCTAACTAGGTCATGGTCAAGGTTTAATTAGGGTTAGGCCTAATGCCATAGGCTAATAGATCAAAACCATAGGCTAATATCACTTATAGGTTTCTATGTAAACCTAGCCTATACAAGGTATCATACATATATATATATCATATCAACTATATATATATATAACATATATATATACATATACTTATATATACATAGACTTATATATAGAGAGAGTGATAAAGTGAGAGAGTGATTAGGGTTAGGGTTGTGTTTAGGGTTAGGGACTGAGGTTAGGGTTGGGTGTTTAGGACTGAACTCAGTTCAGAAACTGAGCACAGTCACACACACACACACTGAATATATACACACAGTGTATATATTACACATACATGTATATATACTCACACACACCTATACACACCTCTATATACTATGAAACTTGACACACACACACATCTACATATATACTATACATATACAGTATAAAATACACAAATACACATGTATACATTGATTAAAATCAAATCAAAAACCAAAATAAAAACTGGAAAAATACAGAGAAAATGGGATTTCAGAAACTGAGAACAGAGAATGGGGGTATTTCGAATTTGAAACCCTAAACATTGCTAAGATCCCAAATGGGTGGTTGGTAAACCTAGGGTTAGGTGTCTTCCAGTGTCCTAGGTGCCTGAGACACGACCACGACACGACACAACGTGTCCGTGGGTCAAAATACAGAATCGGGTAAAATTTTAGGGCTGTGTCAGGCTAGAGTTCCTGTGTCTCGTACTCACGACACAGGACACGTGGGATCTCGTGCACCTAGGGGTAGGTTCGCCTAGGGGTCTACTAGGTATCCCAAAACCTAATTCGTGTCCAAGTGTGTCCGTGTCCGAGTTACACGCACGTATCAGTGCGTGTTCTGTGTGCGTGTCAGAACAGTGTGTGATCAGTGCGAGTGGATTTTCTCCCTCGATACGACACCAGCGTGTCTGAAACTTTGGGAGGGGTGTGTCAGACACTGCCCCGACCCTCAGACCAAGTTCCAAGTGTCCACGTCGCGTGTCGTGTCCGCTAGGAGCCCCGAGTAGCAGGGGAGCTACACAGTGGCTCGTGCACGTGTCGTGCAGTGAGGACGGGGCCTCGTGTGCCTCACACGTGGCACGTGGGGCCACGTGCTCGTGTCAGTGGGTCGGCCTAGGGTCTAGGTTCGTGTCCGTGTCACTGCATCGTGTCCACAACATGTGTGGATACGAAACAAGGTGTCAAACACCTACGTGTTTCCAGTGTAAACAGTGTGTGTCAGTGAGTGTAAACCCAGTGAGTTCGCGTCCGATTTGGACACGAACAGTGTCCTGTTTTGTGCTCAGACCTAGGAAAATGTGTCCTACCCATCTAGGGCTACCCAAATATATAATTTGTTTTACAAAAACAGAACATTAATTCCTAAGTGGCATTTCACCAAACACCCTAATTAAAACCTAGATACGTGTCCGATACGGACACCAAACCATATCAAAATCCTACCAAACTTGACCTACATGACCATGGTATCCTAATGCATGCAACCATGAAGAGAAATCACTATTTTAGTAGGGTTTAGGGCACTTTACCTATTTGGCCAAAATCAATGTAAACCACTTCAAGGGGGTTTCTTCTTCACCTTGGGGTGTCCAAAGCCTTGTGCAACCTTGCTACTAAGCCTCCCTTAGCATCCTCAAGTGTAGGGGGTTCCAATGGAACAAGTTTGGTCCAATTTGGAGCTAAAATGACTAAGTTATGAAGTGGTGAAGGTAGAGGAAAAACTAGGTATTGAAAATGAAGGTTTGTGAAGGTGGGGGTGTACATATAGGGGGGGGCATGTCATGGCAGCCAAGGGGGTCTCCTTGGCCGACCAAGCAAGGGGAGGGGTTGTCCTATGGCCTTGCTTAAGGGAGAAGGCAAGGACTTTAAGGGTAAAGGTTTGATATTTTACTAAAATCAAGGTAAATATCTAAATGAGATATTTTCTAAATGGAAATATCTAGATATTCTATAGGCTTAACATTACTTTAGTTAAACCCTCTAACTTAGTCTCTAGGTCATGACTAACATCTAGATTAAGGCTAAACTAGGTTAGTAACTAACATGACACTATTCACCTAATAAATCACATTAATTCTAAAAAAATTCTAGAAAATTACCAAAATACCCTTTTGATCAAAAGGGATAATTTGACATCCTAATCACATGGTTAAGCTCATATGGTCATGGTTAGTCTCTAGGTCACATAATCTATAGGGTTACACTATAGTTACACTAGTCAAAATCACAAAGTCATAAGTCATGACTTAACAAAATAGTTTTAATCAATCTAAAATCACCAAAAATCATATCATGACTATAACTCCATATTTAAATAATAAAATAATAAATTTTCAAAAATACCCAATTTTCAGAAAACAGGGTGTTACAAGTCTACCCACCTTAGAAGAATTTCGTCCTCGAAATTAAGATGGTCGTACTCCTCCTAGGTTACACCCCCAGTCAATCAAAGTCAAAAGATAACATGCAATCATAGACCTACTGGTCATGATTCTACAGTCTCAAAAGGGTAACTATGCTATCTAGCATATCACAAGCATATCCTGACAGGTACTAATGGAATCACACAACAAGATGGGAATGGATTTGAAAGAACAGAACCTGCAAGTGGCTTCATCCATGTAGAATAATATATGAAAGCGAACCAAAGTGCAATAGGTTGATCAGACCATCATGCACCGGCCCTGATTAGACAATATGTTAGTGGGTACTAGCCCCCAATAAAATATGTCGTGATCAAGCTCGATAAAATATAAGCTTGCAAAACTAAGGCTAAATTAGCAGTAAAGAAGGTCAAAATACAAGGGAGGTAATGATGAATAAGGTTAAATAGTCCAAGATCCCTTAAACATCAAGGAGTGAGGGTGAATTAAAACAAGAGGAAAAGGGTTTTCAATATCGAAGTTCAAAATAAGATTCTCAAGGGTCGTCCCGGAATCTCTCATGAAATCCTAACAGTGATTGAGTATACTCTCATCCTAATACCTTAATTCCTATATTCTATCGCAGGCTCGTAGCAGTACAACTAAGTCGTCGTACTACTACGAAATCGCACAAATGCGACTCTCGACCTGCATGGGCCACCACTAAAAACGTGTCACGACCCGCACCCTGTGAAGGGCACGAGAAGTGGGTACGTCCAGCCTACGCCGCAGTGTCGGCGGTAGAACGCTGTCCTAGGTTGCTAACTAATCTCATGCAGTGTATATAATGTACTTGCCAAGATCTCAACTCCGAAGGGAGGACAAGTAAAAGATATGATATACTCAATCACAGTCTAAGCACGATAAGATAACACAGAAATCTAGATACCAACTAACAACAACAGAAATTAAACTACTAAAATAATAACAACAATATCTCAAACAAACTCTAATACAACTTGATATCTCAAGTTTAATACAAACAGGCTCAAAACATGAAAGCTAAGTAAGTCTACTAGCTAAACTCCTGAATCACTCCTGAGAGTCGGAACCAAAGGTAGCTAATCCCTCGCCAGGTCCATGGTAAGTAGGGCATGTGTCGTCAGGAGTATCATCTGTAATATTTTCAACAGGTCCAATCAGGACAGGAACGAGCACATCTCATCTAGAAATCCCAAGTAAATGACAAAGACTATAAAGCAGTTTTTTAGACAGTTATACAGATGAGCATGGCAGTTTTATACAGATAATGATGTAGAGAAACAGTGAGGGTACAAGGAAAGTAAAGTAACTAACAAGAGAAGAAAACATGGCAAAGAAGACTGTAGTAAACTAGCTGAACTAGAATAACATGGTATAAGTCCAGACAGTATAAAAGGTAATCCCAGTGTGAGTCCAGTAAAAATGATCCAATACTAGGTAATTCCAGTACAAGATGAGTCCAGTAAAAATGAGTCCAGAAGTGATCCATGATTCCAGGGTAAGTCCAGACTATACTCTAACAGTGTGTTTTAAAATACTGAGATCGACATGTAAACGGCTAGGGGTAATCAGGCACATCGCACACTTGGCCAAGTGTGGGATGGCTAGCATTCCAGAATAGTTCCAAGGGAGGTGGTTCCAGATTTTAGGTATGTTCACATGTCTACTCAAGTATTTCCCCGCCCACAATGAATCCATAATCCAACACTACAACCAGTATGAGTCCAGCCAATGATTCCAGAAATGATTCCAGAAATGATTCCAGATGATTCCAGTAGGTGATGCCAGTAGTGATTCCAGATATAGAGGCCAGACATAAATAAATGAGTGTCGCATGTAATGGATCCAGTAATACTAATCGTGTTTGTACAGAGAATCATATATAGCTATCTAGAACTGAAATACAGTAAATGACAAGTAATGAAAGATCTATCAGAGAATGTACTCGCCTGACACTCTGGAAAGAGTAGTGTAATATCAGATGTCTGTACCAGGGTCACAATGTCCTAAAATAGAGTAATACAGTTATGACATGTCTAATATGAAGGTAAATAAAATCTACAATGCAATCTATATGAATTCTAAGCCAATCTAGGTCAAAGTCAAACTTGGTCAACTCTACAGTCAATCTAAGTCAAATCAAATCATATTAGGTCACAGGGAATCAAACTAAGTCAAATAGAGTCAAACAAGGTCAAACAAGTCAAGGTTAGTCAAATCTAGGTTAAAGTCAACTCCTGGTCAACACTCTAATCAAACTAGTCAAATACTAGTCAACATGATCAATCTGGGTCAAGTCTAGGTCAAACTTAGACCAACTAAGGTATTGGTCAAACAAAGACTAGTCAGTCAGGTAATTAAGCCAGGGGTTAACTATTTAAGTCAAATTCTATAAGGTTACTTAACTAACCATAGGCTAACCTGTCTTAGGATACCTATGATACCATACTATAAGGCTAAGATATAACCAATCTCCTATACAAGTACATCACATATAATATACATAATACAATCCAAACTTATCCTATAACCAAGCTAAACCATACTCTAACTCAAATTAAGACTTAACTCTAAGTATCCTACTTAACCCCATACATATCTTCATTCTACTTAGGACCACCCATATAACTTTAAATCACAACTACTCAATAATAGGTCAAAACCTAAACCAACTAGTCCATAGTCTAGGGTTTAGTCAAACTAGGTTACCAAGTCATTTAGAAACCATCTAAGTCCATTCTAAGTCAATTAGGTCAAGGTTGACTTATAGTCGACTTTGGTCAATACTCAGTCAAAGTAGGGTCAACTAGCTAACTAGGTCATGGTCAAGGTTTAATTAGGGTTAGGCCTAATGCCATAGGCTAATAGATCAAAACCATAGGCTAATATCACTTATAGGTTTCTATGTAAACCTAGCCTATACAAGGTATCATACATATATATATATCATATCAACTATATATATATATAACATATATATATACATATACTTATATATATACATAGACTTATATATAGAGAGAGTGATAAAGTGAGAGAGTGATTAGGGTTAGGGTTGTGTTTAGGGTTAGGGACTGAGGTTAGGGTTGGGTGTTTAGGACTGAACTCAGTTCAGAAACTGAGCACAGTCACACACACACACACTGAATATATACACACAGTGTATATATTACACATACATGTATATATACTCACACACACCTATACACACCTCTATATACTATGAAACTTGACACACACACACATCTACATATATACTATACATATACAGTATAAAATACACAAATACACATGTATACATTGATTAAAATCAAATCAAAAACCAAAATAAAAACTGGAAAAATACAGAGAAAATGGGATTTCAGAAACTGAGAACAGAGAATGGGGGTATTTCGAATTTGAAACCCTAAACATTGCTAAGATCCCAAATGGGTGGTTGGTAAACCTAGGGTTAGGTGTCTTCCAGTGTCCTAGGTGCCTGAGACACGACCACGACACGACACAACGTGTCCGTGGGTCAAAATACAGAATCGGGTAAAATTTTAGGGCTGTGTCAGGCTAGAGTTCCTGTGTCTCGTACTCACGACACAGGACACGTGGGATCTCGTGCACCTAGGGGTAGGTTCGCCTAGGGGTCTACTAGGTATCCCAAAACCTAATTCGTGTCCAAGTGTGTCCGTGTCCGAGTTACACGCACGTATCAGTGCGTGTTCTGTGTGCGTGTCAGAACAGTGTGTGATCAGTGCGAGTGGATTTTCTCCCTCGACACGACACCAGCGTGTCTAAAACTTTGGGAGGGGTGTGTCAGACACTGCCCCGACCCTCAGACCAAGTTCCAAGTGTCCACGTCGCGTGTCGTGTCCGCTAGGAGCCCCGAGTAGCAGGGGAGCTACACAGTGGCTCGTGCACGTGTCGTACAGTGAGGACGGGGCCTCGTGTGCCTCACACGTGGCACGTGGGGCCACGTGCTCGTGTCAGTGGGTCGGCCTAGGGTCTAGGTTCGTGTCCGTGTCACTGCATCGTGTCCACAACATGTGTGGATACGAAACAAGGTGTCAAACACCTACGTGTTTCCAGTGTAAACAGTGTGTGTCAGTGAGTGTAAACCCAGTGAGTTCGCGTCCGATTTGGACACGAACAGTGTCCTGTTTTGTGCTCAGACCTAGGAAAATGTGTCCTACCCATCTAGGGCTACCCAAATATATAATTTGTTTTACAAAAACAGAACATTAATTCCTAAGTGGCATTTCACCAAACACCCTAATTAAAACCTAGATACGTGTCCGATACGGACACCAAACCATATCAAAATCCTACCAAACTTGACCTACATGACCATGGTATCCTAATGCATGCAACCATGAAGAGAAATCACTATTTTAGTAGGGTTTAGGGCACTTTACCTATTTGGCCAAAATCAATGTAAACCACTTCAAGGGGGTTTCTTCTTCACCTTGGGGTGTCCAAATCCTTGTGCAACCTTGCTACTAAGCCTCCCTTAGCATCCTCAAGTGTAGGGGGTTCCAATGGAACAAGTTTGGTCCAATTTGGAGCTAAAATGACTAAGTTATGAAGTGGTGAAGGTAGAGGAAAAACTAGGTATTGAAAATGAAGGTTTGTGAAGGTGGGGGTGTACATATAGGGGGGGGGCATGTCATGGCAGCCAAGGGGGTCTCCTTGGCCGACCAAGCAAGGGGGGGTTGTCCTATGGCCTTGCTTAAGGGAGAAGGCAAGGACTTTAAGGGTAAAGGTTTGATATTTTACTAAAATCAAGGTAAATATCTAAATGAGATATTTTCTAAATGGAAATATCTAGATATTCTATAGGCTTAACATTACTTTAGTTAAACCCTCTAACTTAGTCTCTAGGTCATGACTAACATCTAGATTAAGGCTAAACTAGGTTAGTAACTAACATGACACTATTCACCTAATAAATCACATTAATTCTAAAAAAATTCTAGAAAATTACCAAAATACCCTTTTGATCAAAAAGGGATAATTTGACATCCTAATCACATGGTTAAGCTCATATGGTCATGGTTAGTCTCTAGGTCACATAATCTATAGGGTTACACTATAGTTACACTAGTCAAAATCACAAAGTCATAAGTCATGACGTAACAAAATAGTTTTAATCAATCTAAAATCACCAAAAATCATATCATGACTATAACTCCATATTTAAATAATAAAATAATAAATTTTCAAAAATACCCAATTTTCAGAAAACAGGGTGTTACAGTAATAACCGGCCAATCCAAGGAAATTTCGAACTTCCGTAAAAGTGCAAGGTACTGGCCATGTCTCTATGGCAACTATCTTCTGGGGGTCCACCTCCACTCCACCTCTGGTGATGATGTGACCTAAGTACGAGATACGATCCAACCAAAACTCGCACTTACTGAACTTCGTATACAACTGGTGCTCCCTGAGAATCTGAAGAACCACACAGAGATGCTGCTCATGCTCCGCCTCACTCTTGCTATAGACTAAGATGTCGTTTATAAACACTATGTCACGACCCGCACCCTGAAGAGGGGCACGAGCACGTGGTTACGTCCCGCCTACGCCGCAGTATCGGTAGTAGAACGCTGTATATAGGGTCTGTAAATACTACGACTAAAACAGATAAATGTACCTGTACAGTATATACACTCCGAATGGAGGTGACATAGCAATACAGTCTCAATCACATATCTCAAACTAAGGTAGATAGCATGGGAAAGAAATATGATAGATAAAACATGAAATGAGTCCAAGATCCACAAGTCAGAGCTATACACAAACGTCCAGAGTCTCAGAAAATATATAATAGATACTACAAACTGAAAAGTACTAGCTGGCTCGCAGGCCAGGCAAACCTAACTAACTACGCTACTCATGGTGAGCAAAGTCTAGTGGCTCTACTAACAAGCCACGGTCCAAGTCTATTCTATCTAACCCGTCCCCATAATAGGTCGGGCAATCAGCCTCTGAATCATCTGTAAAATATCATAACGGTATCCTGTCAGAAAATGAGCAAGTACAAACACCAACAGCAGTTCCATGTGAATTGACAAATACTATAAGAGACAGTATAATGAAATACAAGATAAAGATATAGGCGACTTGGGAACCATTCGAAAGTCGAGTTACAACCCTTAAACCAAAAAAGGACCGGGGTTGTAATCCTTCCTTCAAACAGGACTTAGTCTCAAATCATGGTACAGTATAAAGGCAGGTAGAGCATGTGAGTAAACGAAATCATAGCATGGTAAAAAGTACAGAAAGTAATACTGAACTGGAATATAAGATACGACAATAAATGTAAAATGTGATTTGAATTATTAGAGCGATATGTGATCGGCTAGGGAGTCATGGTAGGGTTATCCACTTGGCCCGACAATCACAGGAAAATCTCTAAAAAGGGTCATGTCGGCCAACCTGGATAACCCGGCAAGGGGTGTCTACTACACCCTACGTGAGGTGAGGGTGGCGCTAGCAAAATAGTGACAGGGAGGCTTTGATCACATAACCCCTAATAATTCCCCCATCCCCGAATAGTATCATGGATCCGGACATGGCACGTCATGACACGAATTCAAAAGCAGGTGATCAGCCCACTCCCAAATCAATGTCTATATAAGTACATGAAATATGGATATCACACACCAATATACCAAGGAAAATCTGGGAATAATATCTCATGACAGAATCCGACGTATACTAGTCCGTGAACTATCGTGTCGAGAATCAAGTAAGACACTACAACTGAATCGGATATAGTAGATATCAAGACAATGAAAACTATCAGTGAATGTACTCGCCTGTGGTCCTGAGCTGATAAGGTGAACAGACGCTCAGAGTAATCACAGACCTAAAGATGAGATACTACAAGTCAAAACATGGTTTAATAATGAAAGAAAAGCTAATCTAATCATGATATGCAATTTCTAAGTCAAAACTAGGTCTCACTGAGTCACACTAAGTCCTGTCAAGTCAATCTAGGTCAAATCAAGTCATATTAAGTCAATTTAAGCCAATCCAAGTCAATCCTAGGTCATACCAGGCATCACGGGTCAAAATAAGTCGAAAAAATCAAACGGAATCAAGAGTTGGCCTACAGTTGACTTTTGGTCAACTGGTCAACCCTGGTCAACTCTGGTCAACTTTAGGTCAACCCTGGTCAACCCTAGGTCAATGGTGACTAATAGTTGACTTTTGGTCAACTATACAAGTCTAATGGAAATCGGAACTAATTTGGGTAAAGCGTTGACTCATAGTTGACTTTTGGTCCAAAAAGTCAACTGTGGTCAACCGGGGCCAAGACTAGGTCTGGGTGACTATTTCTAACTATTACCAACCTCTACAACACATATCCAAGTCCATCTTGGACTTCGAAACTCATATCTTGGCCGTAGGCCAATATCCTATTTTACCCTTAAAAAGGGTAAAATTCTAGCTTCGGCAACTATCAAGTTAGCCTACCTACGCTTGGTATTTTGACCCGAGCTCCCTAGGGTAGTAAAGTACTAGCCTATACATATATTACCTACCAAGATACCTAAGTAAAGTGGACATCTAGTCCATCTTACGGTCCGTATCGCCCGTTTACCCGTTATCTTGAACATTTCAAGATACGGGATGGTGCAGTGCGATACCGTCTCCCCGAGCCCACACGCAACCCCGATTTCGACTCCGAAGCCTAACTACAAAATCTAAATCACATTATCTAAGTACCCTCCAAGTTTCAACGCGTTCCGAATCACGGAACTCAATTTTCCCCTATCACCAAATCTAACTCAACCCTTAAACTCACTCACTCAAACTCTCTTCAACCTATACCTTTCACCCTCTCTTGGAACAAGTTTTGGGGGTTATTCTAGTAGGTATATTAGGGTTATATAGAGCTAATAATAGGGTGTATATATGTATATATATATAGGTATATAGTGGGGTACATACGGGGTCGAATAGGGGGTTAAAAGGGGGTTTTAAATGCCTAAACTGCTGCTACTGTTGCCTGCTACTGCTGCTGTTCTTGCTGCACCTACTGCTGCTGTTTGCTGCTGTTAGGGGGGGGGGGGGAAACAGCAGCCCTATCCCCCCCTTGGTGCCTTGGGTGCTCCCCCCCTTTTCTCCCCTCTTCTCCTCTCAAATTTTCCTCCAAAACTCTCTCAATTTCACTCTAAAACCTCTCTAATCTCTTCTAAATCCTTCTCTAATTCTCTAATATATATATCACTCACCCCATCTAATTATCATTTCCTTCTCCTCTCTATACTCACAAATACACACACACATATATGTATGACCACACACACACATGTATATATCTACACATATCTATATATATAAATGTATATATATATATATATATATATATCGACACACACACACACATATGTATATATATATATAGACACTCACACACACACATGGACACACTCTCACCCACACATGGACACACTCTCATGACACAACTATCACTCTCCTCTACACACACACAAATACATATATAAATACACACACATAAATACACATGTATATATATATATATATATATATATATATATATATATATATATATATATATATATATATATATATATATATATATATATATATACCACTCTAAAAAGAATAAAACCATAATTAATCCTTAAACTAGATTTTAGGGGAACCTAACAAATCTAGGGTCAACTGTAGAGAATGGTCCCCTCTCTAATTTATGTGAAGGAATAAATACAAATGAGGAATTAAAGAGGGTTTAATAATCATACCTAAATGAAGATTTGGAGGAAGAAGAAGGAGTTGGAAGAAAAGAAATGAAGAGAGAAGAAGAAGACTTAGTGAAGAAGAAAGAAGAGGTGGAGGGGGACTATATGACCAGCCATGGTGGTCAAAGGTAGGGGCACTTGTAATTACAAGTTTGCCCCTACACTAGCCTAAATGCAAATAAATTCAAAAATGGGTTTCGGAAGTTGCTAAAAATAAATAAAAATCATAATTAAACTAAATTACTCATGGGGGACTAGTCCAAACTCTTAAACCCTAAAGTTTAGTGTGGTGGGCCATGGTTAGCTAACAAGCTAATTACAGCTCAAGTCGAAATTCACCGGGGTCCCGAATTAACTCGGAATGCGATGAAATTCGAACCCGACTCCTATAATAATTAAATAATAAAATTCATGAAATAAAATTCCCAAAAATATTATAAAATGGAAAATTACCATTTTACCCCTAACTGGAAAAAGTGAGGGTGACAAGTCTATCCACCTTAAAAAAATTTCGTCCTCGAAATTAAAACCAAACAATAGTAAATATTAAAATCGCAAGTCATGGCTAAAAATTTAAATGATTAAAATCTCAAAAATCAAGCATGAAATAAATGACTAAAATTATGAAATTTAAGATTACTCTCAAATAGAAACTGGGTGCTACAAGTCTATCCACCTTAAAAGAATCATCCTCAAAAATTAAAACATGTAAACACACAAAAATTATGCAAATCGATAATCGTATGCGTCTGTCCAATCATCATGATACTCAAAATCTCCGTCATGCCAGTGAGCAAGGCTACGATAATGACAGAGTCCTCAACTACGGTACATACATCTAGAATTATGGTATTTAAAATTTTTGCATTGCCGCATGCTTGGCAGCAAAAATCTTAAATTCCCACACCCAAGAAATACGACCATAATTCGACTATATGTCCTCACTATGCCTGCTAGCATGACCCTAGAGTATTCTAAAATCTCATAATCGAGGCGACCTAGCCCATACGACTTATCTCAGAAGAAAATCACATCACAAGAACAATTTCATCCAACGATCAAAGAACAGATAGAATCGAATTTCAAGACAGTTTATAAGAAGGCAAATGCGGAAAGAAGATCGAAAGATTGGAACCTGCTATCTGCTCTGCAACTGCCTGAGTGGGCTCAACTGTCATGGCGAAAGCATGCCCCTGCTGGCCTCCTCTAGCCTGCTGTACTGTGTCCTGGTCTCTTCGGATTCCACTAGCGTGGCAATCCCTCAGCTGGTGGTCAGGCGCCCCGCAGTATGGACAGACACCCAACCTCTTCCTACAAGCCTCTCTATTATGCCCCGGCTTTCCGCAGAAGCTGCACGGAGTAGCCGGTCTCTGGCCCTGTCCTTGGTGCTGCTGGGCACGCGATGGTGCCTGCTGAATCTGTAATAGAGGCTGCTGCTGAAATGGCTTCTGCTGATGCTGAAAGTGGGGGCGCTTGGCCGGTCCCGTACTGGAACTTGCCCCCATGGTATCTCCGCTCTTCTTAGGCTTGAGGCCGAAGTCCTACTCTGCAATCTGCACGTCCATCAATATCTGATCGAACGTCGCGTTACGGCGACCCGAGGTGCGGGTGCGCACTGCATGAATAAGTCCCCTGCGGAACTTACGAGCCTTCTGCCCCTCATCCTGGATCATATCGGAAGCAAACCTGCTAAGACGAAAGAACTCAGCTGCATACTCGTCCACCGACGAGTTCCCCTGAACTAGACCCACGAATTGGCCCTCCAATGCTGTAAGAGCCACGTCCGGGAAGAACTTCTCCTTGAAGAGCCTCCGAAGGTTCTCCCATGTCAGCCCTCTCACCGACGCACGTGGATCCGTGCGGTACCATGTCAGCGCAATGTCGAAGAATCGACTGGCTGCGACCGAAATCCAAAGTGCTCTAGGAAGCTCTGCCAGCTCCATGCTCCGCTGTACATCCTCTAGCCAGTCGTCTGCATAAAGGACGCCCTCCGTGCCTGAGAAGTCCCTGGAGCTCATCTTCCTAAAGTCTAACACTTTCCCCGGCCTGGACTGCTGTTGGCTCGGCTGCTGGCCAGTAGGGCCCTGCACCGTACCCGGTGCCACTCTCTCTACTGCTGCCAGGGCAAGCTGATGCGAGTTTTCCATACTTTGCCTCAGCATCTCGATCTGTCGGTGTGACACCTCCGACTGGCGCTGCGATGCCTCTGCCTGGGCCCGCTGCGTCTCCATCATCTGCTGAATTAAGGAACATGTGATGTGTATCCGTCGGTATCGGTGGTGGTGGCGGCAGTATCTCTGGAAGAACGGCCGTAACCCTCTGGGGTGGAGGTGGTAGACCTCCCTGTGCAACTGCCTGGGTCTCTGGAATAGTAGAATCACTGGGGGCAGTCTCATGAACCTCCTCCTCTGCCTGATCGGATCTCTCAGGCAAGCTACTCGATCCAGAGGCCTGCGGGTGCGTCTTCGTCATCCTGGAGACGAATTGAAACAAGGAGATCAATATGGCACATGAGAAGATATTATCAAGGAAGGACAGTTAATTTTATACAAGGGGAGTAATCATGATAATCAAAAGATCGAAAGTTTTCCTAGGTGTGATTGAGAAACTCCTATCATATCTTAGGTCCTACGTCCTAATCGCAGGCTCGTAATTAGTACTCTAAGTCGAGCACCATTACGAGATCGCACTAATTGCGACACGAGACCTGCGTGGGCCACCACAAAAATATGTCACGACCCGCACCCTGAAGAGGGGCACGAGCACGTGGTTACGTCCAGCCTACGCCGCAGTATCGACGGTAGAACGCTGTATATAGGGTCTGTAAATACTATGACTAAAACAGATAAATATACCTGTACAGTATATGCACTCCGAATGGAGGTGACATAGCAATACAGTCTCAATCACATATCTCAATCTAAGGTAGATAGCATGGGAAAGAAATATGATAGATAAAACATGAAATGAGTCCAAGATCCACAAGTCAGAGCTATACACAAACGTCCAGAGTCTCAGAAAATATATAATAGATACTACAAACTGAAAAGTAATAGCTGGCTCGCAGGCCAGGCAAACCTAACTAACTACGCTACTCATGGTGAGCAAAGTCTAGTGGCTCTACTAACAAGCCACGGTCCAAGTCTATTCTATCTAACCCGTCCCCATAATAGGTCGGACAATCAGCCTCTGAATCATCTGTAAAATATCATAACGGTATCCTGTCAGAAAATGAGCAAGTACAAACACCAACAGCAGTTCCATGTGAATTGACAAATACTATAAGAGACAGTATAATGAAATACAAGATAAAGATATAGGCGACTTGGGAACCATTCGAAAGTCGAGTTACAATCCTTAAACCAAAAAAGGACCGGGGTTGTAACCCTTCCTTCAAACAGGACTTAGTCTCAAATCATGGTACAGTATAAAGGCAGGTAGAGCATGTGAGTAAACGAAATCATAGCATGGTAAAAAGTACCGAAAGTAATACTGAACTGGAATATAAGATACGACAATAAATGTAAAATGTGATTTGAATTATTAGAGCGATATGTGATCAGCTAGGGAGTCATGGTAGGGTTATCCACTTGGCCCGACAATCACAGGAAAATCTCTAGAAAGGGTCATGCCGGCCAACCTGGATAACCCGGCAAGGGGTATCTGCTACACCCTACGTGAGGTGAGGGTGGCGCTAGCAAAATAGTGACAGAGAGGCTTTGATCACATAACCCCTAATAATTTCCCCATCCTCGAATAGTATCATGGATCCGGACATGGCACGTCATGACACGGATTTAAAAGCAGGTGATCAGCCCACTCCCAAATCAATGTCTATATAAGTACATGAAACATGGATATCACATACCAATATACCAAGGAAAATCCGGGAATAATATCTCATGACAGGATCCGACGTATACTAGTCCGTGAACTATCGTGTCGAGAATCAAGTAAGACACTACAACTGAATCGGATATAGTTGATATCAAGACAATAAAAACTATCAGTGAATGTACTCGCCTGTGGTCCTGAGCTGATAAGGTGAACAGACGCTCAGAGTAATCACAGACCTAAAGATGAGATACTACAAGTCAAAACATGGTTTAATAATGAAAGAAAAGCTAATCTAATCATGATATGCAATTTCTAAGTCAAAACTAGGTCTCACTGAGTCACACTAAGTCCTGTCAAGTCAATCTAGGTCAAATCAAGTCATATCAAGTCAATTTAAGCCAACCCAAGTCAATCCTAGGTCATACCAGGCATCAAGGGTCAAAATAAGTCGAAGAAAGTCAAACGGGGTCAAGAGTTGGCCTACAGTTGACTTTTGGTCAACTGGTCAACCATGGTCAACTCTGGTCAACTTTAGGTCAACCCTGGTCAACCCTAGGTCAATGGTGACTAATAGTTGACTTTTGGTCAACTATACAAGTCTAATGGAAATCGGAACTAATTTGGGTAAAGTGTTGACTCATAGTTGACTTTTGGTCCAAAAAGTCAACCGTGGTCAATCGGGGCCAAGACTAGGTCTGGGTGACTATTTCTAACTATTACCAACCTCTACAACCCATATCCAAGTCCATCTTGGACTTCGAAACTCATATCTTGGCCGTAGGCCAATATCCTATTTTACCCTTAAAAAGGGTAAAATTCTAGCTTCGGCAACTATCAAGTTAGCCTACCTACGCTTGGTATTTTGACCCGAGCTTCCTAGGGTAGTAAGGTACTAGACTATACATATATTACCTACCAAGATACCTAAGTAAAGTGGACATCTAGTCCATCTTACGGTCCGTGTCGCCCGTTTACCCGTTATCTTGAACATTTCAAGATACGGGATGGTGCGGTGCGATACCGTCTCCCCGAGCCCACACGCAACCCCGATTCCGACTCCGAAGCCTACCCACAAAATCTAAATCACATTATCTAAGAACCCTCCAAGTTTCAACGCGTTCCGAATCACGGAACTCAATTTTCCCCTATCACCAAATCTAACTCAACCCTTAAACTCACTCACTCAAACTCTCTTCAACCTATACCTTTCACCCTCTCTTGGAACAAGTTTTGGGGGTTATTCTAGTAGGTATATTAGGGTTATATAGAGCTAATAATAGGGTGTATATATGTATATATATATAGGTATATAGTGGGGTACATACGGGGTCGAATAGGGGGTTAAAAGGGGGTTTTAAATGCCTAAACTACTGCTACTGTTGCCTGCTAATGCTGCTTTTCTTGCTGCAGCTACTGCTGCTGTTTGCTGCTGTTAGGGGGGAAAACAGCAGCCCTATCCCCCCCCTTGGTGCCTTGGGTGCTCCCCCCCTTTTCTCCCCTCATCTCCTCTCAAATTTTCCTCCAAAACTCTCTCAATTTCACTCTAAAACCTCTCTAATCTCTTCTAAATCCTTCTCTAATTCTATAATATATATATATCACTCACCCCATCTAATTATCATTTCCTTCTCCTCTCTATACTCACAAATACACACACACATATACGTATGACCACACACACACATGTATATATCTACACACACACACACATATATATATTTTTTTTCATGTATATATCTACACACACACACACATATATATATATATATATATATATATATATATATATATATATATATATATATATATATATATATATATATATATATATAGACACACACACACATATGTATCTATATATATATAGACACTCACACACACACATGGACACACTCTCACCCACACATGGACACACTCTCATGACACAACTATCACTCTCCTCTACACACACACAAATACATATATAAATACACACACATAAATACACATGTATATATATATATATAT
The DNA here is from genome assembly GCA_029216955.1 of Iris pallida. Classification (NCBI taxonomy): domain Eukaryota; kingdom Viridiplantae; phylum Streptophyta; class Magnoliopsida; order Asparagales; family Iridaceae; genus Iris; species Iris pallida. Next base: position 19,858,173 of record JANAVB010004600.1, on the reverse strand, counting down.
ATATATATATATATATATATATATATATATATATATATATATATATATATATATACCACTCTAAAAAGAATAAAACCATAATTAATCCTTAAACTAGATTTTAGGGGAACCTAACAAATTTAGGGTCAACTTGTAGAGAATGGTCCCCTCTCTAATTTATGTGAAGGAATAAATACAAATGAGGAATTAAAGAGGGTTTAATAATCATACCTAAATGAAGATTTGGAGGAAGAAGAAGGAGTTGGAAGAAAAGAAATGAAGAGAGAAGAAGAAGACTTAGTGAAGAATAAAGAAGAGGTGGAGGGGGACTATATGACCAGCCATGGTGGTCAAAGGTAGGGGCACTTGTAATTACAAGTTTGCCCCTACACTAGCCTAAATGCAAATAAATTCAAAAATGGGTTTCGGAAGTTGCTAAAAATAAATAAAAATTATAATTAAACTAAATTACTCATGGGGGACTAGTCCAAACTCTTAAACCCTAAAGTTTAGTGTGGTGGGCCATGGTTAGCTAACAGGCTAATTACAGCTCAAGTCGAAATTCACCGGGGTCCCGAATTAACTCGGAATGCGATGAAATTCGAACCCGACTCCTATAACAATTAAATAATAATATTCATGAAATAAAATTTCCAAAAATATTATAAAATAGAAAATTACCATTTTACCCCTAACTGGGAAAAGTGAGGGTGACACACTATCATGAACTGGTCCAAATAGGGCATGAAGATACGATTCATGAGGTCCATGAATATGGCTGGCGCATTGGTCGCTCCAAATGGCATAACAAGGAACTCCCAATGTCCATACCTTGATCTGAATGCTGTCTTGGGGATGTCCTGCTCTCTGACTCTGTTCTGATTGTACTCTGACCGTAAGTCAATCTTCGAGAATACTGTCGCTCCCTTGAGCTTATCAAATAAGTCATCTATCCTTGGTAGAGGATATCTGTTCTTGATCGTTACAGAATTCAAGGTACGATAATCAACACATAATCTTGACGTACCATCCTTCTTTTTCATAAGAAGCATCGGGGCTCCCCAAGGTGATCCGCTAGCACGAATGAATCCCTTAGTCCTAAGTTTTTTAATCATTTTGTACAAGATCTCCAGCTCTGAAGGCGCCATCCTATAGACCCTCTCTGACACTGGTGCTGATCCGGGAATCAAATCAATGGTGAACTCGATCTCTCTCTCTGGGGGCATGCCTGGAAGCTCTTCGAGAAATACGTCAGGAAACTCTTCTACAACTTCGAAAAACTGAACTGCTACTGCTACTGCCATTCACAACGTTGGGGAAGAAGGTTCCACTCCGCCTCGGAGAAATGAAAACTCTGGCTCACCAGGTATACTAAAAATAATCTTGCCGATATGGCAATCTATTCTAGCATACTGGTCCTTCAACCAATCCATCCCTAGGACCACATCATAATCGGCCATTGGGAACTCTATCAACCTAGCGGGAAACTCTCTACCGCTAACTACGAATCGACACGAGGAAAATACTCTATCTACTCCCACAAGACCGTTACCAGTAAGTACATTGAGCCTTACTGATAATGACTCGGGCTCCAATCCTATCCGTGTCGCGAATCGTACAGACATAAATGAATGCAATGCACCATCAAATAATACTGATACAGAAAAATAGTTAACGTAAATGGTACCTGCCACCACCTCACCTGATGCCAACTCCTCCTATACGGTCAAAGCCATCGCTTGACCTTGCCCTCTGGGTACTGGTCCCCTCTGCTGGAATCCTCGCTGGCAGTTTTGATTCTGAGCTTGGGCCTGGGCATACTGCTGCGGTCGCTGCTGCTGGAATGCCTGGGCCTGAGGTGGCAATAGCCTCGGAGGCTGGTACTGCTGCTGATATACTGGTGCTGGTCCCCTCACCGAAGGACTAGTCTAGGCCGATGAGGATGAACCGCTTTCTGTGGGCAGGACCCTATCATGTGATCCGATGCCCCACAAGCCAAACACAATCCTTGTGCTTGGCAATATTCTGATACTACATGCCCTGGCTTCCCACAATGAGTGTAGCCCATTGTGGAAGACTTCCTTCGCTTCTGCTGGGGTACGTTGTAGTCGAGTGCTGAACCGACGTAACTGATGCTGCCCTCCTTGGAGCTCCGATGGTCAAGGCCCTAGCTGCCGGGACTGGGGCTGAAGACTGGTTCATCTGACCATGGGACCGCTTCCGTCCTCTAGTTCTATCCACTATCCTCTGAGAAGTATACTCATGCCTCTTCGCTGCTCGCAAGACAGCATCAAAAGTCCGATGTTCAAACTACACCATTGCTAAAATGATCTCTAGGTGGAGTCCCTGCTGGAACTGTTGTGCTCGATCAAACTCGGTTGCCACCAAGGTGGGAGCAAACCGACTCAGTCTCGAAAACTCGGTCGCATATCCATCAACTGTCCTACTCATTTGCCTAAGATTGGTGAATCTCGTCTGTAGGTCGTGCCGAGCTACAGCATCGAAGTACTTGATCTGAAACTTGTCACTGAATACTGCCTATGGAACAGGCGTCGCCAATCCAACCGTTAACATCGCCCACCAGGTGCGGGCTAGGTCCAATAACTGTAGCCGCACCACAGCTACCTTCTCTCCTTCTGGAGTCTTGGCTGTATCCAAGATAATCTCAATGTCCTGGAGCCACGTATCAGCTGCAATAGCGTCCTCACTACCGTCGAAGAAAGGATGGTTGAGGCGCTTGAAACTGCTAGCCGCACTGTTCCCTTGATAACCAACACGGCCCATGACAACTTGTACTGCCTGGTGCAGGGAATCGCCCCGATGATCTTAAGATGCAAGTAATGTCCTGATGAGACCCACCAAGGTTCCATCGTCAGGCTCTGCAGGCTGGACTGGCTGGACTGGTGGCTCTTGACCCCCAGTAGGCATGACTCTGGAGGCTACTCCTGAGTGCTGGACTTGATCTCCAGGTTGCGGCTGGTCCACGGGAGGTGCTCCGCCTTCCTGATCGGTAGGACTATGAACAATGTCGCTGAAGAAATGACATAGGGAACAATAAGGAAGGACCATGATAGATCAAGGATATAAACATGTGATCCGATCAAGATTTCAGGAAGAATAGAAGACACAAGTAGAGATCAACAACGAGTGCTGATTGAGACATCTATCCGATAAAACCCTCACACATCTTGATTTACAAGACCTGCATGGACCACCACTTAAACCGTGTCATATCCCAGAACCAGAATACTAGAGAGCGGGAGACAGACACAGCCAGCTACGTACATTGAAGTGAATCCCACCTCGCAATACGGTCACGGCTGTCTAGATGCATGAGGGTTTACTACAAGTCATCAGTCTCTTATGGTTAAGAACAAGCCTAGTGTCTCAATCTCAAGCAAGCAAGTAAATGTAACAAGATGGTAGATCATCAGACGTACAAAGTAAGGCGTCCCATACATTACATATTCAGATGATCATGAAGCTAGTCATACAAAATGTGAAGACTAGAAAGAGTTTAAGTCATACATGATCAACCCTAGGATTTGTCAATCATGTTACAACTCGTAGGCAGACGGTAAGTAATGTTGCAAACGAGCTAACACTTTTTCGGCGGCTAAACACCTCAAATTTTTTTTACAAGGGAGTGGGAGAGCAAAATATGAACCCACTCGTTGCCAGAATTTCTTCTAGTGGTCACCATCTGGCAGGAAGGCTGGAAGATCCTCGGAAGCTGCTCCATAATTTGGCCATACAAAACCAGCTGGGTCAGACCCCAGAAGAGCAAGTGCCACAAGGAGGCTTCATTTAAGAACTAAAACTAGCATATCAGCACATAAAAATCATAGGAGAATTCGTAAAAGACATGAGTTAGAGAAAATAGGGTGATAAACGATTAGATAACTAAAGGACTATTCTGGTAACCAAGTTACAACCCGAAAACCAAACAAGGACCGGGGTTGTAACCCTTCACCTAAACAGAACTTAGCCTCTAACCAATTATCGATAAAGTAAAGCACAAACAATCATTTCCAGAGACAGCCATGTACTGGGTCTAGACAAGACCAGACAAGATGGGACTTCATCCAACATTCACGGCCAAATAAGAGTACGGCTTGATAGTTAACTAGCTAGGGTTATCACAAGCCTAGTTACTAGCAAGATGCAACGAGATATTCCTACGGCCACAAGCCCTGCAAACTATCCAGGTTATCCAGGCAGAAGGTTCATGTTAAGAGTTATCTTGACTTGTTAGGTGACTTGGATGCAACATATGATAATGTGCATAGTAATCTTTTCATGTAGTGCCCCACATAATAGTGAGCTAGAAATGTGCCCAACTCGTCGGCAGACTATAAGTCCATCAGGAAGACGCCTAGATAACAGGATTGCTTGTAGCCGAAATATCTTTCTATATGAACTACTTGATCAATCTAGTCATTAACCTAGTCAGATTCAGTATGAATCCCTGACCGTGGTAATCACGGATACAAGTCCTAGACATGATGCGAGACAAGACTGGTAGCCTATACAAGCACATTCAATACATCACCCACGGTGTTCAAGATGAGAGTTTACTACCATGTCAAGTTAGCTGTCGCAACAGCGTTCATGAGTTACATGTCAAGATTACTTGTCAGGGGTGCACCACAACGGGTCACCATCATGTCATGGTATGTCATGTTCTTGTCTGGAGTGTGCCACGACGGGCCACTATCATGTTGGGCTACTTATACTGGTTACTTGTTACTTGTTAGGAGCGCGCCACGACGGGCCGCCATCATAGTTTATTACATGTCATTCATCAATTCGTGTTCACACATCATGGTTACGATATATAGCATATCATCATACAAGCAGAATAGACATATCATGAGTGCACCCAACGGCCACCGATGTAAGAAAGACAACAAGGCTTAGAGCATGAAATGTAATAAAGCCAAAGGACATGGCAGCATATAAAAGTAAACACATATTATGGCAAAAGGAAAAAATGCCAAATCGTTGCTAAGCCGTGCCACAATCAAACAAAATCGTGCTAATCGTGCCAAGTCATGCCAAGTCGTACTGCGACTTGCACAAGTCGTACCGTGTCGAGTCGTTCATACCTAGCTGTGGCACGTACGGGTCATGTCGTGTCATAAAGATCAATTACAAGAAAATCGCATGAAATCACAAGTCGCAAAAGTTACAATAAGCCGAAACATGCAAAGCCAAAGCATGAGGATCATGGCTTCCATGTGCCCAAGTGAAGGGGCTATATGTGCCCAAGGGAGGCAGCCCGCATTCGCCCACATGGGCAGGCTATGCGTCCAAGCAGGGTG